>CM045998.1:74685820-75285820 GCA_025175895.1 Wurfbainia villosa
CACCATCTTATGTTCACTTGGTTCAGACATGGTCATTGTGTCACCTCACTAGGTCGACTCACGCCACACCTAGCCCAAGTATCATTTCGTCCCTACGATTCTAGTTACTCCACATGTATCAAGAGTACCTTACTCTAAACATGTAATGCTTTGGCCAAAGACTTTAGTAACAATGACGAGGCCATGGGTATACATCTCCTCGCAAGGAGTGGTGAATCCTTTATAGGCTATTCAAACACCTTCGATCACTTCGACTTATACCCAATCATCTCCGGTCCACATCTCCTTAGAGATGTTTGCTTAAGATGTCAAAGCATAAGTCTCCATGATCAAGATGACTTGAATACCGCAAGTCAAAGGAACATCGACTTAAGCCACAAAGAAGCTTCATCGACATATCTATATATGCAGAGAACCATATGAAGTCTTACTACCGGTCACTCCAATGAACTAGTTACCATAACTAGCATCCACGATTAACTCCGACATCACTAATGTCTCCACCAAAGGAGAATCACCGCTTGATACACCAAGGAGTATACTCGTTAGTCTCGATGTAATTGATGGTGTCCAAATCCATCAATTCATCGACTAGGATAATTCCGATACATCACAATTACACATGTAGAGATACTCACTAGTTGTGATCCAATCACAAATTCTCTCATGCCGTGGAATCGATCGTGACATTCAAGAAATGAGTTTAAGATCCAATCAAATACATAAAACATGTATACTCAAATAGTGAATCTTCATTTATCATATAAATGGTTCATACATAAGGCATTGCCTTAGGACATCTCTCATATATTACTAATGACTCCCACTTGGCCTAATGCCAATCGCTACATCCAATACCATAAGCTCTAACATGACCTCAAACTTACTTTGAGGTAATGCCTTAGTCAAAGGATCCGCTAAGTTCCTTTCAAAGGGGAATTTTCTCGATTTGGAGACCGATTGCTTCAACAATGGCCTAATCACACCAAGTTCATGAACGAACTCTTGATCCAAACCGCCTTTGTCGCTCAAAGCCGCAATGTATTCTCGCCGCAGTAATCCGCCATAGTCAAGCTTTGGAACCTTTTCCAACTTATCGCCCATTCTAAGGTGAACACATCCGCATCGAGACATGGAATCATCCTTGTCTCGTCTCGAAGTCGCATCCAGATACCCACGATCACCATGTCCCTTCTCCATATATTAGGAACACCTTAGTTCTTCTCAAGTACTTAAGGATCGCCTTAATACCGCCCAATGATCCATTCTCGATCGATCGCATCCGCCGTGACACTCAGAGCATACGATACATCGGGCCTCGTACATAACATAGCATACATGATAGATCCTATTATGGATGCATAGGGAATCTTACTCATGCAAATCCTCTCGCCTTCTGCGGCGGACACATAGACTTCAAAGGTGTACCCCATGCCCGATGGGTAGGAAACCTTTCTTGATTCCGACATGCTAAACCTCTTTAGCTCCTGGCCTATATATGTAGATCGCGAAAGACCATAAACCGCTTCGATCTATCTCTATAGATCTTAATCCCGAGGATGTAGGTTGCTTCTCCTGTGTCTTTCATGGAGAATGTCTTGATAACCAAACCTTCAATCGATCAGAAGATTGAAACATCGCTTCCTATAAGTAGTATGTCATCGACATACAATACTAGGAACACGATCGCACTCTACTAACCTTCTTGTACACACAAGGTTCGCTCGATTTTGTGAGAAATCAAACTTTTGATTGTCTCATCAAAACGGATATTCCAGCCTCGGATGCTTGCTTCAATCCATAAATGGATCCGCCGCAATTTGCATACCTTGGTTTTATCAACCGATGTGAAACCTCAGTCGTATCATATACACGCCCTCGAGGTGTTTCCATTAAGGAAAGTTCTTTCACATCCATCCGCCATATCTCATAATCATAATGAGCCGCTATGGCCAGGAGCATCCGAATGGATTTAAGATAGCTACAAAGTAATAGGTTTCGCCATAATCAACACCTTGTTTTTGACGATATCCTTTCGCCACCAATCTAGCCTTATAGGTAATCACATTACTATCCATGTGCTTTTCTTCTTGAAAACCCACTTGCACCCTATAGGCTTTATCCTTCAGTGGGTCAACCAAGTTCCAAACTTGGTTTTCATGGAATCCATTTCGACTTCATGGCACCAAGCCACTTATCCCTTTCTCAACTTGTCAAGACTTCTTCATAACTGTAGGCTCTCATCATCAATGAGTAACACGTCATTCGATTCACTTATGAGAAATCCATATCTCTCGTGAATATATGGTTCTACCAGATCTACGAAGATGTGGTGTTACAATAGGTCCAAATTGATTGCTCATCACTATGAGTTGCCTACCGCTGTGCTTCACCGTATCTCATCAATGTCTATTTGAGTCTCTCGAGCCTCCTCAAGCTCGACGACACCCATCGCTTTCTTGCAAGAGAAACTCTTCTCTAGAAACACAAAGATGCCTTGAAACAAACACCTTTGTTCCACAGATGATAGAATTGGTAACCCCTTGTTTCCTTAGGGTATCCAATAAATAGACATTTATCGACTTAGCATCCAATTTGTCCGATACATACCCGCTTCACATAAGCAGGACAACCCCATATCTTCAAGTAAGATACATGAGGTTTCTTACTATTCCATATCTCATATGGAGTAGTTGAGACTACCTTGGTAGGCATTCTGTTTAACAAGTAAACAGCTGTCTGAAGTGCATAGCCCCAAAAGGACTTGGGAAGAGTTGCATGATTCATCATTGACCTGACCACGTCCAACAAGGTCCGGTTACGCCTCTCAGATACACCATTATGCTGTGGTGTATAGGGCGGAGTCCATTGAGACAATATACCATTGTCTCTTAGGTAATCAAGAAACTCCTGACTCAAGTATTCACCACCTCGATCCGATCGAAGTATTTTAATACACTTGTCATGTTGTTTCTCTACTTCATATCTGAACTCTTTGAACCTTTCAAAGGCTTCATACTTGTGTTTCATCAAGAACACATACCCAAACCGTGAGTGATCATCGGTGAAGGTAATGAAGTAGCTATAGCCTCCTAATGCTTGAGTTGACATAGGTCCACATACATCAGTATGTATTAGTCCTAGTAACTCTCCCACTCGTTCACCTTTTCCAGTAAAAGGTAACTTAGTCATCTTGCCTTTTAAGCATGATTCGCATGTATCGTATGAATCCAATTCAACGATTCCGCAATTCCACATCGTGTAATTCGGACATGCGCTTTCTTGCTTACATGGCCAAGACGACAATGCCACATGTAGAGTCTATTTGATTATCCTTTCGAGCACGCTTGTTGCTCGCTTCGATATTGAAAATGTCACCGATACGCCCAACGATAAACATCATTGCTTAAAGTTCCACCATAAAGAACCCCATTCAAAGTTATGTAACAACAATTGTTACTAAATGTCAAATTGAAACCATTTCTATTTAAACAAGAAATAGAAATGATGTTCTTTATCAACGAAGGAATATTAAAGAAATTGTCCAGTTCTAAGACAAGTCCCGTAGGGAGTTTCAACAAAATGCTCCAATGGCTAATCGCAGAACCTTTGCCCCATTCCCAACACGCAAATTTGACTCTCCTCGACGAGTCTTCTTCATTCCTTAGCCCATGTATGTCATTACATATATGTGAGCCACACCCAGATCCAATACCCAAGTTTTTGAAGGAAATAGAATGACAATCAATAATGAAGATATCAAGAAGATGGGGCATCCGATGCCTTATTCTTCTTCACGGACTCAAGATAAATCTTGCACTTTCTTCAAGAATGGCTCTCCTTGCCATAATGATGGCAAGTTTCCCTTGTGCTAGTTCTACCTTCTTAGCCCTTCTCTTCTTTCCTTCTTGTTCCTTTGACTTCCTCTTAGAACCTTTCTTCGAGGAATCAACTAACAAAGACTGCCCCCTCGCCATGCTTCCGTAAGACTCCACAGCTTCAAAGATGTTGAGCAAGACTACGATGAACCTTCTTGCATCTCGTGAGGTGAAGAGGAGGTTGGAGACTTCAACCTTCGAATCTCACTTGCTCATCAACCAACTCATAAAGATGAAGAACTACGATATGAGCATCCATATGCTCATGTTGCTTTCTGAGCTTGGGTTCCATCGCCTAGCATGATGCAACTTGTCAGTAATCACTACATGTTTCGATAGACCAACAATTGGTCCGAGTTGCATCGTCACTAGGATGGGCGAAGAGGCGCTTCGAGGACATACGCTAACTTTTCACCTTGAGAACAATTCTCAAGTTCTAAGCCACCCAAGAAGTTCGCCTACCAATTTATTTGAATCCAAAATGGAACGCAAATTCAAAGACATCATGATCAATCTTAGAAATACAAAACGAGCATATATGAGAAAGATGATTTTAAAATGCATCAATATACATTTATAAATCCCATTCATTTTTTGAATTTCAAAAACCCCAAAATAACTTCGGGAGATCGTAGGTCCATCTCCGAATGGGCTGATATCCATCATAGTTATGAACAACCTTGGAGAGAGTCCAACAAGCCATTCATAACTACGACGGTAGGTATCATCTATACCGATTGCATATCACGTATATGCAACTATCACAATGTGCTATCAACTAATTGAATGTTCACACATACATCGGGTTGTTAACACATTAACAAGTATGCATCATATGCATAGCACCCAACTTCACCTCCCTTTACATCGACCTTGGAGAGAGTCCAACAAGCCGATACTCCAGGTTAAAGCCAACCCATTAATCGGGAAATAGTTTTAATATGGTTAGAGCGCATTCAACCAATTAGCCCAGCTTGGAGAGAGTCCAACAACCAAAGCTAACGATTGACCTCTGACTCTTACCATATTAGTATTAAACTATTTCATGGTTTGAACATGTTCGGGTTCGAGCCGGGCTTGGAGAGAGTCCAACAACCCAAACAAGAAATGGAACTCTGGTTCTAACCATATTAATGGAAGGTGTAGGCTTTAATATTGTTTAAGGGTTTTTATGTCTCATCCTCTTTGCATGCAAATAACTATTATCTACATGGCATGGCATACATGGCATACATCTACATATCACGACACGCATGGCATAATGTTATGCATCTAATGCAATTACATGGCATACAATTATGTCATGTATATATTTCCTTATATGTCATAACTATTTATGGAAATAAAATATGTTTAAGATTTGATTCTCCAAATCAAATCATAATTAAATTAGGAAACAAATTTCCAAATCTAATCACATATTTTATTCATGGAATTATTTGATTAAGGAAAATCTATTTAGGAAACCAATTTCCTAAATCATTAAAACTACTTATGGAAATAAAATATTTTAAGATTTGATTTCCCAAATCAAATCAAGATTAAATTAGGAAACAAATTTCAAAAATCTAATCAAATATTATATTTATGAAAAAAATCAATTTCCATAAATACTTACAACTTTACAAAAGAGTAAGATATCCATAAATACTTCTATACTTTAAAAAATTGAAAAATTTCCATAAATAATTCTAAATTTCCAAAATTATAAAATATCAAGAAATACATTATGACTATCGCAAAACTATTTACGATTATGTCGAAACACAACCTGGGCTCTGATACCACTGTTGGGTTTCCGGCACCGCGGCGTGTGTGTGTTCGATCACGTTTAGTAAACATGAACACAGCGGAAGCAATAAAAATAATAAATACTCCTATTTATTACAACACACACAACACACGCATGCATATTACAACAAGTATAGACATAACCGTAAATTTAAATTTGCAATAAAAGGAAATTTATCTACGTTATACCTTTCGTATGACGTGTAGCGGGAACGGCATCAACCGGAACGATCCTCGTAAGAATCGTCTCTATCTGTATCCACGCCGAGTTCCTCGGGATGACTTCGCTAAGCCACGAGCTTCGTCTTCGTACGGGTTACTAGCCTCGTGTTGAAGACGACGTGATCGAGAGATGATCACGATCCGAATCCAAAGTCGGATCCTAATACGAGTTCTCAAAACTCGCTTCTCCGGAGAGGTATTCGTCAACCAATTGACGAATCCTTCGTCCTCCACCTCAGAGGATTACCGGAGATCGAATCCTCGATAAGTTATCCGCTGCGTCGGAGCTCTAACCGCCGCCCAAATGACGCCCGACGAGGAGAAGAAGCTGTCCAAAAACTGGACCGCTTGGTGGAGGAGTAAGCGCCGCCAAAACAAGGAAGCCAAGTGCTCACCTTATCGCCACACCCAAGGAAGATCACCGAGCACCAACCGGCAGCAGCTCGACGCCGCGAGGGAAAGGAAGGCACCTTGACGCCGGTTGAGGAGGAGAGGGGCGGCGCCTAGGGTTGGCGCCAATCCTTCAAGGGTGGGCGGCAACTCTGAGGCTAGGGTTTTGGATTAGGGCTTAATTATCCATTAAGCCCTCTTTTAAAGAGAACTAATTCTCTTAATGGTTATTGGATCATAACCATTAGGCCCGTTAACCCGCTCCATTAAGATAAGTTAAAATAAACCAAACCATGATGGTTTATTTTAAGTTAAAATGAATCAACCAACTTTTGGTTCATTCGCTTAAAATAAACCAAACCCTTTGGTTTATTCTCCTCCATTGATTAGAACCAAACCATTTTAGTTTATCCATTACGTCTTCATAAGACTCGGCCCATCCACGCTTCCATTGCGACTGAAACGATTTCATGCTCGCTTTATGTTTGGTCCAACCAAACCTAGTTTCTCTCGGTCTGAGAATCCCATTCTCAAGCTCGTTTTAAATCCTTTGGATTACGCTCGTTGTGCATGTGACCAAATAGGTTCTCGGTTTATGTTGGTCATCTATAATTAACCATTAATTATAGAACGATCATGAGTGGCACCTAGTAGTACATCATGATCCCCAATTAACCGAAAAGATCAACGGTTGATCCAGAACTTTTTCTGAAACCCTTCAGTAGCTCGAATGAATCGTGCCTCATTCCCTTCACTCATCTTATACCCACTTGGTTCAGGACATGGTCTATTGTGTCAGTCTCCACTAGGCTGACTACGTCACACCTAGCCCAAGTATCATTTCCTCGTCCTACGGATTCTAGTTACTCCACATGTATCGAAGAGTACCTTACTCTAAACATGTAATGCTTTGGCCAAAGACTTTAGTAACAATCCGACGAGAGGCCATGGGTATACATCTCCTCGCAAGGAGTGGTGAATCCTTTATAGGCTATTCAAACACCTTCGATCACTTGACTTATACCCAATCATCCGGGTCCACATCTCCTTAGAGATGTTTGCTTAAGATGTCAAAGCATAAGTCTCCATGATCAAGATGACTTGAATACCGCAAGTCAAAGGAACATCGCACTTAAGCCACAAGAAGAACTTCATTGACATATCTATATATGCAGAGAACCATATGAAGTCTTACCTGGTCACTCCAATGAACTAGTTACCATAACTAGCATCCACGATTAACTCGGACATCACAATGTCTCCACTAGTGAGAATCAACCGCTTGGATACACCAAGGAGTATACTGTGCTAGTCTCGATGTAATCGATGGTGTCCAAATCCATCAATTCATCGACTAGGGATAATTTCGATACATCACAATTACACATGTAGAGATACTCACTAGTTGTGATCCAATCACAAATTCTCTCATGCTGTGAATCGTATCATGGACATTCAGTAAATGAGTTTAAGATCTAATCAAATACATGAAAACATGTATACTCAAATAGTGAATCTTCATTTATCTTATAAATGGTTCGAACATAAAGCGATTGCCTTAGGACATCTCTCATAGATTACTAATAAACTCCCACTTGGCCTAATGCTAATCGCTACGGTATCTAATACCATAAGCTCTAACATGACCCTCAAACTTATTTTGAGGTAATGCCTTAGTCAAAGGATTCGCTAAGTTCCTTTCAGTGGGGATTTTCTCGATTTGTATTTCCTTCCTACTAATGATCTCTCTGATCAGATGATAGCGGCAAAGCACATGTTTGGATCGTTGATGAGACCTTGGCTCTTTCGCCTGTGCAATTGCTCCATTGTTGTCACAATAGACCGGTATTGCTTCAACAATGGCTGGAACCACAACAAGTTCATAAATGAACTTCTTGATCCAAACCGCTTCCTTTGCTGCTTCCGAAGCTGCAATGTATTCTGCCTCAGTGGTAGTATCTGCTACAGTGTCTTGTTTGGAACTTTTCCAACTCACTGTGCCCCCATTCAAGGTGAACACGTATCCAGACTGAGACCTGGAATCATCCTTGTCTGTCTGGAAGCTAGCATCCATATACCCGCGTATCACCATGTCCCCTTCTCCATATATTAGGAACACATCCTTAGTTCTTCTCAAGTACTTAAGGATTGTCTTAACAGCCGACCAATGATCCATTCCTGGATCAGACTGGTATCTACTCGTGACACTCAGAGCATACGATACATCGGGCCTCGTACATAATATAGCATACATGATAGATCCTATTGCGGATGCATAGGGAATCATACTCATGCAAATCCTCCCGTCTTCTGTGCGCGGACACAGACTTCGAAAGGTGTATCCCATGCCTGATGGGTAGAAAACCTTTCTTAGATTTCGACATGCTAAACCTCTTTAGCACTCGGTCTATATATGTAGACTGCGAAAGACCAAGCAACCATTTCGATCTATCTCTATAGATCTTAATCCCGAGGATGTAGGTTGCTTCTCCCAGGTCTTTCATGGAGAATGTCTTGGACAACCAAATCTTAACTGACTGTAAGACTGAAACATCGTTTCCTATAAGTAATATGTCATCGACATACAATACTAGGAACACGACTGCACTCCCACTAACCTTCTTGTACACACAAGGTTCGTCTGGATTTTGTGAGAAATCAAATCTTTTGATTGTCTCATCAAAACGGATATTCCAGCTCCTGGATGCTTGCTTTAATCCATATATGGACCGTCGCAATTTGCATACCTTGGTTTTATCAACCGATGTGAAACCCTCAGGCTGTATCATATACACATCCTCGAGCAGGTTTCCATTAAGGAAAGTTATTTTCACATCCATCTGTCATATCTCATAATCATAATGAGACGCTATGGCTAGGAGCATCCGAATGGATTTAAGCATAGTAACAGGCGAATAGGTTTCGTCATAATCAACACCTTATTTTTGACGATATTCTTTCGCCACCAATCTAGCCTTAAAGGTAATCACATTACCATCCATGTCGGTTTTCTTCTTGAAAACCCACTTGCACCCTATAGGCTTTATGTCTTCAAGTGGGTCAACTAAGTTCAAAACTTGGTTTTCATACATGAAATTCATTTTCGACTTCATGGCTTTAAGCCACTTATCCCTTTCTGAACTTGTCAGAACTTCTTCATAACTGGTAGGCTCCTCATCATCAACGAGTAACACGTCATTCGATTCACTTACGAGAAATCCATATCTCTCAAGAATATTGCGTGTTCTACCAGATCTACGAAGATGTGGTGTTTCAATAGTGTAGGAGATCGTTTGGAAGCTAGAGGGGGGGTGAATAGTGTTTTTAGTTTCTACAAGAATGATTAACGGAAGCAAACAGAAATAATATAAGTAAAAAACAAAAGAACAATGCTAATAAAGCCTTTATGTGGTTCAGAGATAACTCTCCTACTCCCCGGCGATCCTTAAGGTGGATCAACCCAAACAATTCTACTAAGATGCTTTCCTTTACAACAAACCTCCTCTTCTTTACAAAGAATGAAACTTAAGCTTAGAGAGAAGAGGAGGGGATTTAAGATCACTTAGAAAGCTTGAAAACTCGTGGAGGCTTTGAGGAAGAATTAGAGAATGAGCATTAACCCCAAAAACCTCCACCAACCCTCTTTTTATAGAGAGAAGGGATGCACCGATCGGTGTTTGCCGCGATTAACGACTTCTGAACAGCCGGATTCATGGGATTTAGAGTCGTTTCGTCCAACGGCATTATCATCAGTCGATTGATCCATCGATCAGTCGACTGATGTAGTGATCAGTCGAGTGATCATAGGCCGCAGTCGAGTGTGACTCAACTCTGTGCCCATTTTTAACTTGATCAGTCGACTGCCACTATTGGCAGTCGACTGATCGCAACATCAGTCAACTGCCATGACCAAAGCAGTCGACTGATGGTCAGGGTTTCATACTGACTCAGTCGAGCACCTGACCAGTCGACTGATACATCATATCAGTCGACTGATATGTTAGTAATATATGAGAGATGTCCTAAGGCAATCGCCTTATGTATGAAACATTTATATGATAAATGAAGATTCACTATTTGAGTATACATATTTTATGTATTTGATTGGATCTTAAACTCATTTACTGAATGTCCACGATACGATTCACAGCATGAGAGAATTTGTGATTGGATCACAACTAGTGAGTATCTCTACATGTGTAATTGTGATGTATCGGAATTATCCCTAGTCGATGAATTGATGGATTTGGACACCATCAATTCTGTCAAGACTCGCACGAGGTATACTCCTTGGTGTATCCAAGCAGCTGATTCTCACTGGCTGGAGACATTGTGATGTCCGGAGTTAATCGTGGATGCTAGTTATGGTAACTAGTTCATTGAGTGACGGTAGTAAGACTTCATATGGTTCTCTGCATATATAGATATGTCAATGAAGTTCTTACTGTGGCTTAAGTGCGATGTTCCTTTGACTTGCGGTATTCAAGTCATCTTGATCATGGAGACTTATGCTTTGACATCTTAAGCAAACATCTCTAAGGAGATGTGGACCCGGGATGATTGGGTATAAGTCGAAGTGATCGAAGGTGTTTGAATAGCCTATAAAGGATTCACCACTCCTTGCGAGGAGATGTATACCCATGGCCTCTCGTCGGATTGTTACTAAAGTCTTTAGCCAAAGCATTACATGTTTAGAGTAAGGTACTCTTCGATACATGTGGAGTAACTAGAATCCGTAGGACGAGGAAATGATACTTGGGCTAGGTGTGACGTAGTCAGCCTAGTGGGATCTGACACAATAGACCATGTCCTGAACCAAGTGGGTATAAGATGAGTGAAGGGAATGGGGCACGAATCATTCGAGCTGCTGAAGGGTTTCAGAAATAGTTCTGGATCAACCGTTGATCTTTTCGGTTAATTGGGGATCATGATGTACTACTAGGTGCCACTCATGATCGTTCTATAATTAATGGTTAATTATAGACGACCAACATAAACCGAGAACCTATTTGGTCACATGCACAACGAGCGTAATCCAAAGGATTTAAAACGAGCTTGAGAATGGGATTCTCAGACCGAGAGAAACTAGGTTTGGTTGGACCAAACATAAAGCGAGCATGAAATCGTTTCAGTCGCAATGGAAGCGTGGATGGGCCGAGTCTTATGAAGACGTAATGGATAAACTAAAATAGTTTGGTTCTAATCAAATGGAGGAGAATAAACCAAAGGGTTTGGTTTATTTTAAACGAATGAACCAAAAGTTGGTTCGGTTCGTTTTAACTTAAAATAAACCATCATGGTTTGGTTTATTTTAACTTATCTTAATGGAGCGGGTTAACGGGCCTAATGGTTATGATCCAATAACCATTAAGAGAATTAGTTCTCTATAAAAGAGGGCTTAATGGATAATTAAGCCCTAATCCAAAACCCTAGCCTCAAGACCCTTGAAGGATTCGGCGCCAACCCTAGGCTGCCGCCCCTCTCCTCCTCCAACCGGCGTCCAGAAGGAGCCTTCCTTCCTCCTCACCGGCGTCGAGCTGCTGCCGGTTGGTGCTCCGGTGATCTTCCTTGGGTGTGGCGATAAGGTGAGCACTTGGCTTCCTTGTTTTGGCCGGCGCCTACTCCTCCACCAAGCTGTCCAGTTTTCTGGACAGCTTCTTCTCCTCTCGTCGGAGCGTCGTTTGGACGGAAGTTAGAGCCCGACAGCGGCTAACTTACCGGGGATTCGATCTCCGGTAATCCTCTGAGGTGGAGGACGAAGGATTCGTCAATTGGTTGACGAATACCTCTCCGGAGAAGCGAGTTTTGAGAACTCGTATTAGGATCCGAATTTGGATTTGGATCGTGATCATCTCTCGATCACGTCGTCTTCAACACGAGGCTAGTAACCCATACGAAGACGAAGCTCGTGGCTTAGCGAAGTCATCCCGAGGAACTCGGCGTGGATACGGATAGAGACGATTCTAGCGAGGATCGTTCCGGTTCATGCCGTTCCCGCTACACGTCATACGAAAGGTATAACGTAGATAAATTTCCTTTTATTGCAAATTTAAATTTACGGTTATGTCTACACTTGTTGTAATATGCATGCGTGTGTTGTGTGTGTTGTAATAAATGTAGATTTATTATTTTTTATTGCTTCCGCTGTGTTCATGTTTACGAAACATGATCGAACACACACACGCCGCGGTGCCGGAAACCCAACAGTGGTATCATAGCCCAGGTTGTGTTTCGACATAATCGTAAAAATGGTTTTGTGATAGTCATAATGTATTTCTGGAAATTTTCTAATTTTGGAAATTTAGAAGTATTTATGGAAATTTTCCAATTTTGGAAAGTCTAGAAGTATTTATGGAAATCTTCCACTTTTGGAAAGTTGGAAGTATTTATGGAAATTGATATTTTCCATAAATAAAATATTTGATTAGATTCTGGAAATTTGTTTCCTAATTTAATCATGATTTGATTTGGGAAATCAAATCTTAAAATATTTTATTTTCATAAGTAGTTTTAATGATTTAGAAAATTGGTTTCCTAAATAAATTTTCCTTAATCAAATAATTCCATAAATAAAATATGTGATTAGATTTGGAAATTTGTTTCCTAATTTAATTATGATTTGATTTGGAGAATCAAATCTTAAACATATTTTATTTCCATAAATAGTTATGACATATAAGGAAATATATACATGACATAATTGTATGCCATGTAAATGCATTAGATGCATAACATTATGCCATGCGTGTCGTGACATGTAGATGTATGTCATGTATGTCATGTCATGTAGATAATAGTTATTTGCATGCAAAGAGGATGAGACATAAAAACTCTTAAACAATATTAAAGCCTACACCTTCCATTAATATGGTTAGAACCAGAGTTCCGTTTCTTGTTTGGGTTGTTGGACTCTCTCCAAGCCCGGCTCGAACCCGAACATGTTCAAACCATGGAATAGTTTAATACTAATATGGTAAGAGTCAGAGGTCAATCGTTAGCTTTGGTTGTTGGACTCTCTCCAAGCTGGGCTAATTGGTTGAATGCGCTCTAACCATATTAAAACTATTTCCCGATTAATGGGTTGGCTTTAACCTGGAGCATCGGCTTGTTGGACTCTCTCCAAGGTCGATGTAAAGGGAGGTGAAGTTGGGTGCTATGCATATGATGCATACTTGTTAATGTGTTAACAACCCGATGTATGTGTGAACATTCAATTAGTTGATAGCACATTGTGATAGTTGCATATACGTGATATGAAATCGGTATAGTTGATACCTACCGTCGTAGTTATGAATGGCTTGTTGGACTCTCTCCAAGGTTATTCATAACTATGATGGATATCAGCCCATTCGGAGATGGACCTACGATCTCCCGAAGTGATTTTGGGGTTTTTGAAATTCGAAAAATGAATGGGATTTATAAATGTATATTGATGCATTTTAAAATCATTTTCTCATATATGCTCGTTTTGTATTTCTAGGTCAATAAATTAATCATGACGTCTTTGAATTTGCGCACTATTTTGGATTCGAACAAACTGACTGGGACTAACTTCCTGGACTGGCTTAGAAACCTGAGAATTGTTCTCAAGGCGGAAAAGCTTGCATATGTCCTTGAAGAGCCTCTTCCTGACCGTCCTAAGGACGATGCAACTCCAGACCAAATGTTGGTCTATCAGAAGCATGTGGCAGATTCTGAGCTGGCGAGTTGCATCATGCTAGCGGCGATGGTACCTGAGCTGCAAAAGCAGCATGAGCATATGGATGCTAATACTATGGTCTTCCATCTTCATGAGTTGTTCGATGAGCAAGCGAGATCCGAAAGGTTCGAGGTCTCTAGGCTCCTCTTCACCACGAAGATGCAAGAAGGTTCATCTGTAGTGCAGTTTGTGCTAAAGATGAACGGGTACATCGAGCGGCTAGCTACCCTCGGTTTTGTGATGGATCATGAGTTAAGTATTGACTTAATTCTGCATTGTTTGCCCAAGAGTTTCTCACAATTTGTGATGAACTATCGGATGAACAAATTGGAATCCACCATTCCCGAGCTCCTCAATATGCTGAAGACTGTGGAGCCTTCTGTGAAGCATGAGGAGAAGGCGGTTCTGTTAGTTGATTCCTCAAAGAAGGGTTCTAAGAGGAAGGCAAAAGAACAGAAGAAAGGAAAGAACAAAAAGGCAAAGAAGGCGGAACCAGCGCAAAAGGGCACTTGCCATCACTGTGGCAAGGAAGGCCACTGGCGAAGAAACTGCAAGATTTATCTTGAGTCCATGAAGAAGAAGAAGGCATCCGATGCCCCATCCTCTTCAGGTATCTTCGTTATTGATTGTCATTCTATTTCCTTGGACACTTGGGTATTGGATACTGGGTGTAGCTCACATATATGTAATGACATACAGGGGCTAAGGAATAGAAGAAGACTTGTCAGAGGGGAGTCAAATTTGTGAGTTGGCAATGGAGCAAAGGTTCTCATGGCGCCATCGGAACTTATTTTTGAAGCTCCTAGTGGACTAGTCTTAGAATCGACAATTGCTATTATGTTCCTTCTCTAATAAAGAACATTGTTTCTATTTCCTGTTTAAATAGAAATGGTTTCCATTTGACGTTTAGTAACAATTGTTGTTATATAACTTTAAATGGCATACTTTATGGAACTGGAACCTTGAGTAATGGCATTTATACGTTGGACGTATCCAGTGACATTTTCAATATCGAAGTGAGCAACACGCGTGCTCGAAAGGATAATCAAATAGACTCCTATATGTGGCATTGTCGTCTTGGCCATATAAGCAAGAAACGCATGTCCGAATTACACCGATGTGGAATTCTGGAATCGTTTGAATTGGATTCATACGATACATGCGAATCATGCTTAAAAGGCAAGATGACTAAGTTACCTTTACGGGAAAAGGTGAACGAGTGGGAGAGTTACTAGGTCTAATACATACTGATGTATGTGGACCTATGTCAACTCAAGCTTTAGGAGGCTATAGCTACTTCATTACCTTCACCGATGATCACTCACGGTTTGGGTATGTGTTCTTGATGAAACACAAGTCCAAGCCTTTGAAAGGTTCAAAGAATTCAGAAATGAAGTAGAGAAACAACATGACAAGAGTATTAAAATACTTCGATCGGATCGAGGTGGTGAATACTTAAGTCAAGAGTTTCTTGATTATCTAAGAGACAATGGTATATTGTCTCAATGGACTCCGCCCTATACACCACAGCATAATGGTGTATCTGAGAGGCGTAACCGGACCTTATTGGACATGGTCAGGTCAATGATGAATCATGCAACTCTTCCCAAGTCCTTTTGGGGCTATGCACTTCAGACAACTGTTTACTTGTTAAACAGAATGCCTACCAAGGTAGTCTCAACTACTCCATATGAGATATGGAATAGTAAGAAACCTCATGTATCTTACTTGAAGATATAGGGTTGTCCTGCTTATGTGAAGCGGACTGTATCAGACAAATTGGATGCTAAGTCTCATAAATGTCTATTTATTGGATACCCTAAGGAAACAAAGGGTTACCAATTCTATCATCCTGTGGAACAAAAGGTGTTTGTTTCAAGGCATGCTGTGTTTCTAGAGAAAGAGTTTCTCTTGCAAGAAAACAGTGGGAGTGTCGTCGAGCTTGAGGAGGCTCGAGAAACTCAAATAGACATTGATGAGATACCTGGTGAAGCACAACAGCCGACAACTCATAGTGATGAGCAATCGGCTGGACCTATTGTAACACCACATCTTCGTAGATCTGGTAGAACACACAATATTCCTGAGAGATATGGATTTCTCGTAAGCGAATCGAATGACGTGTTACTCATTGATGATGAGGAGCCTACCAGTTATGAAGAAGTGCTGACAAGTTCAGAAAGGGATAAGTGTCTTGATGCCATGAAGTCGGAAATGGATTCCATGTATGAAAACCAAGTTTGGAACTTGGTTGACCCACCTGAAGGGATAAAGCCTATAGGGTGCAAGTGGGTTTTCAAGAAGAAAACCGACATGGATGGTAATGTGATTACCTATAAGGCTAGATTGGTGGTGAAAGGATATCGTCAAAAACAAGGTGTTGATTATGACGAAACCTATTCACCTGTAGCTATGCTTAAATCCATTCGGATGCTCCTGGCCATAGCGGCTCATTATGATTATGAGATATGGCAGATGGATGTGAAAACAGCTTTCCTTAATGGAAACCTACTCGAGGACGTGTATATGATACAGCCTGAGGGTTTCACATCGGTTAATAAAACCAGGGTATGCAAATTGTGACGGTCCATTTATGGATTGAAGCAAGCATCCAGGAGCTGGAATATCCGTTTTGATGAGACAATCAAAAAGTTTGATTTCTCACAAAATCCAGACGAACCTTGTGTGTACAAGAAGGTTAGTGGGAGTGCAGTCGTATTCCTAGTATTGTATGTCGATGACATACTACTTATAGGAAACGATGTTTCAATCTTACAGTCAGTGAAGGTTTGGTTATCCAAGACATTCTCCATGAAAGACCTGGGAGAAGCAACCTACATCCTCGGGATTAAGATCTATAGAGATAGATCGAAACGGTTGCTTGGTCTTTCGCAGTCTACATATATAGACCGAGTGCTAAAGAGGTTTAGCATGTCGGAATCCAAGAAAGGTTTCCTACCCATCAGGCATGGGGTACACCTTTCGAAGTCTATGTGTCCGCGAACAGAAGACGAGAGGATTTGCATGAGTAAGATTCCCTATGCATCCGCAATAGGATCTATCATGTATGCTATGTTATGTACGATGCCCGATGTATCGTATGCTCTGAGTGTCACGAGTAGATACTAGTCCGATCCAGGAATGGATCATTGGGCGGCTGTTAAGACGATCCTTAAGTACTTGAGAAGAACTAAGGATGTGTTCCTAATATATGGAGAAGGGGACATGGTGATACGCGGGTATACGGATGTCGACTTCCGCAGACAAGGATGATTCAGTGTCTCGATAATCGTGTTCACCTTGAATGGGGGCGCAGTGAGTTGGAATAGTTCCAAACAAGAGACTGTAGCGGATTCTACCACTGAGGCAGAATACATTGCGGAAGCAGCAAAGGAAGCGGTTTGGATCAAAAAGTTCGCTCATGAACTTGGTGTGATTCCGGCCATTGTTGAAGCAATACCGGCTCATCGCGACAACAATGGAGCAATTACACAGCGAAAGAGCCAAGGTCTCATCGATCCAAACATGTGCCGCGCTATCATCTTATCAGAGAGATCATTAGTAGGAACGAAATACAAATCGAGAAAATTCCCACTGAAAGGAACTTAGCGGATCCCTTGACTAAGGCATTACCTCAAAATAAGTTTGAGGGTCATGTTCGAGCTTATGGTATTGGATACCGTAGCGATTGGCATTAGGCCAAGTGGGAGTCTGTTAGTAATATATGAGAGATGTCCTAAGGCAATCGCCTTATGTATGAACCATTTATATGATAAATGAAGATTCACTATTTGAGTATACATATTTTATGTATTTGATTGGATCTTAAACTCATTTACTGAATGTCCACGATACGATTCACAGCATGAGAGAATTTGTGATTGGATCACAACTAGTGAGTATCTCTACATGTGTAATTGTGATGTATCGGAATTATCCTAGTCGATGAATTGATGGATTTGGGCGCCATCAAGTGCCGAGACTAGCACGAGGTATACTCCTTGGTGTATCCAAGGTGATTCTCACCGGTGGAGACATTGTGATGTCCGGTTAATCGTGGATGCTAGTTATGGTAACTAGTTTATTGAGTGACCACCGTAAGACTTCATATGGTTCTCTACATATATAGATATGTCAATGAAGTTCTTCCGTGGCTTAAGTGCGATGTTCCTTTGACTTGCGGTATTCAAGTCATCTTGATCATGGAGACTTATGCTTTGACATCTTAAGCAAACATCTCTAAGGAGATGTGGACCCGAGATGATTGGGTATAAGTCGAAGTGATCGAAGGTGTTTGAATAGCCTATAAAGGATTCACCACTCCTTGCGAGGAGATGTATATCCATGGCCTCTCGTCGGATTGTTACTAAAGTCTTTGGCCAAAGCATTACATGTTTAGAGTAAGGTACTCTTCGATACATGTGGAGTAACTAGAATCCGTAGGACGAGGAAATGATACTTGGGCTAGGTGTGACGTAGTCGACCTAGTGGGGACACAATAGACCATGTCCTGAACCAAGTGGGTATAAGATGAGTGAAGGGAATGGGGCACGATTCATTCGAGCTACTGAAGGGTTTCAAAAATAGTTCTGGATCAACCGTTGATCTTTTCGGTTAATTGGGGATCATGATGTACTACTAGGTGCCACTCATGATCGTTCTATAATTAATGGTTAATTATAGACGACCAACATAAACCGAGAACCTATTTGGTCACATGCACAACGAGCGTAATCCAAAGGATTTAAAACGAGCTTGAGAATGGGATTCTCAGACCGAGAGAAACTAGGTTTGGTTGGACCAAACATAAAGCGAGCATGAAATCGTTTCAGTCGCAATGGAAGCGTGGATGGGCCGAGTCTTATGAAGACGTAATGGATAAACCAAAATGGTTTGGTTCTAATCCAATGGAGGAGAATAAACCAAAGGGTTTGGTTTATTTTAAACGAATGAACCAAAAGTTGGTTCGGTTCATTTTAACTTAAAATAAACCATCATGGTTTGGTTTATTTTAACTTATCTTAATGGAGCGGGTTAACGGGCCTAATGGTTATGATCCAATAACCATTAAGAGAATTAGTTCTCTATAAAAGAGGGCTTAATGGATAATTAAGCCCTAATCCAAAAACCCTAGCCTCAAGAGTTGCCGCCCACCCCTTGAAGGATTCGGCGCCAACCCTAGGCTGCCGCCCCTCTCCTCCTCCAACCGGCGTCCAAAAGGAGCCTTCCTTTCCCCTCGCCGGCGTCGAGCTGCTGCCGGTTGGTGCTCCGGTGATCTTCCTTGGGTGTGGCGATAAGGTGAGCACTTGGCTTCCTTGTTTTGGCCGGCGCCTACTCCTCCACCAAGCTGTCCAGTTTTCTGGACAGCTTCTTCTCCTCTCGTCGGAGCGTCATTTGGACGGCGGTTAGAGCTCCGACAGTGGCTAACTTACCGGGGATTCGATCTCCGGTAATCCTCTGAGGTGGAGGACGAAGGATTCGTCAATCGGTTGACGAATACCTCTCCGGAGAAGCGAGTTTTGAGAACTCGTATTAGGATCCGAATTTGGATTCGGATCGTGATCATCTCTCGATCACGTCGTCTTCAACACGAGGCTAGTAACCCGTACGAAGACGGCTCGTGGCTTAGCGAAGTCATCCCGAGGAACTCGGCGTGATACGGATAGAGACGATTCTAGCGAGGATCGTTTGGTTGATGTCGTTCCGCTACACGTCATACGAAAGGTATAACGTAGATAAATTTCCTTTTATTGCAAATTTAAATTTACGGTTATGTCTACACTTGTTGTAATATGCATGCGTGTGTTGTGTGTGTTGTAATAAATGTAGATTTATTATTTTTTATTGCTTCCGCTGTGTTCATGTTTACGAAACATGATCGAACACACACACACCGCGGTGCCGGAAACCCAACATGATACTCATCAAGTATGAGTAATTCATACTTGATTTTACCCCTTAGACCTAGACTTAACCTTCCAGCTCTTCCTTAAGCCTTGCGCCTCCAGGATCCCTTCGAGTCCGCGACTTCTTCATCCTTTGTGCTTTGCTTCCAAGAGCTTCCTTTGGTTTTGTCATGTCTTGGGTTTCCTTTGTCAGGGCGTGCTTGGACTTTACGCCACCAAGTCTACATGCTTGGACTTACGCTGTCAAGACTTGCCTTTGGACTTCTCTTGCCAAGATCTTACTTGGACTTTGCCTTTACCTGTCACTTAATCATGTTCACCATTAGATCACAACTTGTTGTCTAACTTAGATGATTATCCAAACATCAAAACATATAAATGCTTGGGGCATTGTTGCACCAACAATCTTCCCCTTTTTAATGTTTGGCAATCATTTAAGTTAGGTCTTTTAAAGATACACATAATCATATCACATAATCATATATCCATTTCTAACTTAAATATTTCTTCTCCCCCTTTGACATACATCAAAAAGAGAAGAAATCATATATCTCATAGAAGAATTGAAAGCATTGTTATCTTGAACTAAGGTATAGAATTGAAATTTAGCTCCCCCTTAATCCAAGATATAGTTCATGATGAGTAAAATGTCTTGACTTTGCACCAATAATGTAAATTTGAAAAAGATATATTTTATGAAAACACCCCCTAAAACACCGCATTAAACAGTTAAAAGAGTTGGTTTACACTCAGTATTATCATGCTAAAGTTTTAGGAGATCAAAGATACACTAAATATCAGAAAATGGAGATATTTATCAGAAAATACAGTGTATCGATCACTGGTGGTTTGAACGATCATTGATCGCTAACAAATCAATTTGACCTTTTCAGCCCAAATTCAGAAATGCGTTAAAAATTCCAGAGACCTCAAAAAATCACGAAATTTTGCGTACACATTTCTGAAATCATACTTTATCAAAGAAAAATATTTTGAAAAATATATGTTTTCCAGATTTCGAGATTGATACAAACTTGGAAGCTAACAAAAGTTCTAATGTTTTTGCAAACTTTGTATTACTTTTGTGTTTCACTTGAAAACTATTTTTCAAAATATGATAAACATAGTTTAAAATATATTTTATTTGACATTTCCAATCATGTTCTTGGAGCTATATGCACATCAATTGTGTATAAGCCTTCCCAATGATTGGTCCAATGAAGGATTAATGTCTCTAGATGACACTTTGGTCCATAGTAATGCATCATAACAAGCATGATGAACCAAGTGCATCTTCCTAACATCTCACATATTGTCTAAGTGGCTCAATACAAAAATCATGGTTTCTTAGGTATTTTGTGAGATGCTTAAAGGTATAAATCCTAGTATTTATATAGGATCATTCAAACCTATACCTTTACTCAACCAAGCACATTCCAAGTTCTCTCCTAAGTGATGAAAATTCTATCTCAGGAAGAGCCTTGGTAAATATGTCGGCTAGGTTGGACTTGGATTCAATGTAATTAAGCTCAATGTCCCCCTTAGCCACATGATCTCTAATGATGTGATGTTTCACTTCAATGTGCTTGGTCCTAGAGTGATGCACTGGATTTTTTGTCAAGTTAATGGTGCTCACATTATTACAAAATACTTTCATGTTGGAGTAAGATAGCTCATAATCCTCTAGGGTATGTTTCATCCATAGTAGTTGAGCTACACAACCACCCATAGCCACATATTCGGCCTCGGTGGTAGATAAGGCAACACAAGGTTGCTTCCTACTACTCCAACTAACTAGGAGGACCCAAGGAATTGGCATCCACCAATAGTACTCTTCCGAACCAATTTGCAACCGGTATAATCGGAATCGGTGTACCCAATCAAATCAAATGACCTAGTCCTAGGGTACCACAATCCTACATTTAGTGTGCCTTTAACATATCTTAAGATTCTCTTAACGACAACTAAATGAGATTCTTTAGCACATGATTGATACCTAGCACACATACCAACCGCAAATAATATGTCGGGTTTACTAGCGGTTAAGTACAAAAGGCTACCAATCATGCTCCTATAAAGTGTAAGATCTATTTGTTTTCCTTCATTATCACTATCTATTTTAGTATTGGTTGTCATTGGGGTTGAAACTACCTTAGCATTTTCCAAACCAAATTTCTTGATCATTTCCTTAGCATATTTGGTTTAATAAATGTAAATTCCTTCACTTGTTTGTTTAACTTGCAAACCTAGGAAGAAATTTAATTCCCCAACTAGACTCATTTCAAACTCTTTTTCCATATTTTAATAAAGTCTTGAAGGAGTTCATCATTTGTTGACCCATAGATAATGTCATCAACATATACTTGGGCTACAAAGATGTCCTTAGATGTTGACTTTATAAAGAGAGTTTGATCTATACTACCCCTTTTAAAATTCTTAGAAATTAAGAAAGATGATAATCTTTCATACCAAGCCCGAGGAGCTTGTTTCAACCCATATAAAACTTTCCTAAGCTTGTATACATGATTTGGGTTGTCCATATTTTCAAACCCGGAAAGTTGTTCTACATATACCTCTTCCTTAATAAACCCATTTAGAAATGCCGATTTAACATCCATTTGATGGAGTTTGAAACCCATATAGGAGGCATACCCTAAAAGTATTCTAATGGACTCTGACCTAGCAACCAGGGCATATGTTTCATCATAGTCAAGTCCTTCAACTTGATTAAAACCCCTTGCAACTAATCTTGCTTTATTTCTAGTGATATTTCCTTGGTCATCTAGTTTGTTCCTAAAAACCCATCTTGTAGTAATAATGGTGTTTTCATTTGGTCTAGGAACTAACTCCCATACTTGGCTCCTTTCAAATTGAGCCAATTCATCTTGCATTGCTAAGATCCAATCCGGATCAAGTAATGCATCTTTAATTGTTTTGGGCTCAATTTGAGAAATTAGAGCTACATGACTAGTGGAATCCCTATGAAATGACCTAGTCCTAACTCCTTGAGATAATTCACCCACAATTTGATCTAAGGGGTGACTTTGATGAACTCTTATGGTTCTAGGAGGTGTATTAAGTTGATTTTGATCATGATCAACCTCAATCCTATGCTCATCATCAGAATCATCCCTTACTCCCCCTTGATTCAATCCTCCCCCTTGATCATTACCCCCTAAGGTCAAATCTTGAAATTGTTGAGTAATTTCTTGATTTTCATTATTAATATCATCATCAATAGGGGATTTCCTAGGGTATGTATTGGAAGTTTCATCAAATTGGACATTTGAAGATTCTTCAATCTTTTGAGTCCTTTTATTGTAAACCCTATACCCTACACTAGTGGATAAGTATCCAACTAGAATTCCCTCATCCGCTTTGGACTCAAACTTACCTAGGTTGTCTTTGGTATTTAAAATATAGACTTTACATCCAAAGACCTTAAAATAATGAATTGTTGGAATTGTACCATTCCATAATTCAAATGGAGTTTTTCCTAAAAACCTATGAATCAATACCCTATTTTGGATATAGCAAGCGGTATTAACCGCTTCCGCCCACAAGTAGCTAGGTAAGGAGTATGCATTAAGCATTGTCCTAGCCGCTTCTTGTAGGGCACGATTTTTCCTTTCCACAATCCCATTTTGTTGGGGTGTTCTAGGAAAAGAAAACTCATGCTTGTACCCTTGTTCTAAGCAAAAAGTTGAAAAATTAGAATTCTCAAATTCTCCACCATGATCACTACGAATCCGGTTGATTTTGAGTTTTCTTTCATTTTCTACTCTTTTGCTAAATCCTATGATTATTCCTAAGGTTTCATCTTTATTTTTCAAGAAAAATACCCAAGTAAACCTAGAGAAATCATCTACTATTACCAAGCAATATTTACTACCAATCATAGAGGGGGTACTATGGCAATCAAATAAATTCATATGTAAAAGTTCTAAGGGTAAAGCGGTACTAAGTAAATTTTTACCTTTGTGTGATGTTTTTGATTGTTTCCCTTCTTGGAATGCATCACACATCTTGTCCTTGAGAAATTTGACTTTGGGCAACCCTTTGACTAACTTCATTTTTTCTATTTTGGCTATGTTCTTCATGTTTATGTGTCCTAGCCTCCTATGCCAAAGCTAACTTTCTTCCTCTTTTGCAATAAGACACTTAGTGAAAGCATTAGTAGCATAGGATAAATCAATATAATATATATTTGATTTCCTAAAACCTACTAACATGCAATCATTTAGAGTTTTGTGTCTTATAAAATATTTTGAGGAATCAAATCTAACATCAAAGTTTGCATCACATAGTTGACTTACACTAAGTAAATTAAATTTCATATTTTTAACTAATAGCACTTTATGAATGACAAGGTTGGGGGATACCTCAATTGTGCCCTTTCCTAGAATCTTAAGTTTGCCGCTATTACCAAATGACACCTTTCCCTTGTTAGTATGGTTGATAGTGGAGAACTTCCTCTCATCACCGGTCATTTGCTTTGAGCACCCACTATCAACTATCCACAAGCTTGGTTCTTCTACCTATATCACATAAAAAATACAATCCTTAGGTACCCAAATCTTAGGACCACTAGCATCAATTATAAATTTCTTAGGTACCCAAGCCTTTCTACCCTTGCTTTTAATTATGGATTTTCTACTAACAAGGGATGTAAATGCTACCTCCTTTTCCTTAGGCCTATATCCTAATCCGGCCTTAATGTAAATAGCCCTTTGATCCTTAATAATAATGTCTAGGTATTTTGAACCATTGGTAAATTTTTCTAAGCATGCTCTTAATTTACCTATTTCTTTTCTTAATTCATCATTTTCATCCCTAAGGGTATATTCATCGTTATCACTAGATAGTTTACCACTTGATGAATCTACACTCTTAAGTGATTTGATTTCTATTTTTAGATCCTTAATCCTAGTTTTCGATCTATTCAAAGCATTTTGTAAACATACAATAGTCTTGTAAAGTAAATCTACTTTAGGTGAGTTGTTTACCTCATCATCATCACTTGATGATGATTCATCGCTTGAAGAAGAAGACGACTCCTCGCTTGAGCTCCCGGCTTCTTCCTCCAATGCCATGAGGGCTAGATTCCAGGTGGCATGGCATACTTCTTCATCATCGGAGGACTCCTCCATGCTTAGAGTGTCCCATGTTTGTGCCACCATTGCCTCCTTCTTCTTCTTCTCCTTCTTTTCCTTCTTTTTCTTTTCCTTCTCCTCCTTCTTTAGTTCCGGGCAATTTGGATTTATATGCCCTTTCTTGTTGCAACCAAAACAAGTCATGTTAGAGGTAGAATTTGAACTATTTGAAGACTTACCTCTTGAGGATTGGAACATCCTCTTCACATCTTTCTTGGTGAGTCTCCTTGACTTCCCACCAAACTTCTTGACGTAATGTGCCACCTCACTTGCCGATAACTCATCTTCACTACTTGATGAGTCTTCCTCGGATTCGGATGAAGAGGACACTTCTTTCTTCTCCTTCTTCTTTTTGTCCTTCTTCCCTACAAAAAGAGCTATACCCTTCTCTTTGGATGAAGTTTAGCTTGTTCATGTAATTGGAATTCACAAAATAGCTTATCTAACTTAACCAATGAAAGATCCCTAGAGACCTTATAGGCATCTACCATTGAAGCCCATAAGGTTGTTCTAGGGAAAGCTTGTAACACATACCTTACAAGGTCTCGGTTGTCGACCTTCTCACCTATAACATGTAGTCCGTTGACTACTTCCTTGAAACGACCATGCATTTGGCTCACGGTTTCGTTGGTCTTCATGGTGAAGCTTTGGAGTTGACCTATCAATAGGTCTCTTTTGGCTCTTCTAGTCTCCTTTGAACCTTCATTCAATTCGATGAGCTTCTCCCAAAGCTCTTTTACGGAGTTGAAAGGCCCGACTTTAGAAAGTTGCTCCTTGGATAGACCACATTGAAGTGTGGTCGTTGCTTTTGCATTAGCTTGTGCTTTCTTGGCCATCTCTCTTGTCCAATCTTTTGTTGGTAGTGGTGCTCCGAATTCATCGACCGGCTTCTCGAAACCATCTGCAACACTAAACCAATTCTCAATATCATTCATTAAGTAATACTCCATCCTACCTTTCCAATATCCGAAGTCGTTGTCGTCGAAGGACAGAGGTCTCGCCCTGTTATACCCCTCTTGAAAATCCATCTTTGTTCCGGTTGATTGCTAGATCTTCCAATGTGATCCGGGCTCTGATACCACTTGTAGGAGATCATTTGGAAGCTAGAGGGAGGTGAATAGCATTTTTCGTTTCTACAAGAATGATTAGCGGAAGCAAATAAAAATAATATAAGTAAAAACAAAAGAACAATGCTAACAAAGCCTTTACGTGGTTCGGAGATAACTCTCCTACTCCACAACAATCCTTAAGGTGGATCAACCCAAACAATTCCACTAAGATGCTTTTTTTTTACAACAAACCTCCTCTTCTTTACAAAGAATGAAACTTAAGCTTAGAGAGTGGAGGAGGGGATTTAAGATCACTTAGAAAGCTTGAAAACTCGTGGAGGCTTTGAGGAAGAATTAGAGAATGTGCATTAACCCCAAAAACCTCCACCAACCCTCTTTTTATAGAGAGAAGGCTGATTTTCCCGTTGGAACACGATCAGTCGACTGATGCATAGCATCATTCGATCTGGCGGCGAGCTTCACGAGCCGTAATTGGGATTTAGAGTCGTTCGTCCAACGACATTATCATCGATCACCAATCGATGTAGTGATCGATCGAGTGATCACAGCCGCGATCGAGTGTGTCTCCACTGCGCGTTTTTAACTTGATCGGTTTTGCCACTATTGGCGATCAGAATGATCCTAACATCGATCATTGTCATGATCAAAGCGATCGGCCCGGTGATGGTCAGGGTTTCATCCTGACTCAATCGAGCACCTGACCAGTGGACTGATACATCGTATCAGTCGAGTGATACTCATCAAGTATGAGTAATTCATACTTGATTTTACCCCTTATACCTAGACTTAACCTTCTAGCTCTTCCTTAAGCCTTGCGCCTCCAGGATCCTCAGTCAGTGACTTGTTCATCCTTTGCGCTTTGCTTCCAAGAGCTTCCTTTGGTTTTGTCATGTCTTGGGTTTCCTTAGCTAGGGCGTGCTTGGACTTTCTGGCTAAGTCTACATGCTTGGACTTACGCTGCCAAGACTTGCCTTTGGACTTCTCTTGCCAAGATCTTACTTGGACTTTGCCTTTACCTGTCACTTAATCATGTTCACCATTAGATCACAACTTGTTGCCTAACTTAGATGATTATCCAAACATCAAAACATATAAATGCTTGGGGCATTGTTGCACCAACAAATAGGTCCAGCCGATTTCTCATCACTATGAGTTATCGGCTGTTGTGCTTCACCAGGTATCTCATCAATGTCTATTTGAGTCTCTCGAGCCTCCTCAAGCTCGACGACACTCCCACTGTTTTCTTGCAAGAGAAACTCTTTCTCTAGAAACACAGTATGCCTTGAAACAAACACTTTTTGTTCCACAGGATGATAGAATTGGTAACCCCTTGTTTCCTTAGGGTATCCAATAAATAGACATTTATCAGACTTAGCATCCAGTTTGTCTGATACAGTCCGCTTCACATAAGCAGGACAACCACATATCTTCAAGTAAGATACATGAGGTTTCTTACCATTCCATATCTCATATGGAGTAGTTGAGACTACCTTGGTAGGCATTCTGTTTAACAAGTAAACAATGTGTGCATAGCCCCAAAAGGACTTGGGAAGATTCGCATGATTCATCATTGACTGACCGACCATGTCCAACAAGGTCGATTACCCCTCTCGGATACACCATTATGTTGTGGTGTATGTATGAGTCCATTGAGACAATATACCATTGTCTCTTAGATAATCTAGAAACTCTTGACTTAAGTATTCACCACCTCGATCCGATCGAAGTATTTTAATACTCTTGTCACGTTGTTTCTCTACTTCATTTCTGAATTCTTTGAACCTTTCAAAGGCTTCAGACTTGTGTTTGATCAAGAACACATACCCAAACCGTGAGTGATCATTGGTGAAGGTAATGAAGTAGCTATAGCCTCCTAAAGCTTGAGTTGACATAGGTCCACATACATCAGTATGTATTAGACCTAACAACTCTCCCACTCGTTCACCTTTTCCTGTAAAAGGTAACTTAGTCATCTTTCCTTTTAAGAATGATTCGCATGTATCATATGAATCCAATTCAAACAATTCCAGAATTCCACATCGGTGTAATTCGGACATGCGTTTCTTGCTTGCATGGCCAAGACAACAATGCCACATGTAGGAGTCTAATTGATTATCCTTTCGAGCACGCTTGTTGCTCGCTTCGATATTGAAAATGTCACTGGATACGTCCAACGTATAAATACCATTGCTCAAAGTTTCAGTTCCATAAAGTATGTCATTCAAAGTTATATAACAACAATTGTTACTAAATATCAAATGGTAACCATTTCTATTTAAGTAGGAAATAGAAACAATGTTCTTTATTAGAGAAGGAACACAATAGCAATTGTCCAGTCCCAAGACTAGTCCACTAGGGAGCTTCAGCAAATAAGTTTCGATGGCGACCGCAGCAACCTTTGCTCCATTGCCAACTCACAAATTTGACTCCCCTCTGACGAGTCTTCTTCTATTCCTTAGTCCCTATATGTCATTACATATATGTGAGTCACACCCAGTATCCAATACCCAAGTGTCTAAGGAAATAGAATGACAATCAATAACGAAGATACCTGAAGAGGATGGGGCATCGGATGCCTTCTTCTTCTTCACAGACTCAAGATAAATCTTGCAGTTTCTTCGCCAGTGGCCTTCCTTGCCACAATGATGGCAAGTGCCCTTTTGTGCTGGTTCTGCCTTCTTAGCCTTCTTGTTCTTCTCTTTCTTCTGTTCCTTTGACTTCCTCATAGAACCTTTCTTTGAGGAATCAACTAACAGAACCACCTTCTTCTCATGCTTCACAGAAGGCTCCACAGTCTTCAGCATATTGAGGAGCTCAAGAATAGTGGATTCTAATTTGTTCATCTGGTAGTTCATCACAAATTGTGAGAAACTCTTGGGCAAACAATGCAGAATTAAGTCAATACTTAATTCATGATCCATCACAAACCCGAGGGTGGCCAGCCGCTCGATGTACCCGTTCATCTTTAGCACAAACTGCACTATAGACAAACCTTCTTGCATCTTAGAGGTGAATAGGAGTCTGGACACTTCGAACCTTTCGGATCTCGCTTGCTCATCAAACAACTCATGAAGATGGAAGACTATGGTATTAGCATCCATATGCTCATGCTACTTTTGCAGCTCATGTACCATCGCAGCTAGCATGATGCAACTCGTCAGTTCAGAATCTGCCACATGTTTCTGATAGGCCAACATTTGGTCTGGAGTTGCATCGTCCCTAGGACGGTTGGGAAGAGGCTCTTCAAGGACATATGCTAGCTTTTCCACCTTGAGAACAATTTTCAAGTTTCTAAGTCAGTCCAGAAAGTTAGGACCAGTCAATTTGTTTGAATCCAAAATAGTGCGCAAATTCAAAGACGTCATGATCAATCGATTAACCTAGAAATACAAAACGAGCATATATGAGAAAATGATTTTAAAATGCATCAATATACATTCATAAATCCCATTCATTTTTTGAATTTCAAAAACCCCAAAATCACTTCGGGAGATCGTAGGTCCATCTTCAAATGGGCTGATATCCAACATAGATATAAACAACCTTGGAGAGAGTCCAACAAGTCATTCATAACTATGATGGTAGGTATCAAATATACCGATTGCATATCACGTATATGCAACTATCACAATGTGTTATCAACTAATTGAATGTTCACACATACATCAAGTTGTTAACACATTAACAAGTATCCATCATATGCATAGCACCCAACTTCACCTCCCTTCACATCGACCTTGGAGAGAGTCCAACAAGCCGATGCTCCAGGTTAAAGCCAACCCATTAATCGAGAAATAGTTTTAATATGGTTAGAGCGCATTCAACCAATTAGCCCGACTTGGAGAGAGTCCAACAACCAAAGCTAACGATTGACCTCTGACTCTTACCATATTAGAATTAAACTATTTCATGGTTTGGACATGTTCGGGTTCGAGCCGGGCTTGGAGAGAGTCCAACAACCCAAACAAGAAATGGAACTCTAGTTCTAACCATATTAATGGAAGGTGTAGGCTTTAATATTGAGTAAGGGTTTTTTATGTCTCATCATCTTTGCATGCAAATAACTATTATCTACATGACATGGCATACATCTACATGTCACGACACGCATGGCATAATGATATGCATCTAATGCAATTACATGACATATAATTATGACATGTACAAAATTTCCTTATATGTCATAACTATTTATGGAAATAAAATATGTTTGAGATTTGATTCTTCAAATCAAATCATGATTAAATTAGGAAACAAATTTCCAAATCTAATCACATATTTTATTTGTGGAAAGTGTTGATTAAGGAAAGTCAATTTAGGAAATAAATTTCCTAAATCATCAAAACTACTTATGAAAATAAAATATTTTAAGATTTGATTTCCCAAATCAAATCATGATTAAATTAGAAAACAAATTTCCAAATCTAATCAAATATTTTATTTATGGAAAATATCAATTTCCATAAATACTTCTAACTTTCCAAAAGTAGAAGATTTCCATAAATACTTAGACTTTCCAAAATTAAAAATTTCCATAAATACTTCTAACTTTTCAAAAGTAGAAATTTTCCATAAATACCAATATGACTATCGCAAAACAATTTTACGATTATGTCGAAACACAACTCACAGGCTCGATACCCTTTGTTGGATTTCGGACCTTGGCGAATGTGTGTTCGAACATGTTTCGTAAACATGTGCACAGCGGAAGAAATAAAAATAATAAATCTAATTTATTACAACACACACACCACACGCATGCATAGTACAACATGTGTAGACATAACCACAATTTCAAATTTTGTAAAAAAAGGAAATTTATACTACGTATACCTGACGTATCATGTGTAGCCGGAAATACATCAACCGGAGCGATCCTCGCTAGAATCGCCTCTATCCGTATCCACGCCGAGTATCTTCGGGATGACTTCACAAAGTCACGAGCCTTGTCTTCAATATTTGTACGAGTTACTAGCCTCATGTTGAAGATGATGTGATCGAGAGAAGATCACAATCCGAATCAAAATTCGGATCCAAAATGGGTCCTCAAAAACTCGCTTCTCCGGAGAGGTATTCGTCAACCGTTTGATGAATCCTTCGTCCTCCACCTATGAGGATTATCGAAGATCGAATCTCCGACAAAGTTGCCACTGTCGGAGCTCCAAACGTCGTCTAAACGATGCTCCGACTCAAAGAAAGCAAGCTGTCCAGGACAGCTTGGTGGAAGAGTTTGCGCCGGCAAAAGAGAAGAGGGCCAACAAGTCCTTGGTCACCGGAGCCAAGGAGGATCCCCGGAGGGTCGCCGAAGGATAGCCGGCTGGAGCTTGGATGCCGACAACAATCTTGGATGGCGGCACAAGGGTGGGTGGCGGCTAGGGTTGGGTCCGACCACAAGAGGAGAGGGAGAGGGTGGGCGACAACTATGGGTTGCTTGGATTAGGTTTTCACAAAACCCTTAAGCCTTATTTTATAGAGAACAAATTCTCCTTATGGTTATCGGATCATAACCAAAAGTCCATTAACCCGTTCCATTAATTTAAGTTAAAATAAACCAAACCGATTTGGTCTATTTTAAGTTAAAACAAACCGAACCAACTTTGATTTATTCGTTTAAAACAAACCAAGCCCCTTTGGTTTATTCTCCACCATTGGATTAGAACCAAACCAATTTGGTTCATCCATCATGTCTTCATAAGACATGGCCCATCCACGCTTCCATTGCGACTGAAACGATTTCATGCTCGCTCCTTGTTTTGTCCAACCAAACCTAGTTTCTCTCGGTCTGAGAATCTCATTCTCAAGCTTGTTTTAAATCCTTCGGATTACACTCGTTGTGCGTGTGACCAAATAGGTTCTTGGTTTATGTTGGTCATCTATAATTAACCATTAATTATAGAACAATCATGAGTGGCACCTAGTAGTATATCATGATCCCCAATTAACCGAAAATATCAACGGTTGATTCAGAACTATTTTTGAAGCCCTTCAGCAGCTACAATGAATCGTGCCCCATTCCCTTCACTCATCTTATACCCACTTGGTTTAGGACATGGTCTATAGTGTCAGTCCCCACTAGGTTAACTACGTCACACCTCGCCCAAGTATCATTTCCTCGTCCTACGGATTCTAGTTACTGCACACGTATCGAAGAGTACCTTACTCTAAACATGTAATGCTTTGTCCAAAGACTTTAGTAACAATCCGACGAGAGGCCATGGGTATACATCTCCTCGCAAGAAGTGGTGAATCCTTTATAGGCTATTCAAACATCTTCGATCACTTCGACTTATACCCAATCATCCCGGGTCCACATCTCCTCAAAGATGCTTGCTTAAGATGTCAAAGCATAAGTCTTTATGATCAAGATGACTTGAATACCGCAAGTCAAAGGAACATCGCACTTAAGCTGCAGTAAGAACTTCATTGACATATCTATATATGCAGAAAACCATATGAAGTCTTACGGCTGGTCACTCCAATGAACTAGTTACCATAACTAGCATCCACGATTAACTCCGGGCATCACAATGTCTCTAGCTAGTGAGAATCAGCTGCTTGGATACACCAAGGAGTATACCTCATGCTAGTCTCGACAGAATCGATGGTGTCCAAATCCATCAATTCATCGACTAGGGATAATTCCGATCCATCACAATTACACATGTAGAGATACTCACTAGTTGTGATCCAATCACAAATTCTCTCATGCTGTGAATCGTAGCTTGGACATTCAGTAAATGAGTTTAAGATCTAATCAAATACATGAAAACATGTATACTCAAATAGTGAATCTTCATTTATCATATAAATAGTTCAAACATAAGGCGATTACCTTAGGACATCTCTCATATATTACTAACACATAGGCCAAAAGGCATTCTTCTGTAGGTGAAGGTTCCATACGGGCAGGTGAAGGTCGTGTTCTCTTGGTCATTAGGGTGAATTAGGATTTGGAAAAACCATGAGTACCCATCGAGGTTGCAAAAATAGGAATGTTTAGCGAGGCGTTCTAACATCTGATCAATAAATGGGAGTGGAAAATGATCCTTCCTTGTTGCTTTGTTTAATTTACGATAATCTATACACATCCTCCACCTCACTACTGTTCGCACAGGGATCAGCTCATTCTATTCGTTTTTGACTACTGTAGTGCCACCTTTCTTTGGAACTATGTGCACCGGAATTACCCACTCACTATCTAAAATTGGGTATATTATTCCAACATCCAAAAGTTTAAGCACTTCCTTCTTCACTACCTCCTGCAAGTGTGGCTTAAGTCACCTTTGGCGCTCCACGATTGACTTACACCCATCCTCGAGTATTATCCTATGCATGCACAGCGACGGGCTTATCCCCTTTATGTCATCGATAGTATACCCCAGTATTTGTTTTGTATGTCCTGAGCACCCCCAACAACTTCCTTTGTCTCTCCCTCACTCAAATTACTGTTTATTATCACCGAATGGGTTGAAGTCGGACCCAAAAAATCGTACTTGAGATTTGGGGGAAGTGGCTTCATCTCAGGCCCTATGGGTTTCTCTTCTGCCACCTGCCCCAACTCTTCCTCTTCTTCTGATTCCGAAGATAGGGAAGCTTCTTCCATCCAATCCTCTCTCTCTTTGTTCTCTTCCTGTACTTGGCAAGCTACTTCAACTTTACCTACCCCCGTAATGGGTAGTGCCTCTTGAAAATCTTGCTCGCTATTTTCCCACATTTCGAGAGTCCACACCACTGTCTTGATAAGGCAATATGCATTGTCTGTGCTCTTTTTCATCAATACACCCCCCGCGGTTGTGTCCAAAAGTTATTTCGATGAGCTAGTGATCCCAGAATAAAAAATATGGAGGAGTAACCAATCCTGTAATCCATGGTGTGGACAACGAATAACGAGTTCTTGTAGTCTCTTCCATGCTGCGGCTAGAGTCTCTTCACGCCCTTGCTCAAATGAAAGGATTTTATCCCTAAGATAGGATGTTTTATGGGGGGAAAGAATTTACTTAGAAAAGTGTCTTCCATCTGTTCCCATGTCGTTATACTACCTTCTGGTAGAGTGTGTATCCATTGCTTAGCCTCCCCCTTTAGGGAGAATGGAAACATGATAAGCTTAATGGCATCTGTTGGGACTCCTTCATATTGCCTTTGTCTGTGATCGCCAAAAATTCTTCGAGGTGTAGATAGAGCTCCTCAATCTTAGTTCCTCCAAACTACTTCTCTTGAATAAGAGCAATTAATGCAGGGTTTATTTCCCAGCTCGCGGCCTGAATTCGTGGAATAGTCATGCAGAAGTTCCATGCTTTTCGTCTCGATGCTATGTAATCTCTCAAGGGTCGAGCGGACTGTGTTAGCATTTCAGCATCCCTTACTGAGAGGGGATAAATAAATCATATACAATGAATAATTTCTAAGGGTCAAACTAAAACTTAATCAATCGTGGCTATCAAACTTGATTTTAATATCTATAATTCAAAAATTGAAGTAAATCAAGATATAATAAATCTAAATAAAATTAGATGTCGAAAAGCTAAAACTGAAGTAAATATAGTAAAATAAAAATATACGATAAAAGTAAAACAAGTAAATAAATCTAACCTAAGTCCGATCCAATTATCCACTTCTTGATTCGATATCGAATCAATTAGTCCCCGGCAATGGTGCCAAAAATTTGATACACGCGAATGCAACTTCAAATCTCACGACGGAGACCGTCAGGGACTCGAAGCACACACTCACGCTCAATGCCTGCAAGTGCAAGGGTGTCGTCAAGTAATAATATAGATTATCGATCCCACAGGGACTAAGATTCGAGTACCTATCTATTCGGTGGACGTTATTGTTCGAAAATCGATTCTAATGGTTGTGGTTCAGAGGGTTGTCGGCGGTCCTAACTCTAGTACGGTGTCACACGGAGGAAGAGAAGGGATGCTACGAGCCTTTAGATGGATTATAGGATTTCAATTTCGTTTGTATGTCACAGAACACGTTGTAAATTGGGTTATGTCTAGGTTCCTAGCTACGATTTTGTGGAATGGATATCATACACTCCCCCGATGAGCCTTCGCATCTATCGGAAGCTACCTTTGCCATTATCAGGTTGACCCCTGCCCTTAGGGCCAGGATAGTCGGTCGATGCGAGGATGCGAATCGATCCCTGCGATGAGTCGAAAATGGGGTGCATTTCCTACTCTATCGCATCCTTCTACCCACGGTTATGGGAGATGAGGCCAACCCCTAGGATCCTCCTTAATTCCCCTAAATCTTTGATATGAGGGTTGTCACCCCTTGTATCAGCTAACACAGTGACTAGAAAACCAAAACAATAGCTATAGATCTAACCAAACACCAATTTGCAAATATAGATTCAAGAATGAAAAGATATTTAAACCAACATGTTCTAACTCAACGCAAACTACTCCCTAGTCATAGAATCAGAGAATATACTCCATGAATGCGAGGAAAGAAACACAAGGCATTGTCAAATTTAAATATCTGAGGATAAAAGCATGGTAAGAATATAGATTACAATGCATTGAGGCTCTACTCTCGGATGTTGAGTTGCAGAACTTGGATCTCGAGCGGCTTCCTTCCTCCCCGTTGCGAGTTTCTGAAGCTTTTTAGGGGTTCGGAGTGTTGTTCCGACCATTGTGCCTCCCTCCTAGGATTTGGGTGTATCTTTCCTTATATAGATATCAGGTCAGCTCTTCACGAAATCTGAAAAAAGACCTAATCGCGCCAAAACATTGGGCCTCCACACGGTCAGTTGTTTCCACATGGTCAGGCCGTTTGCGACCCTGTGGTGGCCAAACTCGAGCCTCGGACCGCGTGTGTAGCCACATGCCCACAGTCGTGTTCCCTATTGCATCCAGCTGCCAAATGTTCATTTTTGCTCCAAAGTGCGTTGTTTTTCCCATGAAATGCTATTCTACACACAAAAGTACAAAGAGTAGATCTCCGAATCAAAAAATAGAAAATGCATGAAAAACAAAGTAAAATATGCATGGAACAAACATAAAATGAAATGAGATGTGAGCGAAAACTACTCCTAAAACCCTATATGTTTTGCTCATCAATCAAGCGTCGAGGATAGGATAGTCATTCCTTTGAAGAGTCATTGCGGACCTGATTTCGTGTAAATAAGATTTGTTTAGACTAATTTTAGCGGTGTTAAGCTACCCTAACTACTCCTGACCCTAGGATATGCTTTGGAAAGTATTAGAAAGGGTGAAAATCCATTGGATATGGATTAGGAGACTTGTTTGAGTGTGTATCAAGTTTAAGGTGTGTGAAAGTTCAAGGTTAAACTTTTAACCTTAATTTTGATGGTTTAGTGTTCCTATAGGCTTAGGAACTCTCTAAGGACATTGTTGGTGCAATGGTCAAGGGGAAGCAAGCCTTTAGGGGTAGGTTATCCATCATGGGATGATGGATGTGTTCTTCCTCATGAGGGGGGGGGGGGGGATTTTGAGAATGTGAGGTGCCCAATTGGGAAAATTGGGATAGTTTAAAGGATTGTCTCTCTTCAGTGATATGAGACTTATCGCTAGGAAGAGTGAAGGTATCCTAGATATTTTTGGACCAAGGGGGAGATTGTAAGATCTCATTGGGATATGAGACATTGACACCCTTGGGGAGAGCCTTTTTAATGTATGTCATAAAGGGAGAGAATTTGAGAATTTCCAATTTAGAATATTGGGAGGATTGAAGTGAGTTAGTGTTTTAACTCAAAGGTATTCGATTTTCGTCAAACATCAAAAAGGGAAAGATTGTTGGTACAATCGGTCCAGGTCACGATTGACCAAACTCAAGTTTGACTCGAGTAGTAGTTTGATGTTAGTGTTTTGATGTTTGACATTGATGTTTGACAATGAGTTAACCATTGTTTGACAATGGATTGACTATATGGCTGATATGGGGTTGACCATATGATGAAGAAGTCCAAGTGGGACACTTGGCAATGGAAAGTCCAAGTCTTGTGTACTTGGCATGGAAAGTCCAAGTCTTGGGTACTTGGCATGGAAAGTCCAAGCATGGGTCTTGGCAAAGGAAAGTCCAAGCTTGAGTGTTGGCAATTGGAAAGTCTAACATGGGTTGGCATGGAAAGTCCAAGCATGGGTCTTGGCAAGGGAAAGTCCAACATTGAGTCTTGGCAAATGGAAAGTCCAACATGGGTTGGCAAGGAAAGTCCAAAGGTTGATATTGACAGCGTAAAGTCCAAGTGAGAGTCTTGGCAGCATAAGTCCAATGATTTGGTGGCGTAAAGTCCAAGCATGTGTCTTGACAGCATAAGTCCAAATGTGCCTTGGCGATATAAACCACGTTAGCATGACAATAGCCGATGGAAGCACCTGAATGCAAGCGTATGGATGAACAAGTCATGGATGACTTGAAGGGATCCAATAGGCATGTGGCTGATGGAGATGGCTAGAAGGCTTAGGTTTAGGCTAAGGGTAGTCTAGCAAGTATGAGGACATCATACTTGGGGTTAAATCTCATGGTTGAGGTTATCAGTCGACTGGGGCTTTGGACCAGTCGATTGGTCATGTGTTTTGATACATGGCAGCCGAGTTGACTCTTGGCAGTCGACAAGGATTATGACCAGTCGATTGTTGTGAGTCGACTGGTGTTCGACTATGGCAAATAGCCTTGGCGATCATTGTCGGTGCGATCGATGCCTTGAGCGATCGATGACCATGGATGGCGATCAACCATCGGTGCTCGAATGCTCGGTAGCCTACTTATCAGTCGGCTATGAGGTTGAAAGTTGACTGATGGTTAATGGTAGTCGACTGTCAGTGTAACCGTTGGTTTGAATGCCGACGTGGATTAAGCCCGTTGTGAGACAACGACACTGTTGGTAGTCGACTGGGGTCTTATCATAGTCATTGCGGACAAATCGAGTTATAAGAGCAGCTCATGGAGGAGATTTTTGGCATGGTTCTTTGAGGTGATTTGGAGGAGATTTGCTGCTGCAATCCAGACCTTCAAGGATCTTCTCAAGCAACCAAACAAGCAAGCATCCAAAGTAATAGTTGTAAAGTTTTCTTTACGTTATTTTGTGTATTTCATTTATTTTTGCTTGTATTCATTGTATTACTTTTTGTAATCACTTGTATAAGGTTTCTCCGCTTCCGACTTGTTGTCGAGAAGGAGTGTTTTTTATTATTAGTGGTGTTTGGCATCATTAGAGCTCATTTGAACTCAATCTGTGGAGTAGGAATCCTAAGGTTCCGAATCACGTTATATCAGTGTGTTATTGCGTTGTGCTTGTGTATCTTGTTATTTGTATTTGTTATTATTATTCCGCTATGTTAACAAGAGTGTAGATGATCAAGCACAATCGAATTCCACCGTCGAACAAACATGCTATTTACCCCCCCCCCCCTCTAGCACTCACCAAAGATCCTATAAATATGTATTTTCTTATAAAACTATTTTCAGATAGTCCTTAATATAGGTATTATGCATGAAATTTTATGATTTTTCTAAAAATATAAATTTACTTATGCATTTTTTATTTTGGACTATAAAACTATTCAGATAATAGTCGACTAAATCAGAAATATCAACTAATTGCTAGTTAGGATTCTAACTGAAAGAACACTATTTTCATCGTCTACATTTACTTCTAGGCATGTTCGTTGATACTACTGGTACCTTCTCTATGTTAGGGCAATCTCTTGCCGTGATATGGTTTTGATGGTGTGGCAAAGGGTTTAAGTTAGTTTGATATGTTGATGTGATATGTGCGTTGAAGTCGTGCAGGACTTAGTAATTCGCACATGGAGCCGTGGCGAGTTTCACATCTCATGACTCGTGCCTTGAGTCGGTGAAGAATAGCTTTGCGGAAGCCGTGCGCTTGGAGCATCCGAGGGACCGCCGGACGAGAAGCTTGGAGTGAAGCCGGAGGAAGTAGACTTCGAGGCAAGAGACGCGAAGGAGCATTGCGAGCCGTCGCGCTTTGATCTTTGCGAGGGGCGTGGCGAAGAGAACCGAGGCGAGGACTCAGAAATGAGAGTGGCGATTGTAACCGGGAGGGGTAGCTCTTAGGTGAAACTTGGCCATTTGGCCAAGTGTCGGATGGGTTTCAGACACCACGATCATTGCCATGGAATGGCGTGATCGCTTAAGTCGAGTGTAGCTCGACCGGTATCTATCGATCGGTTTGTGGCGTCGATCGCCATCGTTAGCGATCGGGCCAAGACTATGATCATTCTGAGGCGCGATCGGTAGTCAATAGGGTTTAGCCCGCAGAACCGCTCAGAGCCGTAGGCGATCGACTACGGTCGTGATCGGGGTGAGGTCCGGTGATCGGTGACAAGAGTTCCGTTGGACAACAACGGTCGGCATCCGGCGTGTTCGGAGGCCGTTGTAGTAATGGCAATGATCGCCATGGCGGCGATCGTGATGGCGCAGGAAGAAGTTAGCCCTCTCTATAAAAGAGAGGTGTGAGCCTTTGAGAGGAAAATGCTTAAGTTCCAAACAATCTTCCTAGTGCCCCTGCTCTAAACTCTTCTTACTGCTTTTAATCCATTCTATTTGTAAGAAGAGTGATCTTGATTGTAAAGGTTACCTCCACCTAGCTTGGTGCAAAGGAGAGACCATTTAGTGGATTGGTTGGCGGAGTGATTCACCGAGGACGAATCGGGGGATGGATTAGCGCGTAGCCGTGAACCACGTTACATCTTGTGTTAGCATTGTCTATTTCCTTTGCTTTGTTTTTTATTTGTTTAATTTGCTTGTATTGTTGTTTCCGCTTGCGCTAATCTAATTGTAGACGAGCAAATTCCGATAACCAACGAACGAGGGCTATTCACCCCCTCTAGCCGGCCATCGATCTTTTTACAAGTGGTATCGAGCCGAGGTTGCTTGTCACCGGACTAACCGCCGCAACAAGCCCTACATCAAAATGGCGGCTCCAACATCCATCCTCCGGTTTGAAGGAGAATTCGCAGTGGAAGAAGCGAATGGAGGTATTTTTCAAAGCGGATTTTGATATAATGATTACAATGGAATCCGGTTTCATTTTGCCTAGGGATGAAGAGGGAAGCCAATAGAGAAATCTAGGTGGACCAAGAAGCAAAGAGAGGAGCACCTTGCAAACTCCAAAGCCAAGCACCATCTCTACAATGTGCTTCCTCAACAAGAAATCAACCGAATAGGAGAATGCCTAAGCGCCAAGGAGATGTGGGAGAAACTAATTGAGCTCCATGAAGGCACATCCGAGGCGAAACTAGCTAGGAGAGATCTCCTCCGCTCTCAACTATCCAACATTAAATTAGAAAAGGGGAAAAGGTAATCTCTTTACACTCTAGGTTTAAGGAAATTTTAATTGGGCTAACAAGTGTAGGTGAGAAGCTATCAAACCAGGACATGCTCATGAAGGCTATAGATGCCTTTCCCGGTCCTCAAAGTGGAGTTCCATGGTGGACTCCTTCTATATGTCCAAGAACTTGGAAGTAAGTACCTTGGAGGAGTTCTTCTCGACAATGGAGCTCCACTTAAACGAGGCTTGAAGGAATTCAAGAAGAGCCAAGAATTCAACCCTCAAGAGGAGTAGCATTGTTGGCAAACAAGGGAAGAAGAAGATGGAAGTCCCCTCCTCCTCCGATGATGAAGCCTCCTCCTCCTCAATGGATAGCTCCGGGGAAGCCTAAGCGGACACGAAGGTGAGGAAGGTCTTTAAGAATTTTCGATGTGATAAATCAAATGATAGGAATAGAAGACCAAGGGGGAAGGTGATATGTTACAATTGCCAAGGAGAGGGACACATAAGGGACAATTGTCCTCTCCTAAACAAAAGCAAGGAAGAGAGGAAAAAGAAAGAAGAAAAGAAGAAGAAAAAGGGGAGCAAGAAAAAGAAGGAAGAGGAGAAGAAGGCAAAAGAAAAAGGGAAGGCCAAAGCATTCAAGGCCAAGACATGGGATGATCCTTCCTCATCCTCCTCCTCATCATCGGATGAGGAGAATGCCTTTGTCGCCAATTTGGCCTTGATGGCCTTTGACGATTTGGATTGCTCCTCCTCCGAAAATGAAGGATCAAGCACAAGAGGAGAGAGCTCAAGTGAAGGGGGAGCCTCCTCCACATCATCATCCTCCTCATCATCCGAAGAAGAAGAAGAGGACATGGAAACTATGGTAATGAAAGCCTCTCCTAGTAAAATAGTTTCTATGATTTCTAGTTTAACTAGGGATTTGTTTAGAGCAAAGAAGAAAAATAAATTCATGCTAGATCAAATTAAGGCATTAGAAAATAAGCTAGAAAATGCATGCTTAAATAATAATGATACTTCTTCTTGCCATGATGATGCATGCTCACATGATAATTATGTGCCTTTAGATGTTAGTGATGCATGCATAGAAGAAAATAGGGCATTAAGGGAAAAGGTAGATTATTTAACCAAAGCCCTAGGAAAATTCACAATTGGCTCCAACACCTTGAATATGATCATAGGGAGCCAAAGGGCAAGTTTTAACAAGAAAGGCCTAGGATATAAAGAGAAGAAAAATGAGAAGGCCTATAGATGCCTAATAGCTAGGGGACAAGACAAAAACAAAGTAATAGCTAAGAAATGGATCCCCAAGGAATTTCTAGTGAACCCCATAGGTAAAAATCTATTTTGGGTTCCAAAATCCATCCTTAAGGGTTAGAAAACCCCTAGGGTAGTCAACCATATGAACTTGACCTATATCATATTTTGGTTGACTTAGGATGACGGGACAACATTTTTAGATAGTGTTGGGTGATGATAACGTGCCCATAAATAGGTAATAATGCTTAAATCATGATGATTGTTGTAATTCCTATGTATGTTTTAAATCATGATTTATGTTTTTGATATTTGGCACATCATCATGAGAAATAGGTTTAAATCATGCTTTAGGTGATACTTTATTTATTATCATCATATAATGCCCAATGCATGGTTATAATTTGATGAAAACATGTATTTCATGATCATAATGTGAAATTAATTAATATATGTCATTATGATCATGTAGGTTGTTAGGTTGATACTTAACCATGATAGAATTGCTTGAATATATTGGTTAAGTATATATATACAAATACCCCCCTAGGATGCATCTCACACTCACTATAGGCTAACTTGATTGCAAACTTAGCATGGGTGAGATGTTAGGATGATACAAATGTCCACTAATGCCTATGGCATTTAGATGGTCATTTAAAGTATCAAAATATCAATAATAGACCAATCATGGGGAAGGCTTATGTTTAATTAATAGACATATTGCCCAAAGATCATGGTTGGATATTTCTAATGTTTTCAAAACAATTTCTTACCTTAAAATACATGTATTCATGTGTTGAAACAATTGGATGCAAAACTAGGTAGCTAACTTGATACTAACATGCTCAAAAACTAGTGGTTTTTCAAGTGTTTGGATTTTTGGCAAATCTTGTAAAATATAATGATTTTTCATGAAAAACTATTTTTCCTTGATAGATATACTTAAGAGAAATATGTTCCTCGAATTTCATGATTTTTCAAATTTTCTGAAATTTTTAATGCATTTCTGAATTTCATCGGAAAATCGAAATTAAACTTCCATTAGCGTCATTGCCATATAGATCATGATGGTGGCCTTCAGAATCAACATTGAAGGCCATTCAGCTTTGTAAACCTCCTACAAGTGGTAGAAATATACTTATGCCATCAACAAATGGTACCCAATTTAAAATCAACTTGTCATATTTTCCCTCCATTATACTTGATGCCATGAGCTTATAACTTAGTGTTAATCTTTTTGATGGTGTCAAAGGGGGAGAAATAAGTATGTTTAAGTTAATCACATTAGGGGGAGAAATATATTGTAGGGGGAGAAATATATGTAGGGGGAGAAATATATGATAAGGGGAGAAAATTTATATGGAGAGTTTCATGGATTAAGGGGGAGTTGCATGTTGTTATATCATGTTTATCTTTACATGCTTTTCTTACCTTAGAATTTATATCAAATGTTTTTACCTAACTTAAACGGATTGCCACACATCAAAGGGGGAGATTGTTAGGGCAATCTCTTGCCGTGATATGGTTTTGATGGTGTGGCAAAGGGTTTAAGTTAGTTTGATATGTTGATGTGATATGTGCGTTGAAGTCGTGCAGGACTTAGTAATTCGCACATGGAGCCGTGGCGAGTTTCACATCTCATGACTCGTGCCTTGAGTCGGTGAAGGATAGCTTTGCGGAAGCCGCGGCGCTTGAGCATCAGGGACCACGGACGAAGCTTGGAGTGAAGCCGGAGGAAGTAGACTTCGAGGCAAGAGACGCGAAGGAGCATTGCAGCCGCGGCGCTCGATGCTACCGAGGACGTGGGCCGAGAACGAAGAGAACTTCGGCGAGGACTCGAGAAATGAGAGGAGCGATTGTAACCCGAGGGGTAGCTCTTAGGTGAAACTTGGCCATTTGGCCAAGTGTCGGATGGGTTTTCGACACGATCCGACCGCCATGGAATGGCGATCGCTTCCGAGTCGAGTGTAGCTCGATCGGTATATGATCCCGGTTTGGCGGCCGATCGACGCCATACGTTAGCGATCGCAAGATATACCGATCACGAGGGCGCGTGATCGTCAATAGGGTTTTGCCATAGAACCGCTCGTAGCCGATCGGGCCGATCGACTACGGGTCGTGATCGGCCGAGGTCCAAAGAATGATCGACAAGAGTTCCGTTGGACAACAACGGTTGGGATCCGACGTGTTCGAGGCCGCTAGGATGGCATCAGCGCCATGGGCGCGATCGATGGCGCCAACGGAAGAAGTTAGCCCTCTCTATAAAAAGAGAGGGTGTGAGCCTTTGAGAGGAAAATGCTTAAGTTCCAAACAATCTTCCTAGTGCCCCACAAGCTCTAAACTCTTCTTACTCGCTTTTAATCCATTCTATTTGTAAGAAGAGTGATCTTGATTGTAAAGGTTACCTCCACCTAGCTTGGTGCAAAGGAGAGACCATTTAGTGGATTGGTTGAGCGGAGTGATTCACCGAGGACGAATCGGGGACCGTGGATTAGCGGCGTAGCCGTGAACCACGTTACATCTTGTGTTAGCATTGTCTATTTCCTTTGCTTTGCTTTTATTTGTTTAATTTGCTTGTATTGTTGTTTCCGCTTGCGCTAATCTAATTGTAGACGAGCAAATTCCGATAACCAACGAACGAGGGCTATTCACCCCCCTCTAGCCGGCCATCTGATCTTTTACACTCTACATAATCCCCGATAGAGGGGTTAGCAGGTGACCCTAGACCCGATCCGAAATACACGGCTCCGCTAAGGAAGAAAAGGAAGATTGGCACGGGCAAATGTCAGAAGCCAGTGGCACAGGCGAATATCAGAAGCCATTGGCACAAGCGAATATCAGAAGCCATTGGCACGGGCGAATGTCAGAAGCCAGTGGCACGGGCGAATATCAGAAGCCATTGGCACGGGCGAATATCAGAAGCCATTGGCACGGGCGAATGTCAGAAGCCATTGGTACGGGAGGGTTAGCGAAAGCAATCGACACGGCAAAGGAGAGACGGAAGGTGCTTTGCCAAGAGGTCGGTCCAATCTGATCAATACAAAGGGAATTTGACATGGGGAAAAGAGGAATTGGTTCGGGTTGATAAAAAGCCCTAGGGCTAGGTCACCCGTGTGCTATAGACCTAAACTAGCTTCCCTCGATACGGAAGGCTGAGGGAGGTAGTCTAGCCTAGTTTCCCGAAAAATAGAGGAAAAGGTGTTAGGCAACGGCCTGGGAGGCCCCACACAATATTCCAAGGAGTCTTCACTCCTTATCTTTGTAACAGAATTATTCTCCAGGAAGAGGTGGTGGCCACGTGTACGATGAAGATAATCCACGACGTTACGATGAAGGAGGAGGGAGGATAAAAGGAAGGAAGAAAAAGGAGAAAGAGGATCCGAAATCGTTCCAACCCAGCAAGAGAGAAGAAGAGGCAAGAGGAGAAGGGAAAAAGAACAACCATCTCGCCGGAGAAGAAGGACGGAGATCTGTCATTGCTACATCTCTTGTATTTTCCTCATCTTGTAAGATCATTGTAAGAGGTCTTTCTCCTCCACCTGCGGAAACTTGCTTTCTGTAAAGGAGGACCTTCATAGTGAAAGTGCTTAGGCACCGTGGGTGAGAAAACTCACCTCCGTGGAGTAGGAATCCTCATTCCGAACCACGTTACATCTTGTGTCTGAATCTCGATTGCTGGCGTCAGTTTTTTGCGTTTCATCTACTTCATCCTCTTATTCTCTGATTCGGCGGGAGAATCCTCACGAGACCTCCTCGGTGCTTCGCATTGCGGAAAGGAGCGACAGATTTTTCCCATACGCATCGATTGGCGCCGTCTGTGGGAAATATTTGAGCTGGACATCGAGATGCAGCCTGAAGAAATACAACAACCTGATACTTCTGCAGCGGAGGAGCGCCCCATCACCCTTCTACCATCGCAGCTGAAGGCCCTGATGGATGACGCTATTACAGAAGCCCTCGCTAGGGAAAGGAGAAGGACCGGATATCTCCGGAAACCTTCTTCCAGGCCCACCCCGAAATGCCTCCTCCCTCTCGTACCGCCAATGGGAAGTATTGCTTGGAGGCGGACTTGGGGAAGAACGCCTCGAGAATACTATGCCCTTCACCCAAGCGTAGAGAGGAACAGGTGAAAGTCAATCAACCAGACCTCGGAAGTATACGAGCGATCCCTTCACGATGGACATTCTCACGGAGCTCCTCCATCCTACTCCTAGGAATCCTCGGTCAATAAGTATGATGGTTCGACGGATCCCGAAGAGCACATATCTCAATTCGACGACGGAGCACCGCTTCATCGCTATATCGATCTTGGCGCTCTCAAGTGCCGAGTCTTCCGAACCACCCTGACTGGCTCGGTGGAAAAGTGGTTTACTACTCTACCCCCGGGGTCTATCACCTGTTTCGCTGACTTTCAGAGAATGTTCAGTCGAGAATTTATCAGCTGCAAGGCGTATAAACAAGACGCCTCTATGTTAATGCATATCACCCAGGGACCTTCGGAATCCCTTAGGGGGTATATTCATCGATTCACTTCTGCAGCCAGGGGAATCCCCGCCACCCGATCTAAATCTTTCAGAGGCGCTATTCAGCACGGGCTGAAGGAGGGCCCCTTCCTCAGTTCCTTGTTGAGACAACCTACGGATAGTTATGAAGAGCTCCGAGCCGATGCGGAATTTATCTGAAGAAGAAGGATTAAAGGTACGGAGGCGAACGGATCGCCGCAGAGCCCCAATCGAAAGAGTTCGTCGGCCGCTCCTCAAGCACCCTCGGGAGTATACAAGACCTTTTCGACAGGAGGTTTCGAGGCCTCGTCCAATGCTGCAAGGTGTTCGCCCCACCCCGCCATTACAAATCATGGCCGCTGAAGCGCTTCCTCCTGTGAGGACATGGAAAGAATGTGAAATGGAATTTTACGACCGGCGGTCTGCTCGCGACCCTTAGGACAAGGGGATCGCGTAACCCCCCAGCCCCGTTCTTTTGCCAATATCATACAGAATACGGCCACAGTAGTGGTCGATGTTTCAAGTTACAAGAAGAATTGGATCGCCTCCATAATGCATATCCGCAAGTAAGGTTTCAGGCAGGAGGGTCGACGCGGCGAGGCTCCCGACCCAATGTAACCCATCCAGGGCCGTATAATCAACAACCCTGGGTCACTTTCCCCCAAACGCCATCCCAGGAGGTTGTCTCTCAAGATGGTCCATCAGGTGAGGGCCCTTCATCCAATCTAGATGACATTCCCACATGGGGAGTTATTCATGTTATAGCCGGAGGACCTACCGACGGGGACTCTAACCGGGCGCGGAAGTCGTACGCCCGTCTCATGGAAAGTTTGGCCATCGTCACCGACCATACTATTCAAGTGGCACCGCCCATTTCGTTCGGGCCAGAAGATCTGCAAGGTGTCCTGCTGCCCCACATGAACGCCTTAGTTATCCGTATATCCCTGGCCAATTATGAAGTGGCCCGCATCTTGACTTCGGAAGTTCTCACAATATTCTCTTCGAAGCCTTGGACAGATGCAGGAAACGCCCAACTAGAAGAGGTGGCTCCCTCTTATTCGCAGGCACGTGGTCCACTCGACGGATGATTTCATTACCTTTAACTCAGGCGTAAGCCCTAAAAACCAGTATAATTCCTTTCCTTATTGTGGACGCTCCGTCCACTTATAACGCTATTCTTGGGCATCCTTTCCTCACCCTTTTTCAGGCCGTGGCTTCCCCATACCACCAGAAGCTAAAATTTCCAGTAGGTCAATCGGTGGGAGAAGTTCGTGGAGAACTAAGGCCTCAGTCAAGCTGTACAAATGGTTCGGGACGATCAGAAGAAAGCCCGAACCGAGGACCTCAAAGGCAAAGCTGTCATCATCACTGATGTCTGCGTCCTGGAGGAATCTCCCCCCAAGGCTGATAAAATAGAGGAGGGAGAACTGGTGGAAATCGCTCCAGGAAAGGCCACACGGATAGCACAACAGCTGGATGTCAAAGAAGAGCTGGTGGCTTGCCTGAAGGAGAATGAAGACATCTTTGCAAAAGATGTGCATGATCTCACGGGGATCCATCCTCAAGTGGCGGAACACCATCTCAATATCATTAAAGGAGCCCGACCCGTTCAACAGAAGAGGCAACATTTTGGACCAGAAAAGGACAAAGTCATAGCAGAAGAAGTGGACAAACTACTAAAAGCGGGTCATGTAAAGGAAATCCAGTTCCCCGAATGGGTTTCTAATGTAGTCTTGGTCCCCAAGCCTTCGGGGCAATGGAGGATGTGTATCGATTTCCGTGATTTGAATAAAGCATGCCCTAAAGACTGCTACCCCTTGCCTCGTATTGATCAATTGGTGGATTCTACTATGGGATATGAAGTGGTGTCCCTAATGGATGCATATCAAGGATATCATCAAATACCTTTGGCCCAAGAAGATCAAAAGAGGGTTAGCTTTGTGACTGTGGGGGGGTTATACGCTTATGTGGTAATGCCGTTCGGACTAAAGAACGCAGGAGCCACCTATCAGCGCCTTATGGATAAAATCTTCGCGGAGCAGAAAGGGAAGAATGTGGAGGTCTACGTGGATGACATCTTGGTCAAATCGAAGGTCACTCGGGATTTAGTCAAGGACTTAAATGAAACCTTCGCTACATTAAGGCGGTTTAATATGAAGCTAAACCCTAACAAATGCCTGTTCGGGGTAAAGAGTGGCAAGTTCTTGGGGTACATAGTAACGGAGAAGGGGCTGCAAGCCTACCCTGAGAAAGTGCAGGCTCTATGCAACATGAAATCACCTGCTAATCTGCAAGAGACCCAAAAGTTGGTGGGCAGGATTGTTTCTTTGTCCCGATTTATAGCCAGATCGGCAGACAAGGGGCTGCCTTTTTTCAAGATTTTGCGCAAGGCTGCTAAATTTCAGTGGGATGATCAATGTGAATAGGCTTTCCAGGAGTTGAAGAAATATCTGGCTGGACTCCCCCTGCTAGCCAAACCAATACCTGGAGAACCATTATGGATGTATCTGGCCGTCTCGGAGGGAGCCGTTAGTTCGGTATTATTGAAACAAGAAGGTTCTCACCAGCAACCTATTTATTATACCAGCCATATCCTGAAGGGGGCGGAATTCCGTTATACGGAGCTAGAGAAGTTGGCATATATCCTAGTACTAACCGCCCGCAAATTAAGGCCGTACTTTTTGGCTCATCCCATCACCGTTCTAACACACAGCGAATTGGGTAAGGTCGTCACTAAGCCAAATTTCTCTGGAAGATTGGCCAAATGGGTGGTAGAACTAAGCGAGTATGATATTCACTACCAACCTCGAACGGTTATCAAGGCCCAAGCACTCGCTGATTTTCTGGCAGAGGTACCTTGCGGCGCGAAAGATGGTTCGGCAACAAAGGAGGAGGGATCAGAGGCATGGGATATATTCGTAGACGGTTCTTCAGGATCTACAGGCAGCGGCGTTGGTATTTTATTAATTTCCCTGGAGGGTGAAGAAACTCGATTAGCAGTTCGCCTGGAATATCGGGCATCTAATAATGAAGCGGAATATGAAGCCATTCTAGCGGGACTGCAGGCTGCTAAAGCGGTGGGGTTTTCTTCCATTGTGATCCACTCGGATTCCCAGTTGGTAATATCACAACTTCAAGGTTCTTTTGTGGTTCGGGAGGAAAGGCTGCATAAGTACTTGAAGACTTTTGAGAAAGAAAAAGCTCAATTTCGTCAGGTCCTCTTGAAGCAAATCCCGCGGGAGCACAACAGGAAGGCAGATGAATTGGCTCGGATGGCTAGCGCTATAAGAGGAATAAAATCCTCGGAAGCGATCCATACGAGAATTCATACTTCCTTAGCAATATGCAGCGTGGAGGGAGACATACCCGAATCAAGCCTAATTCTTGATTGGAGGACCGACATCATAGCTTATTCTGACAGGAAGATCCCTGAAGGGAAAGTAGCGGCATCCACTTTAATAAACCGAGCCAAACAGTTCATCCTCTTAAATGAAGACCTATACAAGACCTCTTTTGGGCGAAATTGTTAAAATGCCTGGGAAATGAGGATGCGGAATGGGTACTCCGGGAGATCCATGAAGGATGTTGTAGCAATCATCTAGGGGGGAGAGCTTTAGCAAGAAAGGCCTTATTTGCAGGATACTTTTGGCCTACTCTTCAGCGAGATGCTGGTCATATAGTGCAAACCTGCATAGCTTGTCAGAAGCATAGCAACCGTTCTGAACGGCCAGCTGAGTTAATGAAAGTCGTAATCTCTTCTTGTCCTTTCGATCAATGGGAAATGGATATAGTAGGCCCGATGCCAGCGGCACCTTTACAGAGGAAGTTTTTATTGGTAGCTGTGGATTATTTTTCCAAATGGGTGGAGGCAGAGCCCTTAGCCAAAATTACTGAGAATGTCGTAATACAGTTCTTATGGAGAAATATCATTTGTCGGTATGGTATCCCTCGGAAAATAGTCAGTGACAATGGACGACAGTTCCAAGGAAAAAAGATCCAAGAATGGTGCCAAAGTCTCAACATTCAGCAGGCTTTCACTTCGGTAGCCCATCCTCAAGTGAATGGGTAGGTGGAGGTAACTAACAGGATCCTCATTCAAGGATTAAAGACCAAGTTGGATGCTCAGAGGGGAAACTGGGTAGAAGAGTGACCCGGTGTCCTGTGGGCCTATCGAACCACACCCAAGACAGCAACAGGAGAAACTCCCTTTAGTTTGGTATACGGGGCAGAAGCCGTTATTCCGGTCGAGGTTTTGTTGAATAGCGCTCGGATAAAGGCATACGAACCAAATCAGAACCAACTTATCCGAAGCACCGAATTGGACTTGGTGGAGGAAAGGCGGGAGATGGCACGGAGGCGAGCGGAATTGTACAAGCAAAGAGTGCAGCGAGCCTTTAATAAGAAAGTGATGCCTCGGAGATTTCAAGAAGGGGATTGGGTTTTGCGTAAAGTCAATCCCACTGCAGACCTTGGAAAGCTGGCTCCCAACTGGGAAGGACCCTATGAAATAACGCGCTGCGTAGCAAGGTCAGCATATTATCTGAAAGATGACCAAGGCAAAGAGCTTCCACGACCTTGGAATGCCCTTCATTTAAAACTCTTTCACACTGTATGAGAAATATGGAATAGAAGAAGGGAAATTATGAAACTCCGAAGGGGGTGCTTCTTGAATTGATTGCGTTAATTAGATGCCAAGTATTCTCCAAATTTCATTAAGGGGTTATTTACAAGGGCAATATGGTATTATCAATACATCTTGAAGAAGAAGAGGAAAAACAGAAAGGAAATTCCCGTTTCAAAATGGGATATTAAATTACAGCTTAAACCGGTCGGGAGGATAACATCGAAAACCAGCCTCCCAATTTAAAGAAAATGAAGGATAAGTGGGAGGTGGTAATCCTTGGGCGGCATACTGCCGAACTGCGTCATTAAATCCGTCTTGATAGGTGGCGCGCATTAAAATGATGAGCCGCTCCTCGCGGTTCGGACGGTCAGGGCTTCGCTCTCGATGCGGCCTCTCGCATGTTTCTTGTTGTTCTTGAAGATTTTGACGCACGTCCACATAGCGCCACGACACCTCCATAATAACATCGGCCAAGATGGAGACATCATCGGCTCGGGAACTTTGGTCCTGCTGCACAAGGTGCGTCATCTCCAACATATTTTGACGCATGGAAGCTGAAATCCCCTCGCTTGAATCGATCGGTTGGGCGAGTTCAGTGCTCATCCTCTGGAGGGAAGTTTCTTGCCTGCGTAGGCGTGCGTGAGCATGCGTCCTGGAATTTATGAGGGATGAGTTTTCTTGTACCTCCTTGCACAAGCGAGTGCGAAGGTCCCCTATCTTGTCCTGTGCTCGCCGATATTGAACTTGAAGATGAGCGATGGCGTCAGAATCTCGTTGCTTCCCCTTGAGGAGCTCTACTACCTGCCCTTGAAGACGTAGTAACTTTGGAGCCGAGGAAGATTCTGTGTCGAGAGAGGCCGACTGGACTTCCTGCTGGGGGACGAGTGGCTCTGCACCTAGACGTGGTTGCTCCTTTAATGCTGCAATAGTGTCAGCATCCTTCTGAATTTGCTGGCGAGCTTCGGCTAATTGCTCTTGGCACAGGTGCAATTGTTGTAACAGGAGTCGTTCTCGATTCTGAGCATTCGCCAAGCCTTCCCGTTGTTGTCGCTCCCATTCTTGGGCTTGAGCCTGGTATTGATGAAGAGAGCAATCCAATTCTTGATGGTTGGTCAGGGCCTACATACCGGTCGTGGGAAAAGAAATTGGTCAGCTAAACAAAGCTAAAGAAGCTGAGCAAGAAAACGTACCAAGTCCAGAGCATGACGCAGGCCTTCCATGCGAGGAACCACTTCCTCTAAGTTCAGGATCCGAAGACTCCTGGGAGAAAGGGAAGAAGACGGGACGAAAGATGCTGAAGGAGGAATCTCGCTTATAAAGGGGAAAATGGGGGCGGTATCCATTGGTTGAGAATGGAAAGAAAGAGGAGCATCATTCGGACGACCCATGGAGGTGGTAGTCAGGGGCGGCATATCTGGAGTTGCGGGGAGAATATGTGTCACACATGGTTGGGGGTTGAGTTCGGAAGGAAAGACGGAAGGAGGCTGATCGGAGGAGGGATCTTGAGAAGACGAGATGATGAGCATTGGGCTGGAGGAGCTTTCGATGGGGATGCAAGAAGTAGAGGGACCTGTCGTGGTCCACAGGAGGAGAGGATTCTTGCATGAGCGAAGGGGGAAGTTAGCAGTGAAGGAATATCAACCGCCATGGGTTCAGAAAAGGAATGACGTGCCGGGGAAAGAGAAGACAGGGGTGATCCAGCCTCTGTCATTGGCTGACATGGGAATACATCCTCCCCAGGTTGCGGGGAAGAAGAAGGCGATTTCTGAACGTCGTTGGCGGAAGGAGAAAGAGTGGGAAAGTTAGGGCTTGTAAAGACCGAAGGAAGTGAGGAGAGACTAATGACCCTGGCTTCCTCCGGGATGGAGGTAGTGAGGGTCGCCGGAGGAGGAGAGGGAGAACGACGAGGTGAATCAGGTATGGTGGTGATCGGGGAAGGTGAAAAGGAAGAAGAAGCGAAAGGCTGACCAGCATCCCGTTTGCGATTCGGGTAGCGACCCGCTATCTCCTGGAAGAAGTTGGAATGCATCTTGGGGGTCTAAAAATAAAAGGAAAAGAGGGGCTGGGGAGAAAGGATCAAGGAAATGAGGTTTGGCGGCGGAGGAGCAAACAGATGAAGAAAAAGGAGACCAAAAGGCGAAGGGATGAAGATGGCAGAAGAAACGAAGACAAAAGAACCCCCTATAAAAGGAGGAAGAATGGGCTTGCAGCCATTAGTGGGCTCCTCGTCTGTGGTGAAAGGGAAAGAAGGGTTTATATTTCTAAATGGCCCATTATGTATTAAAGCCCCCCCATCTGCAGGGGAAGGGGCAGACATAGGCGTTCCCCCTTCAGGAGGAGAGCCAAAAGAGGAATGTTATGAAGGCGTTGCCTCCCATATGCTGATGGCCTTGGCGCTATACATATAAATGTCTATCCCCGCAAGGCAGAGCGGAAGATATCCCCGTGTGGTGGCGGAACGGAAGAACCGATATCCTTCGGTTATTATTTACTCTATGTATAAATTTCCCCGCAAAGCAGAGCGAAAGATATCCCCGTGTGGTGGAGGAACGGAAGAACAAATATCCTTCGGTTATTATTTACTCTATGTATAAATTTCTATCCCCGCAAGGCAGAGCGGAAGATATCCCCGTGTGGTGGCGGAACGGAATAACCGATATCCTTCGGTTATTATTTACTCTATGTATAATTTTCTATCCCCGCAAGGCAGAGCGGAAGATATCCCCGTGTGGTGGTGGAACGGAAGAACCGATATCCTTCGGTTATTATTTACTCTATGTATAAATTTCTATCCCCGCAAAGCAGAGCGGAAGATATCCCCGTGTGGTGGTGGAATGGAAGAACCGATATCCTTCGGTTATTATTTACTCTATGTATAAATTTCTATCCCCGCAAAGCAGAGCGAAAGATATCCCCGTGTGGTGGTGGAACGGAAGAACCGATATCCTTCGGTTATTATTTACTTTATATATAAATTTCTATCCCCGCAAGGCAGAGCGGAAGATATCCCCGTGTGGTGGTGGAACGGAAGAACCGATATCCTTCGGTTATTATTTACTTTATATATAAATTTCTATCCCCGCAAGGCAGAGCGGAAGATATCCCCGTGTGGTGGCGGAATGGAAGAACCGATATCCTTCGGTTATTATTTACTCTATGTATAACTTTCTATCCCCGCAAGGCAGAGCGGAAGATATCCCCGTGTGGTGGTGGAATGGAAGAACCGATATCCTTCGGTTATTATTTACTCTATGCATAAATTTCTATCCCCGTAAAGCAGAGCGGAAGATATCCCCGTGTAGTGGTGGAACGGAAGAACCGATATCCTTCAGTTATTATTTACTCTATATATAAATTTCTATCCCCGCAAAGCAGAGCGGAAGATATCCCCGTGTGGTGGTGGAACGGAAGAACCGATATCCTTCGGTTATTATTTACTTTATATATAAATTTCTATCCCCGCAAGGAAGAGCGGAAGATATCCCCGTGTAGTGGTGGAACGGAAGAACCGATATCCTTCGGTTATTATTTACTTTATCTATAAATTTCTCTCCCCGCAAGGCAGAGCAGAAGATATCCCCGTGTGGTGGCGGAACGGAAGAACCGATATCCTTCGGTTATTATTTACTCTATGTATAAATTTCTATCCCCGCAAAGCAGAGCGGAAGATATCCCCGTGTGGTGGTGGAACGGAAGAACCGATATCCTTCGGTTATTATTTACTCTATGTATAAATTTCTATCCCCGCAAGGCAGAGCGGAAGATATCCCCGTGTGGTGGTGGAACGGAAGAACCGATATCCTTCGATTATTATTTACTTTATCTATAAATTTCTATCGCCGCAAGGCAGAGCGGAAGATATCCCCGTGTGGTGGCGGAACGGAAGAACCGATAGGCCGTTAAGAAATTGTTCAGAGAAAAAGCATGTCAAACCAGGAGGAGGATTATGAGGCCGATGCAGTTTAGTCGTGAAACAGCATTTTATAGAGGGGTCTATGTAGTCGTTCTTAATATTAAAGAAATAATGGTTACAATCTAACTGGGTTATGGTATGTTCATGCCAGGTGGGTGAAGAGGTGGTCCTAGGAGCCATGGGTGTGAACAAAGCAGAACACTTACTCGGGGGTTAAAGAAGAATCGTGTGGGGAAAGGAAGAACTGGGTCGCCGCAACACCGCCGATGAGAATCACGGGAGAAGAAGAACAGACTGGATTGTCAAGCACACTAGACGATACCTAAAAGAAGAAGGCGAGGGTTTATATAGGGTTTTCTGCGACGATTCAGCTGCACAGAAGGAGAAGGAGAAGCGGAGCTCATGGGTCCAGCGGGCCTCCTTTAATATACTGGGGGGAGTTATATGGGAACGGATGGATTTAAGTCGAGAAATAAAGAATATGTCAGAAACTTTATGTACATTGGGAAAGTCAAGCTTATAACTTCGCTTGACTATTTTTCGGGGTTGACTAATGATACTACTGGTACCTTCTCTACATAATCCCCGATAGAGGGGTTAGCAGGTGACCCTAGACCCGATCCAAAATACACGGCTCCACTAAGGAAGATTGGCAAGGCGAATCTCGAAGCCATTGCGCAGGGCAAATATCGAAGCCATTAGCGCGGCGAATATCGAAGCCATTAGCGCAGCGAATGTCGAAGCGATGGCACGGCGAATATCGAAGCCATTGCGCAGGCGAATATCAGAAGCCATTGGCACGGGCGAATGTCAGAAGCCATTGGTACGGGAGGGTTAGCGAAAGCAATCGACACGGCAAAGGAGAGACGGAAGGTGCTTTGCCAAGAGGTCGGTCCAATCTGATCAATACAAAGGGAATTTGACATGGGGAAAAGAGGAATTGGTTCGGGTTGATAAAAAGCCCTAGGGCTAGGTCACCCGTGTGCTATAGACCTAAACTAGCTTCCCTCGATACGGAAGGCTGAGGGAGGTAGTCTAGCCTAGTTTCCCGAAAAATAGAGGAAAAGGTGTTAGACAACGGCCTGGGAGGCCCCACACAATATTCCAAGGAGTCTTCACTCCTTATCTTTGTAACAGAATTATTCTCCAGGAAGAGGTGGTGGCCACGTGTACGATGGAGATAATCCACGATGTTACGATGAAGGAGGAGGGAGGATAAAAGGAAAGAAGAAAAAGGAGAAAGAGGATCTGCAATCGTTCCAACCCAGCAAGAGAGAAGAAGAGGCAAGAGGAGAAGGGAAAAAGAACAACCATCTCGCCGGAGAAGAAGGACGGAGATCTGCCATTGCTACATCTCTTGTATTTTCCTCATCTTGTAAGATCATTGTAAGAGGTCTTTCTCCTCCACCTGCGGAAACTTGCTTTCTGTAAAGGAGGACCTTCATAGTGAAAGTGCTTAGGCACCGCATCTGGTGAGAAAACTCATCTCCGTGGAGTAGGAATCCTCATTCCGAACCACGTTACATCTTGTGTCTGAATCTCGATTGCTGGCGTCAGTTTTTTGCGTTTCATCTACTTCATCCTCTTATTCTCTACTGATTACGGCCGGGGAGAATCCTCTGAGACCTCCCTCAGTGCTTCACTGCATTGAAAACAGAGCGACCAGATTTTTTCCCATACCTGCATCATTCGTTACCCTAGTCCTTTGACATGCTTGAATAAACATTCGAAGGAAAAAAGTTTTTAGTGAAACCAAAAAAGAATGTTAAAAAGGAGTAGAATAAAAAATGAAAGGGAGATTCAAGCTCAAGGTTGAACTTTTAATCTCATAATATAGATTTTGATTTTTTTTTTTTAAGTTTAGAAATTCTAAAACATTGTTACTGTAATAATTGCAAGAAAATATGCTTTGAGAGGACGTTCATCTGGAAGGCATGTGAAATGAATAAGAAGAGCAGATGTATCTCCTTAAAGGGAAAGAGACTTCCAAAATTAAAGATTGAAGTTAAGAATAGAAGACTAAAATAAGGGGAAAGTATGTATTTTTGAAAGATAATATGCTCAATGTTGTGTAGAAAAATCATAATAGGTCAGGGAGAACCAGATGTTAGGTATGTGAGAACTCCTAATAAGTCAAGGATGTTAAGCATGTGGGTGGAATCCTATAAAATCATGAAAGATCGGATGTTAAACATAAGATGAAAAATTCAAATAAGTCAAGGAGGACTAAATATTTAGCAACAATGATGTTTTAGTAGGTCAAGGTCTCAAATACTAGACAAAGTTAGGGTTTAACTTTGGCTAGGTTAGAGCAAAGCTTGTTGGATCGAAAAGCGCGCTAGAGGGGGGGGGGGTGAATAGCGAGCTATAAATTTTCTTTTCGTACGATTCGATTAAGCAAAAGTAGCACAATGGAAAAGTAAATGACACAAGTTTATTTTTACTTAGTTCACAACCAAACGGTTGCTAATCCAAGGCCCTTGCGATCCTAGATCGCATACGGAGAGCAAAACACTAACTAGGATTCTGTAGGGATGTATACTGAAAAGTCTATCTTTTGTATGAACATCTTTATTTTGAAATAAGAATCACATGATCATTATTTGCATATTTTTATAGTTATGCAATATTGTCTAATACTTTACATTGTAGATAACATGGTGTGTGGTGTCACACAGGAGATCATGTTATTGGCCCCTTGAAAAGTATAAGTAAAGGCTCACAACCGAGATGGCTTTGGACAAACCATCGGAATGGTTGTAGTGTGATTTGGTATTGGTTTGTCTTGACCATAGAATCACACTAGTGCACTTTGTGTGTATTGAGCAGTGATTCGATTTATTGCTGACTACATAATCGAATCGAACCTCAGATATTATTTAGTACATGCTCTTAATCCCGATATAATAACGGGCACATATACTTAGTACTCATCTCTTTGATTTACAAATGGGCGAGATTTATAGATTAAATCGATAGGCTCGGTAAGTTGGAAGATGATATTATTTATATGGTGTGTCGTTGATTATAGGAGAAAACCGTGTCCTATATATTAGGATGATGATGTCCCCTTGAGGAGCTCATAAGGTTCATCATGTAAACCCTGTAGGTGGACTTGGTCCGGCATGATGAAAATGTTGAGTGGTACTACTCAAGGAGTTAGATGTTGATTAATTAATGGTCAGTAAAATAATTAATCGACAGACATTTGAGATCTTAAACACGGAGAGAAAATGTACGAATAATATATGGAGCCCATATTATCATATGGGGGTTGGTGAGGTAGATCAATGATGAACCTTTAGTGGATTGGATTATCATTAGTGGATTGGACTTTATGTGGGCTTGATCCATGGGTGGCCAAGACCCAACTCCTCCTCATGGTCCCTAATGTAGCCTATTAACACCTCATGATGCTTAGATCCAATGGATAGAAACAAAAGTCTAAGATCCATTAGTAGAGATTAAATCTCTAAGATCCGACGATTGAGATTAAATCTCTAGATCCGACGGTTGAGATTAAATCCCTAAAACTAATGGAGGAGATTAATTCATGACTTATCCCTAACTCTATAAAAGGATGGCATGGGAGTTGGCGTGAACAACATTGAAGGAGAGCTAGGGTTTGGGCGGCAAGAAGGAATCCTAGTTGAGATAGGATTAGGATTAGGGTTTGGAGGCAAGGGTGGCACCAAATAAGGAAGGTATTCTTCTCTTCTTCTTCCTCTTTTGGCCAACTTCCAGCACCTCTTCAGCCTCTTTTCCAGCCTTGGCCGGCACCCAAAATCCCCCTTCTCCTTCTCCTTAGGTGGTGGAAACAAGATATAGGGCTTTCCTTGGTGTCTTGGTTGTTTTCCACCATCTTCTCCTTCACCTAGTTGGCCGGCGGCAAGGATAGTTTTAGTTCCATGTTGGTTGTTTCTAGTGAGGAGAAAAACCTTGTTTCTATTCTTCCTCTTGCTTTGGAAGAGCAAGAAAGGAAGATTTGTGATCTAGGAGCTTCGACTTTTGGTGGATCGTCGCCCACACGACGTCCAAAAGGAGGAAGGTCATACATTAGAAGATCGAGATGTATACCTATTCTACTTTCTTCTTTTGTTTGTTGCTTGTTTTTGTTTTTCAATTATAAGCATGTTATAAATCTGTAAATGGCTAAATAAACCTTAGATCCTGAGCATAAACAAAAAAACTGGCGATCCGGACATCGTCTATTCCGCGGGTACTCGTAGAATAGAGGATGGTCGCTTGAACAACTAGTTTGTTCAAGTGACCTCTCTTTGTTCAAGCGACCTCTCTAAACGAATAGCACGATGATGACTTGGTGGTTTGGGCAATCCCTTTTTTCTAGGATTAAATTTTTTTAATCCGGGGACATCGAAGGGATCGCCATGGTCAAGCTACCGAGGTGAAGTGGGAAGCGAAGTTTCCCCTCACGGACTCGATAAGCTAAAACCATTAAATTGGTATGAGAGCTTCCGGGGCAAAACCTTCAATTGGTATAAGAGTCAAGGTTTTCGGTTTTGTGTGTTTAGGATTCGATTAATTTTTATGCACTTTTTCATATATTATATGTGTCGGATAATAGTAGGATATACGTAGTTTAACTCTTTGGTTGCAGGCATAAGATCCAACTATTATGGTCATGTGTGTGTATGTGATTGTATGTGTGTAAATATTTATTTTGTTGAATCCTCGGGGTTGACGAGGCTAGTATTTAGTTTTTGTAAATTAAATACGGCATTGTTTAGCCACTCTTTATTTTATTTTACTTTCGATCTAGATTTCATGTACACTCCCTCGTGGAGTATAGGATCGATGGATGTAAATTAAAATAGGTTTTAGTCTCGGCTCGGATCTCCAGATGGCTCGTACATGGCATAGGAGGAGCGGACGAGATGGCGATGCGACGGGAGACATATTGAAGACAAAAGCCATAATAGTTGGAAAATAATTTATTTTTCATATTTATTGCTTTTTGTTTGATATGCATGTTGTAGGCTAGGAAAATTCCTCAATTTCAAATTACTAAGTGGGAGAGGGATATTTTTATAAATTCCCGCGGCCTCCATTACGATTTGACAAGTGATGCAAACAAACTTGTGTGTCGGCTCTGAGTGTCTTCCTCCCCATCGGATGGGTTTGTTTGCGGATCACAAGGTCGAATATGGTTATAGAAAATTATTAAGGAGCGTGTGTACTTCCCCATCGGTAAGGCACATAATCCGAAATAATTCCCTTAGTATCGTGTAATGGTGCACACTTAGATGCAAATAAAAAGTATCCTCCCCATCGGAGTCACTGCTTTTATTTGTAGGGCCGAAGACAAACCAACTATTAATTTTACTTGTCAAAAAGTTAGGTTGACAAGATAGTAAAATTAATGGGTAAAACCTCCTCTTACAAATGTAGAATTCGTATACGTCCACACTATCGTGGCATACAATATTCTCTGTGTTTTGAGGTGTTGGTTGATTTTGAAATTTTATTGTTTGAGGAATCAATAATTTTTTGAAATCTACAGTAATTATCTATGTGATTCTTAGAATTTTCAAAGACTTTCAGTCCACTTACTATGATACTAAAGGAAATAAACTTACTGTACCCAAATAATGATGATTGGTAAAGAATCTAGATATTATCTTATCTACTAAGGAGTACAAGTATGCACTCTTCGAAGAGTGTCCTCAAGCCATGGTTGCTCAAAAAGGTTTCTACTTCTAAGCCAAAAGACAAGAAGAAGGGGAAACAAGGTGGAGCAAAGGTGGTGGGAGGATCTCAGGGAAGAGTGAAGAAGCCGAAAGGCAAGTACTTCACTTATAAGCAGGATGGACATTGGAAGAAGGACTGTCCCAATCCAAAGTAGAACAAAGATATATCCTTTGGACTAGTCGTTGAAACATGATTAATGGTGTTATCTACCGGCACCTGGTGTGTAGATACGAGAGCCACTAATCATGTCTGTAATACTTTGCAGGGGTTCCAGGAAACCCGATGACTAGCTAAAGGGGAGATTACCATTTACTTGGGCAATGCCATGAAGGTGGCGGCTATTGCAGTGGTAGAAGTTTTATTTATCTCTTGAGAAAAATAAAACTTAGGTTCTGGAAAATTCCCTTTGTGTACCTTTATTTAGAAAGAACTTAGTTTCAATTTCTAAATTGTTTATGGATGGATATTCTATTTCTTTTAATGACAGAGTTGTTATAAGAAGGAATAGGGACATTATCTGTTCGGGTGCATTGATAGAAAATTTGTACACACTTGAACCAAAACCTCCCACGATGCAAATTGAAGTTAATAACTCATCTTCTAATTCCAATAAGAGAAAAGAACCTTCGAAGATGAACCAAACATATCTTTGGCATCTTAGGCTTGGTCACATTAACCTAAGCAGAATTCAAAGGTTGATAGTTGATGGATCTTTGGGTTCATTAGTGGTGGAGGATCTCTCAACCTGTGAATCTTGCTTGGAGGGTAAGATGACCAAGAGGCCTTTTAAGGCCAAGGGGTATAGAGCCAAAGATGTGTTAGAATTGGTTCATTCTGATTTATGTGGTCCTATGTCTATCCAGGCTAGAGGTGGTTTTGAGTATTTCGTCTCTTTTATAGATGATTACTTAAGATATGGATACATTTACCTGATGCGCCGCAAGTCTGAATGCTTTGACAAGTTCAAAAAATTCAAGGCTGATGTGGAGAAACGTCAAAGTAAAAGTATCAAGACACTACGATCTGATCGTGGTGGTGAGTACCTCTTGGGAGAGTTTAGGAACTACTTATCAGAGGCTGAGATTCAATCCCAATTGACTGCACCAAGCACACCCCAACCTAACAGTGTAGCAGAGCAAAGGAATAGGACTCTTATGGAGATGGTTAGATCGATGATGAGTTATTCCGACTTGCCAGATTCGTTCTGGGGATATGCTCTAGATACGGCGGTGTAGATTCTGAACTTGGTTCCATCTAAATCATTGTCTTCTACTCCCACAGAGTTGTGGACTGGGCGAAAGCCTAGTCTAAGATATATTCGGATATGGGAGAGTTCAGCACATGTGCTGAAGGCAGATGCTGGTAAGTTGGAACCTCGTACAGAAGTACGCTTGTTTGTTGGCTATCCTAGAGGAACGAAGGGTGGATTGTTTTATAGTCCTAGAGATCAGAGGGTGATCGTTAGCATGAACGTCAGATTTCTAGAGGAAGACTATGTGATGAGCCACAAGCCCAAGAGTAAAATTATTCTGGAGGAGTTAAAAGGGGAAGTCACTTCTTTAGTACCACTGGTACAAGAGGATATACCACATGTAACTGCACCGCGTGTCACAGAGGGTACACAGGAGATACCTCATCATAGTGGGAGGGTTGTGAGACAACCTGATAGATTCATATTCTTGGGAGAATCTTCTGATTTGGTCCCCAGTGAACATGAACCTGATCCCTGGACATATGACGAGGCAATCCAAGATAAAGATGCAGTATCTTGGCAAAGTGCAATGAATGCTGAGATTGAATCTATGGATTCAAATCAGGTCTGGGAGCTAGTAGAACCACTCGATGGCATAAAAACCATTGGATGCAAGTGGATCTACAAGAGAAAGAAAGGAATAGATGGGAAGGTTGAGACCTTCAAAGCGAGACTTGTTGCGAAGGGGTATACTCAGAAAGAGGGTATCGATTATGAGGAGACCTTTTCGCCGATAGTCATGCTTAAGTCTATTCGGATTTTCTTATGCATAACAGCTCATATGGATTATGAGGTGTGGCAGATGGATGTCAAGACAGCTTTCCTTAATGGAAGTCTTGAGGAAAATATCTACATGAAGCAACCAGAGGGATTCATTGCTAAGGGCAAAGAGCATCTTGTATGTAAGCTTAATCGGTCCATTTATGGATTGAAACAAGCTTCGAGGTCTTGGAACATCCGCTTTGATGAGGTGATCCAGTCTTATGGATTTATTCAAAGTCCGGATGAGTCTTGTGTATACAAGAGATGTGACAGAAACGTAGTGGTATTTCTTGTACTATACGTAGATGATATTTTGTTGATTGGCAACAATATCAAGGTGTTATCGGATGTAAGGGTATGGTTGTCCAAACAGTTTGATATGAAGGACTTGGGAGAGGTAGGACACATCCTTGGGATCAAGGTTATAAGGGATCGCAAGAAAAGGATGTTGTGCTTATCCCAAGCTTCATACATAGACACAATTATAGAGCGTTTTAGCATGTAGAACTCCAAGAAGGGTTTTCTACCCTTCAGGCATGGAGTTCCTTTATCTAAGGAGATGCGTCCTAGATCATCTAAGGAGATAGAGGAGATGAAGGCGGTTCCTTATGCTTTGGCAGTAGGAAGCCTCATGTATGCGATGCTCTGTACGAGACTAGATATCTGCTTTGTCGTGGGCATGGTCAGCAGATATCAGAGTAATCCAGGACAGGGACATTGGACTGTGGTAAAGCATATACTGAAGTACCTGAGAAGGACTAGGGATTATATGCTGGTCTACCGGGCAGACCAATTACTCCCTGTGGGTTACACAAATTCCGACTTCCAATATGATAGGGATAACAGTAAGTCTACCTCAGGTTTTGTATTTACTTTGGGAGGTGGAGCCATTGTATGGAGGAGTGTCAAGCAGAAATGCATGGCGGACTCCACCATGGAAGCTGAGTATGTGGCAGCCTCTGAGGCTACCAAAGAAGTTGTATGGCTCAGGAACTTCCTGATGGACTTGGATGTGATTCCTGGTTTGCCCAGAACTATCACAATTTATTGTGATAATAGTGGTGCAGTTGCAAACTCGAAGGAACCACGAGCCCATAAGGCTAGTAAACACATAGAGCATAAGTACCACCTGATACGAGAAATCGTAAAGAGAGGAAAAGTTATTGTGGCAAAGATTGCATCAGAGGATAACCTGGCAGATCCTTTCACTAAGGCCCTTCCAGCGAGATCTTTTGATAGGCATGTGGAGGGAATGGGGATCAGATGTATGGCACTTTGATAACAGCATAGTCTTTTAGTATAAGTGGGAGATTGTAGGGATGTATACTGAAAAGTCTATCTTTTGTATGAACATCTTTATTTTGAAATAAGAATCATATGATCATTGTTTGCATATTTTTATAGTTATGCAATATTGTCTAATACTTTACATTGTAGATAACATGGTGTATGGTGTCACACAGGAGATCATATTATCGGCCCCTTGAAAAGTATAAGTAAAGGCTCACAATCGAGATGGCTTTGGACAAACCATCGGAATGGTTGTAGTGTGATTTGGTATTGGTTTGTCTTGACCATAGAATCACACTAGTGCACTTTGTGTGTATTGAGCAGGACCGACTTAGAGGTGATTCGATTTATTGCTGACTACATAATCGAATCGGACCTCAGATATTATTTAGTACATGCTCTTAATCCCGATATAATAACGGGCACATATACTTAGTACTCATCTCTTTGATTTACCAATAGGCGAGATTTATAGATTAAATCCATAGGCTCGGTAAGTTGGGAGATGATATTATTTATATGGTGTGCCGTTGATTATAGGAGGAAACCGTGTCCTATATATTAGGATGATGATGTCCCCTTGAGGAGCTCATAAGGTTCATCATGTAAACCCTACAGGTGGACTTGGTCCGGCATGATGAAAAAGTTGAGTGGTACTACTCAAGGAGTTAGATGTTGATTAATTAATGGTCAATAAATTAATTAATCGACGGACATTCGAGATCTTAAACACGGAGAAAAAATGTACAAATAATATATGGAGACCATATTATCATATGGGGGTTGGTGATGTAGATCAATGATGAATCTTTAGTGGATTGGATCATCATTAGTGGATCGGACTTTATGTGGGCTTGATCCATGGGTGGCCAAGACCCAACTCCTCCTCATGGTCCCTAATGTAGCCTATTAACACCTCATGATGCTTAGATCCAATGGATAGAAACAAAAGTCTAAGATCCATTAGTAGAGATTAAATCTTTAAGATCCGACGGTTGAGATTAAATCTCTAGATCCGACGGTTGAGATTAAATCCCTAGAACCAATGGAGGAGATTAATTCATGACTTATCCCTAACTCTATAAAAGGATGGCATGGGAGTTCGCGTGAACAACATTGAAGGAGAGCTAGGGTTTGGGCGGCAAGAAGGAATCCTAGTTGAGATAGGATTAGGATTAGGGTTTGGAGGCAAGGGTGGCACCAAATAAGGAAGGTATTCTTCTCTTCTTCTTCCTCTTTTGGCCAACGTCCAGCACCTCTCCAGCCTCTTTTCCAGCCTTGGCCGGTGCCCAAAAGCCCCCTTCTCCGTCTCCTTAGGTGGTGGAAACAAGATATAGGGCTTCCCTTGGTGTCTTGGTTGTTTTCCACCATCTTCTCCTTCACCTAGTTGGTCGGCGGCAAGGATAGTTTTAGTTCCTTGTTGGTTGTTTCTAGTGAGGAGAAAAACCTTGTTTCTATTCTTCCTCTTGCTTTGGAAGAGAATGGAAGGAAGATTTGTGATCTAGGAGCTTCGACTTTTGGTGGATCGTCACCCACACGACGTCCAAAAGGAGGAAGGTCATACATTAGAAGATCGAGAGGTATACCTATTCTACTTTCTTCTTTTGTTTGTTGCTTGTTTTTTTTTCAATTATAAGCATGTTATAAATTTGTAAATGGCTAAATAAACCTTGGATCCCGAGCATAAACACAAAAACCGACGCTCCGGACATCGTCTATTCCGCGGGTACTCGTAGAATAGAGGATGGTCGCTTGAACAACTAGTTTGTTCAAGTGACCTCTCTAAACGAATAGCACGACGATGACTTGGTGGTTTGGGCAATCCCTTTTGTCTATGATTAAATTTTTTTAATCCGGGGACATCGAAGGGATCGCCATGGTCAAGCTACCGAGGTGAAGTGGGAAGCGAAGTTTTCTCTCACGGACTCAATAAGCTAAAACCATTAAATTGGTATGAGAGCTTTCGGGGCAAAACCTTCATATTCCTCCTCGTTGGAGGAAGGAGATGACGATTACAAACCAAAGAAAACTTGAGGTAGAGGGACAATCCCACCTCTCCTCGTTACAATCAAAAGCTCGATAAAGAAATCTTTAATATAATGAACTGAAATGACAACAACTAAATGATGTATTATTTTCCGCAAGTGCACGGTTGTCATCAAGTAATAAAAATATCGATCCCACAGGGATTGGAACAATTACCGAATGATCGTGATACCAAGTTATCTAGTAAATCAATGTATGGTTTAAGCAAAGAAACTGAGCAGTCAATAACAACGAATGAGAAGAACGAGCTAAAAGTCGATAGTTGAGGAGAATCTCAGGATATGGGTTTCACCACGTCGATGATTTATAAGGTGATTTAATTCTTTCCTACCCCTATTAGAGTTTGTTTTGATGGAACCTATCCTAAGGTAAATCAACGGCCCCTTTCGAGGTCTACGCTAACTGTACCTATCAAACTCAATTTACCTGTCACGGTGTTCGAGCATAGGGGATCATAATCAGCTAAGGGGACCTGTCACGAGACCCCCGCAAACCTCCCTATTCTTACCTCTGTTACTAGGTAGAAACTGGATTTGATAGATCCATTAAGTCCATAAGAGTTCCTCTAGAGTCAAATTTCCTTTTACACGGTAGGTTTGCACACGGGACCATAATCACTAAGGGGACTGTCACGAGACCCATAGCCCTCGTAGATACACTACCGCTACTTGACAGGAGTTTATCCCTAGTTGGTTCGGGGTTTCGGGAACTTGGGTTCACTGTTAGGTACTTCCCCTTAGCTCCTTAGGTTTGTCAATAAGAATCCAACGAAAACCAAATCAACACAAACAATAATTTAAGTAGTATAGATTATATCATCATCAGAATCGTCAAAGGGCTACTCCCCCATCCTAAGATTACAGGACACTACTCCATAGTCTGACAAGAGTTGCTAGAGAAAGAAAATACAATACTGGATGCCATCTGCGTTCCTCTGCCGACTCCTTCTCTTTTGCCTCTTCTGTTGTCGATCCCTTTGCCGTCTTCTATCCTCCTTTTTGACCATCCGCCGTCCTCCTTTTAGGGTTAGAATATCTTCTCTTTTATAGCCTTGCCTCCTCTTCAATTTAAGGCAATAGATTCCCTTTCTAATTGAGACGAAGATCCTGATTGCTCGCAGAAAAGGAAGGCTGAAATCAGGCCAACACGCCCATGCCACATGAGGGCACCGGCGTGTCGCGGGTTTCCCACAGGGCGTGTTACGGTTTGAACTGGGGCGTGTCGCGGCTGCACTATGGCGTGTTGGCTGCTGGAATCACCGGCACGGGCGTGTTGCTCTTTGAACTCGGGCGTGTTGTCCGCTGGCTCTCATGACACAGGCGTGTCGATTCCCAACACGCCTGTGTTGTTTTGATACGCCCTCCTTCTTCGCCCTGTTAACACAAAAACACCCTGACAGCAGTCTCTTCCTCCAAAATATGCTAAACTTAACTGAATCATGATAAAATACATGTCTAGGATATGAAATGAGATAAAATGCACATATATAAAGTAGTGAAAACATAGCATGATTTACCCACATCAAAATCCCCTAGTCTTAAACTTTTGCTTGTCCTCAAGCAAAGAAAACTCAAAAGACAACTTATTTGTGGAAATACTAGGCATCATCTAGGGGTATACAGTCTGATCTTAATCTTTTCAAATCATTCCTAGTTGCCAAGTTCGAAAGATCCCTATATAGTGCACGTGAAATGGTGGACTAAAGTCATTGGACACCAATCTGGACTTGACATCCCTTCTATCGTAGAATATTCTTATTTCCGGCATAGAGGCACTTACCTGCCTTAATGCATGGATCATTCTTACCTATCATCAAAAGGTCTCAAAGGAGCACTTTCCAAGAAGAGAGAAGGAAAGGAATTATAGAGAGCATTTCCCCAGTAACTAGTTAGTCTCAAAGGGGCACCTTTTAGGTGTTTCCCCAGTAACTACTTGGTCTCAAAGGGGTGCTTGAAAACAATTCCCATAACCTTTTTTTTTTTTTTTTTTTTTTTAACTTCTAGTGAAGGTGTTTCTCCAGTAACCAAGTTGCGCAAGTAAGTTTCCAATGGAAAATCGAGTACTCGTCTGATATGGGGGATTTAAATCTTTTCATTGGATACCTCAGACCTATAGACCGTGTTCGAAGTGAAATAGGGTTCTTATCAAATAGGCAAAAAGGAATTTCATGATCCGACCAATGTTGATTGTATTACAGGATGATATATAAAAATGCAATCATTATGATATATGAAAAGATGCAAATAAAATAGCAATAACCAAAAAATCTAAGTAGAAACGGCATAAGCGATAAAGGATGTGCATCAAAACTCACAAAATAGTTGAAGGTGGTCAATGGTCATCGCTTCGCTTACTAGCATCCTCCTCTCGCCCACCTACGCCGTGCTCTGGTAAAACTCTGACTCTTGTCGAAATCTATCATTATCTTCCCGGCGGACTCGTGATGAAAAGCTCATCGCCTCTCTGTAAAAATCACCGGTGCTCTATCCAAATGTTGTGTCACCATGCGATGGTGCTCCTCTGTAGCTTGGGCATACCGATCCCACACACCAATGTGCGAGGTATGCTCGACCCTAAATGCTTCGAATGATGATCGGAATCCTGAAAAATCAAAAGAAGAGTACCTAGAAACATTGTCGTGAGGGAAACTGTGGGGTTGTGGAGTCGAATGTGATGGCTCGGGGCTATGTGAGATGGCTCCCTAGCGGTGATGGAGCATGGCGGGTGGGGGTAGGAAAGGGTTCTGAACATCTCTAAAAGCCAATTGGATGAATTACGTCTGATCATCCGCTCAGGTTCTAAGAGGATTTTAATTCCATTTCTTAACACCAAGCGATATCCTCGTCACATGCCTCAATCATCTTCATATTTATACAAGCATCCAAATCAATCTAGGGCTAGCGGGACAATATTCAAGGTCATCCAAATCACATCCTAAGGCTCTGACAATTGATAATACCCCCTATGACTATGACTCCGGATGGGCTATTACTAACCTTAACTAAATGCCTAACCATATGGGCTCCAGAATCAATCTTAACTTCATTTAGCATGGCCCATAGAAATTGTAACTCACTCTGCCTAGCCACCCCTGCACTATCATATCTCCCTGAGATTGTATTAGCCATGAATCTAAGGAGATAACGGAAAGTAGGATTAGGGATGTTAAATGATTTAGATCTAGATGCATCGAAAGTGCGAGGTCATCGAAATTAATCTCAAAATTGATGATCAATAAAATGTCTATGAATTTGCCTCTCCCCTCCGCTAGGAAAATCAAATATCATATTAAAATCACTCAGAGAAAGGGTAAATTCATGGTTCATTAATCTAAATTTTATTTTTCCTTCCTCACAATCTTTTCCTTGCAGTATTTCAGCGGACAGGGAGCTAAGGAATTCAAGAGTGATACTAGGGTAAGTAAGGTGATGGTGTGTGATAAACTCTGTCCAGCCTATCCTATTTGTTAACCAAGTTATGTCATCTCTTAACCCTAAGGTGGTCAACGTGTAGAAGTCTATAATTCTCGTAGATACTAACTTCCTTTTTTCAAGCTTACTGAATTTAGTCTTCATAATATCATCCCTAAAAACAATTCCATAAGGATGGCTAGAGGTCGGAGGAGGTTCGTTACCCAAATCCTGAGCTTTTCTTTTCCCCTTGTCCTTTGCCGTAGAGGAAGAAGCTCCTCCTTTAGTCTTCACTCGCTTGCTCATGGCGTTGGGAATGGACAGACAGCAGGTTTTCTCCTCGCCTTCTTGAGAGGGAGACCGGCGGCGGCTGCTTCAACCTTGTATCGCGAGTGGAAGATTAGGGCGTGCTCGGGCTGGTTTTAGAGGGTTATCCGCAGCATAGGCGTGTCGGGCTTGTTCTTACGCAAATACCCGACCCGTTTAGGTGCGACATGGGCGTGCTCCGTTGCTCCCCAGGCGTGTCGCAGTCCGGCTCAGGCGTGCCCAGGTTGAGAAGTGTGCGACACGGGCGTGCTAGTCAGCACGCCCTGCCTATGTTGTCTTCGGGTACCAACAACACGCCTGTGTCATTTGGCACAGGCGGGTCGTGTCAACTTGGCACGCAGTGGCACGTTTAACATGTCGTGTCCTGTAAACCTGAAAAAAATGTAAAACTCAAAATCAAATAAAATAAAATAAAATTACTAAAAAATGAAAATAGCTTGGGTTGCCTCCCAAGAAGCGCTTGTTTAAGGTCGTTAGCTTGACCCCTCAGTTATCCCCTACTTTTGGGGATATGGCTCGAGGAGTGTGCTCTGCCCCTCTTCCTCCTCAACCAGCTCTGTGGTGTTAGGTTGGGGTCGGAAATCTCCAGCTCTTTATCCTCAAAATCCCCTTCGAGCTTATTAAGATAAGTTTGTTCTGATGCTCCTTCTAGTGCTATTGACTGGAGACTATCAATCCTACAACAAACATCAAAAACAGAGGGTTGTTTAACAGCTTTTGAAAGGTCAAATTCAATTTTTTTGTTTCCAAATGCAAGTGAAAGTTTGTGGTTTTTGACATCTATCATTGCTCCTGCAGTAGCCAAGAAAGGTCTCCCTAAAATAAGTGGGATACATGGGTCTTCATCCATGTCTAGTACTACAAAATCTGCTGGAACAATAAAATTTCCCACCTGCACTGGTACATCTTCTAAGATTCCCAAAGGATATCTAATGGAACGATCGGCTAACTGCAAAGCCATAGTAGTTAGTTTCATTTCTCCCAAATCCAATTTCTTGCATATGGAAAGAGGTATCAGATTTACACTGGCGCCCAAATCGCAAAAAGCCTTATCAAAATTTGAGTCATTGATTATGCAAGGTATAGAAAAGCTACCTGGATCATTTAGTTTGGGAGGTACCATGTTCTTAATTAAAGGCCTTTGCACTCCTCGATAGAAGAGCCACTGTTACATGCTCCTCGACTTTTCTTTTATTGGTTAAGATATCCTTCAAGAACTTGGAGTATGTAGGCATTTGTTGAAGAGCTTCTATAAAAGGTATATTGATATATAGCTTCCTAATTACCTCAAGGAACTTACCAAATTGTTCATCCAGTTTTTCCTTAATCAGCCTTTGAGGGAACGGGATAGGGGGCTTATATGTTCTTGGTTCCCTATTCGACACGCCTGTGTTGTTTAGCACAGCCTGGGCGTGTTGTCTGCTGGAATGACCCGACACGGGTGTGTCAGCTGACACGCGCTCGTGGGCCTCAGGCGTGTTGCTCAACACGCCTACAGGTCGAGTGTGTCGGTTCAACCCAGCGTCTTCTTTGTCATCTTCCAACTCCGACACGCTCGTGTCAGAGGCTGCTTGTTTAGCTCTGTCTCCTTCTAAAATCCTTCCACTTCTCAAACTTATAGAATTACAATGCTCGGCTGGGTTTACTTCTGAATTTCCAGGAAATCTACCGGGCGTCCTTGATGCTGAGCTGGCAATTTGGGAAATTTGATTTTCCAGCATTCTTGTGTGATTAGTCAAATTATCAACCTTGCTTCCCAATTGCTTGATTGCCTCGGTATTATTTTGGTGTTGCCTATTTGATTCTACAATATGCTGCCGAAATTCATCATTTATCTTCCCCTGACACGTGATAAAATTTTCCATCATCTTTTCTAAGCTCGACTTGGGTCCTGAAATCCGAAGGTGCTCCAAAGTTGTTACATCGTCCGTAAGAATTTTGATGGGCTCTATACGAAAAGTTGGGATGATTTCTCCAACCGGGATTGTACGTGTTTGAGTAAGGGTTGCCACCATTAGGCTTCTGATTAAAATTATTCAACGCATCAACTTGCTCAATCCCATCTTCCGATGATGGTGCGTGTAGGATTTGACAGTTCATCGCTACGTGTCCTGTTACACCACAGATCTCGCAAGTGACATTAGATGAGTTTACGGCTGATACATTAAAATGTTCGAGCTTTTGAGTTAATGCATCGACTTTTGCGAGTAGATCAATGGTACTTACCTCAAACTTACGGCATTTTAGTTTGATATCCTCGTTCAGAGCCCATTGGTGAGAATTCATTGCCACATTCTCGATGATCTCAAAAGCTTCATCCAATGTTTTGTTCATAAGAGCTCCTCCTGTGAATCAAGAGAAACCTTAGTAGCATACGAGATTCCATTGTAGAAAGTATGAACAATGAGCCACTTCTCCACCCATGATGAGGGCATTCTTTGTAGTAATCCCTTAAATCATGTCCCAGCTTCAAATAATGTTTCTCCATCCTTTTTTAAAATTAGTGATTTGATGGCGAAGACTTGCAGTTTTGCTGGGTGGAAAGTACTTGTCTAAAAATCTTTGCTCCAGTTGATCCCAGGTAGTTATACAATCTGCTGGAAGAGAGTGTAGCCAAGCTCTGGCTTTGTCCATGATGAGAAAGGAAACAAGCGCAATCTAATAGCATCGGTGAGGCTCCATTCAGTTTAAAGTCTCGCAAAATTCCAAAAATACTTCCAAGTGCAGATTTGGATCTTGATGAGTGCTCCTCGAATTGATCTTTGTTGGACCATAGATAGTAGCGCCGTTTTTAATTCGAAATTGTTTGCTTACATAGGGGGTCTTCTAATACTAGATCTCAATACCCTTGTACTAGGTGCTGCATAATCCCTTAAGGGTTTATTTTCGTTCTGGTCAGCCATGTCAGAGGTCAGATTGTTTTCCTGAGGTTGCTGAAATCGTCTTCTAGCAAGGAAAGTTCTCTCTATCTCAGGATCAATATCGAGAATTTCCCTATTAAGTCTGTGCATGCAACAACAAGAGAGGCTCCCAAAACAAGAATTCAGAATAGATACAAAAGAAAAATAGGAACAATCAATATTCAGAACAAGAATTCAGAACAGAAATCTAGATTAACTAAATCACGCTCAATTCAATATTGAGTGCCAATCCCCGGCAACGGCGCCAAAACTTGATGTATTATTTTCCGCAAGTGCACGGTTGTCGTCAAGTAATAAAAATATCGATCCCACAGGGATTGGAACAATTACCGAATGATCGTGATACCAAGTTATCTAGTAAATCAATGTATGGTTTAAGCAAAGAAACTGAGCAGTCAATAACAACGAATGAGAAGAACGAGCTAAAAGTCGATAGTTGAGGAGAATCTCAGGATATGGGTTTCACCACGTCGATGATTTATAAGGTGATTTAATTCTTTCCTACCCCTATTAGAGTTTGTTTTGATGGAACCTATCCTAAGGTAAATCAACGGCCCCTTTCGAGGTCTACGCTAACTGTACCTATCAAACTCAATTTACCTGTCACGGTGTTCGAGCATAGGGGATCATAATCAGCTAAGGGGACCTGTCACGAGACCCCCGCAAACCTCCCTATTCTTACCTCTGTTACTAGGTAGAAACTGGATTTGATAGATCCATTAAGTCCATAAGAGTTCCTCTAGAGTCAAATTTCCTTTATCACGGTAGGTTTGCACTGCGGGACCATAATCGGCTAAGGGGACTGTCACGAGACCCCATGAGCCCTCGTAGATACACTACGCTACTTGACAGAGTTTATCCTAGTTGGTTTGGGGTTTCGGGAACTTGGGTTCACTGTTAGGTACTTCCCCTTAGCTCCTTAGGTTTGTCAATAAGAATCCAACGAAAACCAAATCAACACAAACAATAATTTAAGTAGTATAGATTATATCATCATCGTAAATCGTCAAAGGGCTACTCCCCCATCCTAAGATTACAGGACACTACTCCATAGTCTGACAAGAGTTGCTAGAGAAAGAAAATACAATACTGGATGCCATCTGCGTTCCTCTGCCGACTCCTTCTCTTTTGCCTCTTCTGTTGTCGATCCCTTTGCCGTCTTCTATCCTCCTTTTTGACCATCCGCCGTCCTCCTTTTAGGGTTAGAATATCTTCTCTTTTATAGCCTTGCCTCCTCTTCAATTTAAGGCAATAGATTCCCTTTCTAATTGAGACGAAGATCCTGATTGCTCGCAGAAAAGGAAGGTGAAATCGTGCCAACACGCCCATGCCACATGAGGCACCGGCGTGTCGCGGAGTTTCTGCAGTATGCGGTTAGGATGCACTATGGCGTGTTGGCTGCTGGAATCACCGGCACGGGCGTGTTGCTCTTTGAACTCGGGCGTGTTGTCCTCTGGCTCTCATGACACAGGCGTGTCGATTCCCAACACGCCTGTGTTGTTTTGATACGCCCTCCTTCTTCGCCTTGTTAACACAAAAACACCCTGACAGTAGTCTCTTCCTCCAAAATATGCTAAACTTAACTGAATCATGATAAAATACATGTCTAGGATATGAAATGAGATAAAATGCACATATATAAAGTAGTGAAAACATAGCATGATTTACCCACATCACTAAACAATACCGATGACTAATAGAAGTTGAGGTTGAGGTCGTTTTGTCGGTGTTGCGGTAGCGTTTCGGTGTCGTAGCGTTGTCGTAGACCTTCGACGTTGTGGAATCACTTTGTAAGCATTTGAGATGACCTAAAGGGGTGAAACCTCCCTTCTTTTATACCCTTGGAAGCTACCCAATGTTCAGTTCCAGCTCATGGTCAAAGAACCTCATCTCCCCAAGATAAGTGGAGCTTATCTTGACTCTCCTCGAGGTGGGCTATTTGATTGGCAGTCGACTGTTCACATTCATCAGTCGATTGATGCCATTGATGTAACGCCCATAAAATTCCTAGCAATTTTACAGGAATTTTTGGCTTGATGATCATGGGCCTTGGGTGGGCCTTTTTCCAAAACAAAAGAAAATAAGCCAAAAATGGATGCAAGACCTAGGAATTGAACTCCAAACCTCTAGAGATAGCCAAACCCTATAGATGCACCCACTAACCAGAAGCCCAATAGGATATCATCATTAGAGGAAGGGGAGGGATTATAGATAAGTGTGATAAAGGCAAATGAAGAGGCATGGAAGAAGAGAAGAGAAACTTCTCTTCCTCCCTTTATAAAGAAGAGGGAAGGTTCTAATTTGCCACTTCCTCTCTTCTTCTTCTTCTTCTTCTCACCGAATTCTCTCCCTCTCCATTTCCCTCTTTTGGCCGAACCTCATCCAAGCAAGAAAGCAAAGGCTAGGTTGGTTCTTTAGGTTATCTTCCCCACCCAAAGCAAAGCGAAGGATGTAAGTATCCCTCACCTGCATACGAGTAGCTTCGATTGATGTTTGTAAAAGAAATCTATATGTTATATCTAACCAAGCTATGTTTTAGTTTATCAATGAAGTTGTATGCTATGTTTAGGAGGTAGATGATGATGTTAACATGCAAAAAGGAATTAGGTTAAAAGCTAACCCTAATAGCCCCTAAAGCCTATTCGGCCATGCCATGATTTTAGGGTTTTAATGAAGCTCTATGTCATGTTTTTGTAACTATATGATGATGTTGGGATTAAGATGGATTAGGGCAAAAGTTAACCCTAAAAAAACCCTACATGGACCATTCGGCCAACCTAGGTTTTTGGGTGAACAAATGAAGTTTTAATCCATATGTTATATGCAAATGAAGTTGTTGTTATATGAAATGAATTAGGTTGTTGTTATATGAAATGAATTAGGTTAAAGGTTAACCCTAAAAACCCTACTTGGACCATTCGGCCAACCTAGGTTTTGGGTGAACAAATGAAGTTTTAATCCATATGTTATATGCAAATGAAGTTGTTGTTATATGAAATGAATTAGGTTAAAGGTTAACCCTAAAAAAAAACCCTACTTGGACCATTCGGCCAACCTAGGTTTTGGGGTGAACAAATGAAGTTTTAATCCATATGTTATATGCAAATGAAGTTGTTGTTATATGAAATGAATTAGGTTAAAGGTTAACCCTAAAAACCCTACTTGGACCATTCGGCCAACATAGGTTTTGGGTGAACAAATGAAGTTTTAATCCATATGTTATATGCAAATGAAGTTGTTGTTATATGAAATGAATTAGGTTAAAGGATAACCCTAGAAGACCCTATGGACCATTCGGCCATCATGCATTTTGGGGATTAGATGAAGTCTTAATATAAGTCTTATGTGCATATGAATTTGTTGTTAAGTTAAATGAATAGGTTAACATGTGTTTTATGTTGGGTGAATTCATGTTGACTTGTGATATTAAATAATGCTAGATGAAGATAACATGTCTTAGGTTAGTGTTTACTTACTTTTGATGCCATGCCTTTTTGCCATGTCTATGTGTATGCTATGTTTGAAATATGTTATGAAATGGAAGAAGATAGGATTATGAAATGAAACAAAACGATATGTACACGACATGAATATGACATGATGATGAAATGAAGAATGATATGTTATGAAATGAAGAATGGCATGTTTACGAAATGAAAGATGATATGACCATGAAGGGAAGCATGATGTGTTATGAAATGAAGTATGCTGTGTTTGCAAAATGTAAGCTATGTTATAAAATAAGCATATAAGTATTTTACCTTCTGCATGGCTTGTACCAAGACCCTAACAGGGTCCAAGAAGGGATGGGCTCCTAAGATGCCCTAGGTCGATGGAATAAGACTCGGGCCTAGGATGGGCTTCTATGTATGATTGCCCCTAGGTCGATGGAATAAGACTCGGGCCTAGTACGGGATGGGCTCCAAGATGCCTTAGGTCGATGGAGTAAGACTCGGGCCTAGGATGAGCTTCTACGCTATGACGATTGCCCTAGGTCGACGGACTAAGATCGGGCCTAGTAACCTGTTAGGTTCGAGACTTGCTACCTCGGGCCTATTTAGGGATGCGCGCTATGATAATGAAGAAGTGGTACAATGCCGGGCCCAAATATGTTGAGATTTATATTTACGTACCTATAAAATATGTTTTCAAAAGCATCTCGCACATGTTACATGATTAGATGTTATGTTTGATATGCCATGTTGATATGTTACATATGAAGTATGTTATGTTTGATATGCCATGTTGATATGTTACATATGAAGTATGTTATGTTTGATATGCCATGTTGATATGTTACATATGAAGTATGTTATGTTTGATATGCCATGTTATGTCACTATGCTACATATGATGTATGTTATATCTGATAGGTTATACCTATATGTTTTATGTTATGTTGATTTGCTACGTTACATATGTTATATGTTATGTTTAAATAAGTCCTAGGCGTACATGACATGATGCTATGTTATAGATGATACATGTTATCTTTGTCATGCTATGGATGAGATATGTTATGTTTACTCACGTTATTTATGCTACATGTTAAGTTAATTACATGTATGTTACATGTTATGTGGCTTATATGTTATGAATGTTACATGCTTATATGTTATGAATGGTACATGCTATGATTAATGTCGATATATGGTTTTGTGGTAGAATTTGGATCTTACTAAGCCTATGTGCTTATAGTTTATCTTTCCCTCGTCTTGAGATAAGGGTAAGGGATGGATAAACTAAAGGGAGAAGCGGAGGAGGGCCAAATGTGTGTTGCAGTGGCATGGTGGAGAAGATCAGTTAGGTTTATATATATATGTTTACCTATGATGATGATGTGTATGGATGTCCTTACTTATGTCTCCGTATGACAACGATGGTTATGAACCTGAACTAAGCACTAAGTATCTATCTAAGTTATAATGCATGCTCTATGTTAATAAGAAGAAGTAAAGAAGAAGTAAGAAGAAGTATCTATATATGTTATGATGCATGCCCTATGTGAAGAAGAAGAAGTATATATATATATATATATATATATATATATATATATATATATATATATATATATATATGTCAATGCATGTTTATGTTGTAAAAGAAGAAAAAAATGTCTAAAGTCTTCCGCTGTAAGAAGTACGAAATATGTATAAAGTCTTCCGCTGTATGTATGTATGTATGTATGTACGGTCGCGTCACGCGCCGCCCCTCCGAGTTTTGGGTCCGGAAAGGGCGGGCGTGACAGGTTGGTATCAGAGCCGATCTGCCTTTCCACTATACACACATCAAGCTCCAAATCCTGCCGCCCCAAGTAAGAATTCTATGTCTTCTCTAATTTTGTGAATTTGTTTTCCATGTATGATAGGAAATGCTTCTAGCTTAAATATGCATGAAAATATGTATGATACCCTTATGCTTGTTCTTGTACGATATAAAATACCTTAAGCTTAAACTATGCATGAGAACATGAATGATGCCTTAAGCTTAAAATGACTTTATGTTAGCTTTAGTCTAAGTATCAGAGGGCAACGAATGACAAAACGTATACTAGCTTCACAAGAAACACTTGTGATTGGCCAAAGGGGTCAAAGGTAGACAAGTTAGGTAAATCAAATTTGATAAAAAAAAAAGTATTATGAGGAGTTGATTTTCGTAATCAATTGTATGAGGTCTATGCTCATATAAATTGAATTAAGCTTCGCCTTTGGTTAGTCGGTTTAAATCTTGACTTCAATTATTTCAATTTCGGATGGCACGACGATGACTACAATGACCCGTCGTGATGTGTTACTGAAACAAATTGAGGAAGCTATTGAAGAGATAGTTTATAAACCTAATCTGGTGGACACATAAAAAGGCTCGATGGTCTTTTTAGGAGACTCGAACAGTAGGAGTTTCCGTTACTAGACAATTATCGGATATGGGCCTTGGTACGCTCTCTCCCAAATGATCTCATGGTAGTTCAAGCATCACGTATGGGGCGCTATGAAGGGCGGATAACATATCTTGAGTTGTCTTTGGGAACTCGGAGCACAAGGTTCAAGAGAATCCTGTGGTAGCCGGCCTCGAAAAGAATGAAGAGAGTTCCACAAACCGTCAACTTATTGGCCCTAATGAGGCCAAGGAAGATAGGATTAAACATAATTACAAGCACTAGGGTTTGTCCTAGTGGGAGTCGTAATAAACTATCTTCTCAAGTAGTTTTGTTCGATTAGAAATAAGGAATGTTATATATTAACATTTTTCTTTTAACGTATGAATAAGAAATAATGAGCTCGTTTCTGTGAGCTCGTTTCCTTTGAAATTAGAGATTAGTTTATTACATGGGATGTATGAGGTATAGTTGATTTGATTGGGACTCGAGGTCAGACTTATGCGAGAATGGCAAGGTCATTGCCTACGCCTCTAGGAAACTCAAGGAACACGAAAGGAATTATCCCACCCACGATTTAGAGCTAGCGGTCGTGGTCTTTGCTCTCAAAACATGGAGGCATTATCTCTATGGAGCTCAGTGTAGGATCTATACTGAGACCACCGAGTCCAAATATTTCTTCACACGTAAGGACTGAACATGAGGCAGAGATGGCTCGAGCTCGTCAAGGATTAGGATGGCTGAGATTCTTTACCATCCAGGGAAAGCTAACAAGGTGGCTGATGCACTCAGCAGGAAGTCCTGCGCCACCTTGATGTCCCTATCAGTGTTATCTCGACCCTTAGAAAAAGAGATTATGCGTTACGGGGTTGAAATCATCTCCGGACAACTCTCGACCATGACGATAACACCGACGTTGTTCGATGCTATACTGGAAAAGCAAGCCCGTGACCCAAGCCTTCATAGGATCAAGCAAGAGGTCCTAGAAGGACAGGACGACGGTTTCGGATCTCGATAGTGGAGTACTCTACCTCGGGGATCGCTTGTGTATTCCGATGATCCAGAATTGCGGAAGGAGATATTTGAGGAAGCTCACAGAACTCCTTATGCGATGCATCCTGGAACCACCAAGATGTACCAAGACCTAAAACGAAAGTTCTGGTGGTTCGGAATGAAAAGAGATGTGGCTCAGTATGTCAGTACTTGCCTGACCTGCCAGAGGGTTAAGGCAGAACACCAGAGACCTGGAGGAACACTGCAGTCGATCCAGATTCCAGAATTGAAATGGGAGGACATTTCTATGAATTTCATCTCAGGATTGCCCAAGACGACAAACGGTTATGATGCTATATGGGTAATTGTGGACAGATTGACGAAGTCCGCCCATTTCTTAGCAATCAAGATGACCTATTCGACGGAGCAACTGGCTCAGTTATATGCTAGGGAAATTATTAGACTACATGGAATTCCTAAGACCATCATTTCTGACAGAGATGGTCGCTTTATCTCCCATTTCTGGGAATGCGTTCAGAAGGCCTTAGGCACGAAGCTATTGTTCGAGATCGCTTCCATCCCCAGACGGACGGACAGACCGAAAGAGTAAATCAAGTACTGGAGGATATGTTACGAGCCTGCGCCCTGGATTTCAAGGGTAGCTGGTGTCGATACTTATGTTTGGCAGAATTCGCCTACAATAATAGCTAACAAGCTACTATTGGAATGGCACCCTACGAGGCTCTATAGGGGAGAAAATGTAGATCTCCCATATGCTGGTACGAGGGTGGTGAAAAGAAGAGGATGGGACTCCAGACGGATTTCATCGACGACACCACCCGAGCTATACGGAACATCCGGAAGAATTGAAAGCCTTTCGAGCCGAAAAGAGCTATGCGGATATGCGACGTAGACCGTTAGAATTCGAAGTTGGGAACCTAGTATTCCTCAAAGTGGCTTCTATGAAGGGAGTGATGAGATTCGGAAGGAAGGGTAAACTGAGTCCACGCTACGTGGGACCGTATCCGATATTGCAGAGGATTGGCAAGGTAGCTTACAAGCTAGAGCTGCCTCAAGAGATGTCGGCTATTCACAACGTGTTCCATGTCTCTGTGCTCAAGAAATGCATTTCCAGTACGGACCAAGTGATCGAGCCACAAACAGTACAAGTTCAAGAGGACCTGAGTATTTAAAGTCGGCCTATCCAAATACTAGACCGAGAAATCAAGAGGCTAAGGAACAAAGAGGTGCCCTTAGTAAAGGTCCTGTGGCAGAATCAACGGTACGAGGAAGCTACCTGGGAACGCGAGGAGGACATGAAGCAGAAGTACCCACAATTGTTCTAAGTTTCGAGGACGAAACTTTTTAAAGGTATGAAGGATTGTAACGCCCGTAAAATTCCTAGCAATTTTACAGGAATTTTTGGCTTGATGATCATGGGCCTTGGGTGGGCCTTTTTCCAAAAAAAAAGAAAATAAGCCAAAAATGGATGCAAGACCTAGGAATTGAACTCCAAACCTCTAGAGATAGCCAAACCCTATAGATGCACCCACTAACCATAAGCCCAATAGGATATCATCATTAGAGGAAGGGGGGGATTATAGATAAGTGTGATAAAGGCAAATGAAGAGGCATGGAAGAAGAGAGGAGAAACTTCTCTTCCTCCCTTTATAAAGAAGAGGGAAGGTTCTAATTTGCCACTTCCTCTCTTCTTCTTCTTCTTCTTCTCACCGAATTCTCTCCCTCTCCATTTCCCTCTTTTGGCCAAACCTCATCCAAGCAAGAAAGCAAAGGCTAGGTTGGTTCTTTAGGTTATCTTCCCCACCCAAAGCAAAGCGAAGGATGTAAGTATCCCTCACCTGCATACGAGTAGCTTCGATTGATGTTTGTAAAAGAAATCTATATGTTATATCTAACCAAGCTATGTTTTAGTTTATCAATGAAGTTGTATGCTATGTTTAGGAGGTAGATGATGATGTTAACATGGAAAAAGGAATTAGGTTAAAAGCTAACCCTAATAGCCCCTAAAGCCTATTCGGCCATGCCATGATTTTAGGGTTTTAATGAAGCTCTATGTCATGTTTTTGTAACTATATGATGATGTTGGGATTAAGATGGATTAGGGCAAAAGTTAACCCTAAAAACCCTACTTGGACCATTCGGCCAACCTAGGTTTTTGGGTGAACAAATGAAGTTTTAATCCATATGTTATATGCAAATGAAGTTGTTGTTATATGAAATGAATTAGGTTGTTGTTATATGAAATGAATTAGGTTAAAGGTTAACCCTAAAAACCCTACTTGGACCATTCGGCCCACCTAGGTTTTGGGTGAACAAATGAAGTTTTAATCCATATGTTATATGCAAATGAAGTTGTTGTTATATGAAATGAATTAGGTTAAAGGTTAACCCTAAAAACCCTACTTGGACCATTCGGCCAACCTAGGTTTTGGGGTGAACAAATGAAGTTTTAATCCATATGTTATATGCAAATGAAGTTGTTGTTATATGAAATGAATTAGGTTAAAGGTTAACCCTAAAAACCCTACTTGGACCATTCGGCCAACCTAGGTTTTGGGTGAACAAATGAAGTTTTAATCAATATGTTATATGCAAATGAAGTTGTTGTTATATGAAATGAATTAGGTTAAAGGATAACACTAGAAGACCCTATGGACCATTCGGCCATCATGCATTTTGGGGATTAGATGAAGTCTTAATATAAGTCTTATGTGCATATGAATTTGTTGTTAAGTTAAATGAATAGGTTAACATGTGTTTTATGTTGGGTGAATTCATGTTGACTTGTGATATTAAATAATGCTAGATGAAGATAACATGCCTTAGGTTAGTGTTTACTTACTTTTGATGTCATGCCTTTTTGCCATGTCTATGTGTATGCTATGTTTGAAATATGTTATGAAATGGAAGAAGATAGGATTATGAAATGAAACAAAACGATATGTACACGACATGAATATGACATGATGATGAAATGAAGAATGATATGTTATGAAATGAAGAATGGCATGTTTACGAAATGAAAGATGATATGTCCATGAAGGGAAGCATGATGTGTTATGAAATGAAGTATGCTATGTTTGCAAAATGTAAGCTATGTTATAAAATAAGCATATAAGTATTTTACCTTCTGCATGGCTTGTACCAAGACCCTAACAGGGTCCAAGAAGGGATGGGCTCCTAAGATGCCCTAGGTCGATGGAATAAGACTCGGGCCTAGGATGAGCTTCTATGTATGATTTCCCCTAGGTCGATGGAATAAGACTCGGGCCTAGTACGGGATGGGCTCCAAGATGCCTTAGGTCGATGGAGTAAGACTCGGGCCTAGGATGGGCTTCTACGCTATGACGATTGCCCTAGGTCGACGGACTAAGATCGGGCCTAGTAACCTATTAGGTTCGAGACTTGCTACCTCAGGCCTATTTAGGGATGCGCGCTATGATAATGAAGAAGTGGTACAATGTCGAGCCCAAATATGTTGAGATTTATATTTACGTACCTATAAAATATATTTTCAAAAGCATCTCGCACATGTTACATGATTAGATGTTATGTTTGATATGCCATGTTGATATGTTACATATGAAGTATGTTATGTTTGATATGCCATGTTGATATGTTACATATGAAGTATGTTATGTTTGATATGCCATGTTGATATGTTACATATGAAGTATGTTATGTTTGATATGCTATGTTGATATGTTACATATGAAGTATGTTATGTTTGATATGCCATGTTATGTCACTATGCTACATATGATGTGTGTTATGTCTGATAGCTTATACCTATATGTTTTATGTTATGTTGATTTGCTACGTTACATATGTTATATGTTATGTTTAAATAAATCCTAGACGTACATGACATGATGCTATGTTATAGATGATACATGTTATGCTGCCATGCTATGGATGAGATATGTTATGTTTACTCACGTTATTTATGCTACATGTTAAGTTAATTACGCCATGTATGTTACATGTTATGTGGCTTATATGTTATGAATGTTACATGCTTATATGTTATGAATGGTACATGCTATGATTAATGTCGATATATGGTTTTTGTGAGTAGGACTGGATCTTACTAAGCCTATGTGCTTATAGTTTATCTTTCCCTCGTACTGCAGATAAGGGTAAGGGATGGATAAACTAAAGGGAGCAGCAGGAGGGGCCAAATGTGTGTGGCAGTGGCATGGTGGAGAAGATCCGTTAGGTTTATATATATATGTTTACCTATGATGATGATGTGTATGGATGTCCTTACTTATGTCTCCGTATGACAACGATGGTTATGAACCTGAACTAAGCACTAAGTATCTATCTAAGTTATAATGCATGCTCTATGTTAATAAGAAGAAGTAAAGAAGAAGTAAGAAGAAGTATCTATATATGTTATGATGCATGCCCTATGTGAAGAAGAAGAAGTATATATATATATATATATGTCAATGCATGTTTATGTTGTAAAAGAAAAAAAAAAATGTCTAAAGTCTTCCGCTGTAAGAAGTACGAAATATGTATAAAATCTTCCGCTGTATGTATGTATGTATGTATGTACGGTCGCGTCACGCGCCGCCCCTCCGGGTTCTGGGTCCGGAAAGGGCGGGCGTGACAATTGACAGTCGACTGCTAATAGCCATCAGTCGATTGATGGCTAGGTTTTCCGACTGCAGTAAAGAGTTAGCTCAAAAATATAATAGTAAAGGTAATTTCGACGGCCACTTACCGTTAGATCTCGATCTAGACCTTCCATGGGAAGTCTTAGTAGAATCGCCGCCTAAAGGCATCCCCGTACAAAGGACCCGACCTCACCATTACTCACACTCGAGCTTACCTTTGATCCTTTGTGACTTGTAGCTTAACTTCTGGTCTTCACCTGGATTCTTCGACTCCCTCCGAAATTTTCCCGGTATCGCCTGACCACCATGGTTTCTCTACTCGAGATTCTTTGGGTGTCGCAAATCTTCAGCTCAGCTTAATCATTCCTGCACACTTGGTTCAGCTCATTAGACAACAATATGACCTTAGCTTTGGGTCTTTGCCATAATAAAAATATAGGTTCAATTATCTGATGTCTAATGCACCAACAAAGCTATCAATCAACTATCATAGATTATTAGTCGATTGATGAACTCGAAACTACAAATTCAATATTTTAAGTTATGGTGTGAACAATTAATTATTAGGTGCTAGTAATTGACTGATGCATCGATCGAGTGGTGAACTTGACTAATGCATCACATAGCAAAGTGAGCAAAAAGTTTTGCAGTCAATTTGGGAACTCGATTAATGATGCAACAGTCGATTGTGTTTGGTACGTGTAGTTGACTGATAACCTCAATGCTGAGTTGGATCAAGTCATTGGACAAAACAATGCTCGAATTTTGGCAAAATAATCAACTGGGAGAAACCATCAATCGACGAAGTTTAACCATGACCTAAACTCTATAAAAGTGTTTTATAGAGATTTTTCGAGACTGATTCTTGAAGGGTTTATAGGAGAGTACTATTGCATTCCAAACCTTTAAGAAAGCAACCAAAATTAACAAGAAAGTAAGCAAAGAGAGATTTTTTTATAAAGTTGTTTATTTTTATTGTATTCATTTGCATTTGCATTTGTATTTTTGTATTCTTGTTGTATTGTTTGTATGAATAGGTTTGTAAGAGGTTTCTTCACCTCTGGAAGATATTTTACAAGGAAAAAGAATAGTGATAATACTACTAGAACTCTAAGCCATGGAGTAGGAAAGTTATGAACCACGTAAAATCAAGATGTTTCTATGTTTGTGTTTTATTTTTTTTATTTCTGCTACCACTAGAGCTCAAGAGGGTGCTCTGGTGCTAGCATTGAGGACTCGGTGCTCGGTTGCTCGAGGGTAGGTGTTCGGGCAGTTGACTACTATAGTCAAGCAGTCGACTGATCGTGGGTGCCTAGAAAAGTGAGAAATTAGTGTTCGGGAGATCGACGATACAATAGGTGGCTACTGTGATAGAGCAGTCGACTAGCTGAAGAAAATAGTGAATAGAATATTTGGAAGTCGACTGGTCAATCGATTGGGCTGAGACCAATCCACTCATCTAAAGACTAGTCAATTGGTTGAGTAACTATTGAGTTGTAATGTTTGAAATCTCGAAAATCACGACGTGTCAGAAGTCATTAGAGGCCTTCAATGGTTCTATCAGTCGATTAGTGTACTTTACCAATCGACTGGTGAAGCACCAGTGGAATGCTAATGTTGAGCAGTCAATTGGCGAAAGGGAAAACGAGTGGTCTCAAAAGTTGGTTCCCAAACTCTATATAAGAGGAGTCTTGGAGCTTGCAGATAGGTCCAAATTTGTCACAGAAACATTCTAAAGTTCTCCAAGTAATTTATAAGACTTTCTCCGCTCAATCTCTTTTTCCAAAGCTCATTCATCAAATCTTATAAAAAAATATCATTATTGTAAGAAGGGTTCCTCCATCTTAGTGTTCATCCAAAGGCCAAGATAGTAAAAGCTTGCAAAAGGAGTAATTCGTCTTAAAGATTATCATGGAGTAGAAGTGTACTATCTCCGAACCACGTTACATCTTTATGTTAGCATTACTTTTTCTTGTTTTACATTCTAACTTTTAATTTATATTTGCTTCCGTTAACAAAGTTGCAAAAAAAAATTGAAGAAAGACTATTCACTCTCTCTAACCTTAACAAGATCCCTAACATATATATTCTTGGCATAAATTTTTTTTTAAAGATGACTAAGGTGATTCTTGGAATGCTAGCTTCAAATCCCCTTAACGTCTTCTTTTTACAAGCCTTTTTTTTTGTTTTTGGCATCTTTACTATTATCGTTTGACACCAATAGTCAACCGGAAATCTTCATCGATCAACTAGTCTTGTTTTCATCAACAAATTAGACCACTACTTTTTTTTAACGACTCCTTCCATGTTGCTTTTATAGTGATAGTTGAAATTTTTTTATCTTAATGATCCCCATGATAAGTGGACTCATAGTTGATTCAACTATAAATAAAAATATTTTATTCATTATTTGATTGATGGTAGTCGACTAAATCAATCAATCAACTTTATTAGTTGATTGGACCAAGCCATTAATTGATTCATATCACGAAACTAGTTTAGAATTAGTAATTGTAGGGGATCGATCGGCCGGCTAAAGGGGGGTGAATAGCCCTCTTTTGTTGAATGATGGATTTTGCCCGTCTATAAAACTAATTAGCACAACGGAAACAACAAAGCAAGACAAGTAAATAGAAATGACAAGAAAATAAACGCTAACAAAATAGTATAACGTGGTTCATGGCTACGCCGCTAATCCACGGTCCCTGATTCGTCCTCGGTGAATCACTCTGCCAAAATCAATCCACTAATGGTCTCTCCTTTGCACCAAGCTAGGTGGAGGTAACCTTTACAATCAAGATCACTCTTCTTACAATAAGAATGAAGTAAAAGCAAGTAAGAAGAGTTTAAAGCTTGTGAGGCACTTGGATGATCGTTTGGGATATGAGCATTAACCATCCAAAAGCCCACACCCTCTCTTTTTATAGAGAGGAAGCTTTTCTTCCCGTTGGCCGCCACTACCGATCATCGCCCTTGGCGATCGCCGCATCTCAACGGCCTCCGAACACGCCGGATCCGACCGTCAGTAGTCCAACGGAACACTTGGCGATCAACCGATGGACCTCATCACGATCATTGCCGCCTCCATAGTCGGCGCCCGATCGGCTACGAGCGATTCTATGCCCACGACATCTTCTCGGCGATCATTGTCATTCCATGGCGATCATTGCTGGCATAAACTCATCATCGGATCGGATACCGTCGAACCCGATCGACTCGAGAGCGATCATTGTCATTCCATGAAATCTCATCCGACACTTAGCCAAATGGTCAAGTTTCACCTAAGAGCTACTACCCCTTCCCGGGTTACATTCGCTCACTCTCATCTCTCGGAGTCTCTCGCCTTCGAAGTCATCTTCGTCCAGCCACGTCCCTCGGATGCGCCAAGCGCACGGCTCTGCAGCGCCATCCTTCGCATCTCGCCCTGAAGTCTACTTCCTCCGGCTTCATTCCAAGCTCCTCGTCCGGCGGTCCCTTGGATGCCCCAAGTGCACGGCTTCCGCAAAGCTATCCTTCACCGACTCAAAGACCGAGTCATGAGTTGTGAAACTCGCCTAGGCTCCATGTGTGAATTACTAAGTACTGCAAGACTCCAACGCACATATCAAATCATAATAACAACCTAATTTAAACCCTTTACCACACACATCAAAACCTTATCATGGCAAGAGATTGCCCTAACAATCTTCCCCTTTTTGATGTATGGCAATCCGTTTAAGTTAGGTAAAAACATTTGATAGAGACATTTATAAGGTAAGAAAGCATGTAAACATAAACATAATATAGCAACATGCAACTCCCCCTTAATCCATGAAACTCCCCATACATATTTCTCCCCCTATCATAATTTACTTAAACATAATCATTTCTCCCCCTTTGACACCATCAAAAAAATATCAATACTAAGTTGTAAACTCATGGCATCAAGTTTAATAGAAGGAAAATACCAACAATTGGTTTAAAAGTTTGAATTCAACCTTTGTTGTTCTAATTTTCAGGCCAACAGTCGACTGCTATCAGTATGGCAGTCGACTGGCACCAAGAAGTCCGAATTTTTGATTTTCTGGACGAATTTCAGAAATACATTATAAATTCCAGAAGATTCAAAAAAATAGTAAAATTTGTGGAACACATTCCTTTTAAGTATATTTATCAATGAAAAATAGTTTTTCAAGAAAAATCATTATATTTTCCGAGATTTGCTAAAAATCCAAAAGCTTTAAAAACTACTAGTTTTTGAGCATGTTAGTATCCATTTTAACACCTAGTCTTGCTTTGGATTGTTTCAAAACATGAACACATGGATTTTAAAGTAAGAAATTATTTTGAAAACATATGAAATATCCAACCATGATCTATGGGCAATATGTCTATGAATTAAACATAAGTCTTCCTCATGATTGGTCAATTATTGCTATTTTGATACTTTAAATGACCATCTAAATGTCATAGGCACTAGTGGACATTTGTATCATCCTAACATCTCACTCATGCTAAGTTTTCAATCAAGGTAGCCTATGGTGAGTGTGAGATGCATCCTAGAGGTATTTGTATATACTTAACCATTATATTCATGCAATTCTATCAGGGTTAAGTATCATCCTAGCAATCCTCATGATCATAAAGACATATATGAATCAATTTTACACTATGATCATGAAACAAATGTATTCATTAAATAATAATCATGCATTAGGTATTTCATCATGATAATAAGCAAATATCACCTAAAGCATGATTTAAACCCTATTTCTCATGATTAAGTATCAAATATCAAAATCATAAATCATGATTGCAAACATACATAGCAATTTAATTAATTATCATGATTTAAGCATTATTATCTATTTATAGGCACATTATCATCACCTAACATTATTTTAAAAATGTTGTCCCAACATCCTAAGTCAACCAAAAATATGATATAGGTCAAATACATATGGTTGACTATCCTAGGGTTTTCCTAACCCTTAAGGATGGATTTTGGAACCCAATACAAATTCTTGCCTATGGGGTTCACTAGAAATTCCTTTGGAATCCATTTTCTAGCTATTACCTTCTTCTTATCTTGTCCCCTAGCAATTAGGCATTTATAAGCCTTTTCATTTTTCTTTTCCTTATAACTTAGGCCTTTCTTGTTGAAGCTTGCTCTTTGACTCCCAATTATCATGTTCAAGGTGTTGGAGCCAATAGTGAACTTCTCTAGGGCTTTGGTCAAATAGTCTACCTTTTCTCTTAAAATCCTATTTTCTTCTATGCATGCATCATTAACATCCAAAGGCATATAGTTATCATGTGAGCATGCATTATCATCATTATCATTAAAACATGCTTTTTCTAATTTTTGCTCTAAATATTTAATTTGATCAAGCATGGTTTTATTTTTCTTCTTTGCTCTAAATAAATCCTTAGTGAGGCTAGAAATCATAGAAACTATTTTACTAGGTGAAAGATTAGTTACCATAGTTTCCATGTCCTCTTCTTCGGATGAGGAGGTAGAGGAGGCTCCCCCTTCACTTGAGCTCTCTCCACTTGAACTTGATCCTTCATTTTCGGAGGAGGAGCAATCCAAGTCGTCAAATGTCATCAATGCTAAGTTGGTGACAAATGCATTTTCTTCCTCGGATGATGATGATGAGGAAGAGGTCATCCCAAGTCCTTGCTTTTAATGTCTTTGCCTTCCCTTTTTCCTTGGCCTTCTTCTCTTCTTCCTTTTTCTTCTTGCTCCCCTTTTTCTTCTTCTTTTCTTCCTTCTTTCTCTTCTCCTCCTTGCTTTTGTTCAAGAGGGGACAATTGTCTCTTATGTGTCCCTCTCCTTGGCAATTATAGCAAATGATCTTCCCCCTTGGTCTTCTACTCCTATCATTAGATTTATTAAATTTAAAATTTCTTAAAGCACGCCTTACCTTCCTTACCATGTAAGCTTCTTCCGTGTTATCCATGGAGGAAGAAGAGGATGCTTCATCATCGAAGGAGGAGGGGATCTCCATCTTCTTCTTTCCCTTGTGTGCCATCAAGGCTACTCCTCTTGGAGGTTGAAACTTTGGCTCTTCTTGTATTCCTTCAAGCCTCGTTTCATGGAGCTCCATTGTTGAGAAGAACTCCTCCAAGGTGCTCACTTCTAAATTCTTCGAAATATAGAATGAGTCCACCATGGAGCTCCACTTTGAGGACCGCGGAAAGGCATCTATAGCCTTCATGACCATATCCCGGTTTGATAGCTTCTCACATACACTTGACAAACCGGTTATAATTTCCTTGAAACGAGAATATAAGGAAAGTACCTTTTCTCCCTTTTCTAGTTTAATGTTGTTGAGTTGGGAGCGGAAGACATCTCTCCTTGCTAGCTTGGCCTCGGATGTGCCTTCATGGAGTTCTACAAGCTTCTCCCACATCTCTTTGGCGCTAGCACATTCTCCGATCCGGTTGATCTCTTGTTGAGAGAGCACATTGAGAAGATGATGTTTTGCCTTTGAGTTTGCAAGGTGCTCCTCTCTTTGCTTCTTAGTCCATCGTGATTTTTCAATTGGTTCACCCCTTTCATCCCTAGGCAACTCGAAACCATTTTCCATTATAAGCATAATATCAAAATCGGTCTCGAAGAATACCTCCATTCGCTTCTTCCACCAAGGGAATTCGCCTTCGAATTTCGATGGATGAATATTTGAGCCGGCCATTCTTGAATTTGCTTGTTGTGGCGGTTAGTCCTCGACAAGCTTTCCTTGGCTCTGATACCACTTGTAGGGAATCGATCGGACAGCTAGAAGGAGGTGAATAGCCCTCTTTTGTTGAATGATGGATTTTGCTCATCTACAAAACTAATTAGCCCAACGGAAACAATAAAACAAGACAAGCAAATAGAAATGACAAAAAAACAAACGCTAACAAGATAGTATAACGTGGTTCACGGCTACGCTGCTAATCCACGGTCCCTGATTCGTCCTCGGTGAATCACTCTGCCAAAACTAATCCACTAATGGTCTCTTCTTTGCACCAAGCTAGGTGGAGGTAACCTTTACAATTAAGATCACTCTTCTTACAATAAGAATGAAGTAAAAGCAAGTAAGAAGAGTTTAAAGCTTGTGGGGCACTTGGATGATCGTTTGGGATATGAGCATTAGCCATCCAAAAGCCCACACCCTCTCTTTTTATAGAGAGGAAGTTTTTCTTCCCGTTGGCCGCCACCAGTCGACTGCTGCCCTTGGCAGTCGACTGCCGCCACTCCAACGGCCTCCGAACACGTCGGATCCCAACCGTTGTAGTTCAACGGAACATTCGATCGATGGACCTCATCACGATCCGCCTCCGTAGTCGACGCCGATCTCTGAGCGGTTCTCAGGCGCGACATCTTCGCGATCATTGCCATCGCCATTCTGATCATTGATCGGGCATAAACCCATCAGTCGGATACAAGTCGAACCCGATCGACTCAGAGCAGTCGACTGTCATTCCATGACAGTCGACTGGTGCCGGGAAATCTCATCCGACACTTAGCTAAATGACCAAGTTTCACCTAAGAGCTACTACCCCTTCCCGGGTTACATTCGCTCACTCTCATCTCTCGGAGTCCCTCGCCTTCGAAGTCATCTTCGTCCGGCCACGTCCCTCGGATGCGCCAAGTGCACGGCTCTGCAGCGCCATCCTTTGCGTCTCGCCCTGAAGTCTACTTCCTCCGGCTTCACTCCAAGCTCCTCGTCCGGCCGTCCCTCAGATGCCCTAAGCGCACGGCTTCCGCAAAGCTATCCTTCACCGACTCAATGACCGAGTCATGAGTTGTGAAACTCGCCTAGACTCCATGTGCGAATTACTAAGTCTTGCAAGACTCCAACGTACATATCAAATCATAATAACAATCTAACTTAAACCCTTTGTCACACACATCAAAACTTTATCATGACAAGAGATTGCCCTAACAGTAATCAATTGATATGGTTTATTAGTTGATTGAACTAAATAACTACGAATATAAAATACTTTTATTCAAAGTCGCTAAGTCCACAACGCAATCCTCAGTTGACTGATAGTTTGACTTCTATCATTTTTAAAGTTGAATCCTCAGTTGATTTACTCTCGCTTAGATAAAATTTGTTTCAATACTCAACTCACTAAAATATTATTTTCACCATGAAGCCATCTTTTGTCAAGCTACTCATCCTTCAAATGGACTGAACTCGTGATTTCTCTTCGTGTCATCTTTCACACTTTCAATTATGCAGTTCACATCGTCAGCTCAGACTCTGATGGTCCTTATCCTATGATTTCTTAGATACCCCATGTCATCCTTCTCAAGTCTTAATAAACCTCAAGCTATTGAGTCATCATTTGATCTTAGTCATGCTAAGTCATCGACTCAAATACACACTCATCCATCAAAACATCGATTGTACTTGGTCTCAAAGAGTATTTACATAATCTCTTTTTTTATTTTATCGTTGATAATATATTTAAGTTTAGATAATGATAAAATAAAAAATGTTCAAGTATGTTAGGGACTACTTCCTCCAACATTTGAGTTCCCTCTTGAACTACGAATTTTGTAACGTAATAGGGAAAATGATTTTTTTTTTTTAAAGAATTCTAACGTAAACCTATTCACTTTTCTCCTCCGTCGTCGTGCATCAAATAAGCCCAAAAACTGATATTAAATAATATTCTTAATCTTTATCTCATATTGATCATAAATAATATGCCATGTTATAATTTATTTAAAATAGTTATCTAGAATCCTTTGACACTAGTAAAAATGTTGATTGCGAAGCTCGAATCCCTTCTTCAAGAACTCTAACCTTGTTCTCATGTTCATCAAGTTCTTCCCCCCTAGTTCTCACCACCTTGTCCCAAAAAAAAAAAAAAAATACAGGGTCATTCAGGGTCAAACCAATGGGATAGAAAGAAAAACCATGAGCCACATCAACTTAGATAGAAAGAAAATCGTATCCTTACTGTTACAAGAATACCCTCACCTTATGAGTTATAAGTTAGATTCAGTGCTATCGGGTAGCTAGAGCAACTCAAATGCTGCTACAACAACATGGTCAGTGGTCAAATTTCAACGTGAGATTTAGAATCCTCATCCGGACTCAAAAACTCTGTGTTGTTTTTATTCATCAGATCAAGGAACATATTTCTCGTGATTCACCTCCTTTCACTATTATCGAGGGATCAACGGTGAGAGACACTGAAGACGAACATAATCGTCTTTTGCTACAGACAAATCGGATTCTTAACATATATACAAACATGGCCAAAAGGAAACCATGCCTTTGTCCTTGCAAAGCTACCCTCACTTTGACAGGTTAGTGTACGTCAGGTTCTTAATAGGTTGGATTCTACATTCAATTAACACATCTTAGCTTGCCTAGGTCAATTTACCAAAAGGTTAGGTTGACCCACTTTCAAACAGAAAGTAACATCTAGGATCTATTTATCTAGCTCAAACTACTAAAAGACCAAATCATTTTACCTTTAAAAAGACAGTTTAAGATATATCATCTTAATCGACCTACTAAAAAGCTAGGTCACTACTTTGAAATAGAAAGTTGATCCTACCAAATAGCTAAGTCATCCTACCTTCAGAACAAATGATATTAACAATTTGGATGTCTCGTGTGGGTTGCGCTACTAATATGTAGGTTAGTCTACAAACCTAAGACAACACTGAGGCTAACTAAATTCTTATGGGCTGTCACCGCACAATATTGCTTTTGTTTATATCACAAACCGAAAGGATCCAAACTCCTAAGTGTCAATTAGTCTCAATAGCATTGCTCTGGTAACATACCTTATCTATATACTATCATTTACCTTTGAGCGATCTAAAGAACACGTCTCAAATTTGAAATTATCCAAATACAATTTTATGATTTCATATTTATCAAAGGGCGCACCTCAAATTTAAAATTGCTCAAATACAATCTCATTGTTTTATATTTACCAAAGAACGCACCTCATTCTCTTTTTACCTCTCCCGTCAAACGTGGATTTAATGCTCAGATATTGCATGCATCCGAACCACAACTGAAAATCTCAAACCATCCAAAAGGTGATGCTGAAAATTATATTCCCAGCAATACAGTAGTTCTGGGATTTAAATTTTCTACACCACATGACATAGGGCTTAATTTTTTATATATGACTGTGGACACCTAATAAAATCTAAATTATTAGAAATTTTGGATACGGATACACAGAGAGGTGCTTCCCAAACCCAATTGACTTGGATTGGATAGAAGAATAGGTGAGTATGTCATCAATGGATTTTGATCGAAATTCATTGATGGACTTAGAAAAGTCCAATTTCTGAAATCTTGACTTGGACGGAAAGATCTTACAGCATGAATTGTTGATGTATAGAGGAAACTTTGTTTTGATCCTCCTACCTTCTAGTTTTAGGTGTGTGTCATGTGGCACAGGACCTGATTTCTGAAATATGACTATGGATACTTAATAAAATCTTAAATATTAAAAATTTTAGACATCGATACACAAAGGAGCACTTCCCAAATCCAATGGACTTGAATTGGATCGAAGAAAAGGTGAATAGGGACATCAATATATTTTGACCGAAACCCATTGATGGACTTAGAGGAGTCCAAATTCTGAAATCTTGAGATGGATTGAAAGATCTTACAACATGAACTATTGATTTGTCGAAGAAACTTGATTATGATCCTCTTACCTTCCAGTTTTGACCGCGTGCCACGTATAAATTCAAGCTGGACGAAAATAAAGGTGATGCTGAAAATTATATTCCCAAGAACACAGTGGTCTTAGGGTTTAAATCCCAAGAACACAGTGATTCTGAGATTTAAATTTCCAGCAACACGTCCAATTTCAAACTGGTCAGGAAAAAAGATGGTGCTAGGAATTATATTCTCAAGAACAAAGTGATCCTGGGATTTAAAATCTCAGTACCATATAATATCAAGCTGGCCGAGAAAAAAGATGGTGCTGAAAATTATATTTCCAGGAACACAGTGGTCATGAAATTTAAAATTCCAACACCATATAAGATCAAACTGACCAAGAAAAAAAATGGTGTTGGGAATCATATTCCCAGAAATACAATGGTCCTGAAATTTAAATTTTCAGCACCACGTACAATTTTAAGATGACCGAGATAAAAGATGGTGCTGAAAATTATTTTACCAGGAATATAATGGTGCTGAGATTTAAATTTTCAGTACCACGTATAATATCAAATTGGCTGAAAAAAAATAGTATTGAAAATTATATTATCAGGAACATAATGATGCTGAAATCATAATGCTTCAAGTTCTTGAAACCAGAGAAGTCCTTCAAATTGTTGTATCATTGTAGACAACCCCTGAAACTAATTCCAAAACCATAGTCCAACATCTAAATAACATCATTAGCATTTTATCAAAATATTCATTTGCTGGAGTGATACTGAGACAAGCTTCTCCGGAGTTCTTTTTTATATTCCAAATCTGACATATATTTTCAAATTCTGAATATTAACCGATCCACAAAATACAGTATCTATAAACTGTAAAAGCCTCCCTACTTGGTAGACAGATGTTACTAATAATTCAACTTTTGCAAGCACAACCAATTGGAAAATTCATCTTTTTTTGACATTTAACAAATTTCTTAATCGTACTCAATGGTTTCTTGAGCAACACCGTTCATGGTTGACCTCCTGTATCAATTCTAATTCAAGTGTTAACTTCAAAAGTGCCTTATGCACAATGTTCCCAATATCTTCAAATTGTAACCGCCAAATCTATAGAATGTTTGTTACATATAGTCCTTAAGCAAAAGCCAAACTGAAATGCAGATGGCTTTATGGAAACATTCAGCAACGAAGATATCTTGAATTGAATAACATTAAGAGCGTCTATGCAAAATAATAAACAAACAAAATATCCATGCACCAAGAGAAGTATCAGTTTCAAACTGAAATTCTTCTAAATATACAATTTTTAAAGTGTTGATATTCCTGGATCAACAACATTCTAGAGTATTTAAGCTGATCAGTTTAGAGTCACTGAAATAGCATCATTGTCTTCTATAAATATTATCTTGGAAAATTCAGCTTAATATGCAGTAATGATTAAGTAAAATGTGCAACTACAAGTAAACAAGGTTAGTGAACATGTATCATGCAAAAGAAAACTTTTATACATACTCATTTCAAAAGAATCAAAACATGGGACTAATGTACATTGAGAAAGAAGCAAAAATAAATAAATGTAGATTGTTATTCAAGAAGGGCTAGCATGCTCAGTTGCTACAGAAGCAACAAAAGAGCAGATTGGTCAAATGTACTATTTCTTTATAATGACATATTGGTTGGTTTTGCTTGGTATTTCATTGATACATTTTCATCCTAATGATCTCAACATGTAGAAACTAACACTAACCCAATAAATGAAATTGTACTGAACTGACAATATAAAAATTAGCTACTTTTTTCATATATTCAAAAGAATGCAATTCTGAGGCTAGTGTACATTTCTAAAATGATAATGTAGTACATGGGCTCTATGTCTAGTTTCAACTAAAGATGTTGGAGGAGACATGTCCTTGAAGAATCAATGTTAGCTAATGGATGTTTTACATGGACGGTAAATGCTACAAGTGAACTTTGTAATGCATGGTCCGGAGTTTCCTGTAATGGCTTTTCCGTGCACAAGAAATATTAACAATCAAGGAATGACTGAGATTACATGTATCATTAAACCCCATTAATTTTAAGCCAAACTTTTTGCTAAGGAAGTGTAATGTAGCCTTATCATCACCACTCACCAATTTTACTTGGTGTGCTCCCTCTCTAGATACACAGGCATACAGATGGAATTCTTGACCCTGAAGTTCTGACAACTGACAATGTTCATTCAGTTTCTCATTTGAACTGTGTTTCCTCGAGTCTTCACATTTAAAATTTCCAAATGTGATTCTCATAAGGCCCATCGCGTTCAGATCATCCATGGTAGAAGGATCAAAAACGAATGAGTATATTCCAAACTCTAAATCAGGACTCCTAAATAAGTCTACAAGAATATCACTGCACAATCTTAGGTTCTTTTGCAAGAACTTCTCGGAAATAGATTTATTCACAAACTGTTCCCTCCAAGTTCGGAGAATGCATGAAGCTTCCCTTAGTCCACTTAAGAAGGCGCCATGCATAGTTGCAGGATATTCTCTATTTGTAGCTTCCCCGGCAAAAAAGAGTCGTCCCTTAACATTTTCTGCAAGGACATTGTAGTCATTACCTGATGACCCAACTCTGACATGGGAGTACGAACCATGAGAAAGGGAGTCATCACCCCATCTTGTACAGATTGTTTGGATTGGATCAGGCACCGAAACCCCTCTTGGACCATAAATACCTGCATTTTTCATGAAGTTACTAAGAATTCTTGTTTATCAATCATAGGAGTCAAGGAAAATGTATTTTTCATGCCTAGGCTCCTGAAAAGCATGCAAAATAGGAGGCTGAAATGGAAAACTGGGTTGTCAATCATAGTATTTACCAAAAGTTTAGCATGCATTCAAAAAGTAGCACAGCATTCCAAATGGCTCGTTTTACCAAAATATGGCATTGATATAGACTAGTTTTGCACATCATGGTGTTCTATGAACAAAAGCTCAAGAAAATTGGAGTTATTCCACTGCAGGAAAAGGAGACTACAGAAATAATACCTCTAAGAATGCCAAGAACATGGTGAAGTGACGTTAGAGGATTGCTTTGTTCAAAGTTCAAGGAAGCTTCTCCTGCAATCAACGCAATAAGCACCGCACCACCAGAAACAGTATGGTAACCATAGAAAAGAAAGAATTCACCACGTTTAGTTGGTTCCTTGCTGAGACATCCAAATGTGTCGACCTCCTCCCCCCAAAATACGCAAGGAAATATCATTGCAACCTTATTTAGCAACCCAAATCCCAGCCTATCAATTGCCCGTAACTTCTGAGGAGGCAATTCTGGATCAAACTTTATAGTCCCACTCTTCAAGACGCCAAGAGGCACAGTGCAAAGAACCATATCAGCCTGGAAAACTTGTCCACCAACAACCACAGCTTCCACACCCTCTTCTCCATAAGCAATGCGTGTCACTGTCTTCTCGTACAATATAGGCACATCCTCACATAGAGCATGGATCAATTTCCAGTTACCTCCAGCAAGAAAGCAATGATCACCGCCCATCTCATAGGGGTCATCCTGGTCCCAGTGGGCAAGAGACAAGTCTGAGAGGCTGCCAGCATTGGCGTACTCTAAATTTGCAAGATGCCAATCAAGAAGCTCTCGTTCCTCGACCTTCCTGGCCACACCATACAGCTTCTGTAGGCGCTCAATAGCCGAACCTAGTGAAATGTCATTGGCGGACTCTCCTAAAACCTCCCTCAATCGAGCAGCATTTTCAAGAAGCTTGTTGAATACCAAATCCACCTCAGCGTCCATTCTCCGATCCACGGCTGTGCCGTCTGGCCAGAAAAGGGGACATGAATCCCTGATTTTGTGGAGAGGTATACCAAGCTGTCTCGACAAGACTCCAAGGGGATTGGCGTGAATGCCAGTGATGACGCTACCTCCAAGATCTACAGATGCGGAGTTGTGCTTCTTACCCATCTTCGTGGTGAATACTCTACCACCGGGACGATCCCGACCCTCCAAAATTAGGACTTTGAAGCCAAAACTAAGCAGCTGCCTCGCGGCCGCAAGTCCTGCGAGTCCAGAGCCAATTATGATAATAGATCCCTTGTCCTGCTTATCGGGAAGCTGGGCCCTGATGGCGGGAGATACACCAAAATTGATGTAGCCGTGCTCCAAAAGGAAGTCGTACGCGCTGGAGATTAAGTGGTCGTACTTTCTGCTGATTGTCTCTCTAATTTCAGGTTTGGAGAGGTAGGAGCGCACGTTGGAGCGCCACTGGGCAAGGATGTGGTTGCGGACCACGATGTAGTCATTCTGAACCACACCGTCGTCGAGCAGGTCGACGACCCCGGCGGAGACCTCAGCGTCGAGGAGGGAATCGATGGGAAAACCCAAGGAGACGGCGATCATGGCCTCGGTCTCTGTCTCGCGCTGGCGCTCGGCGGCGGTCAGGTTGCGCCGGTTCCGACGGCGGGGGCCGCCGATGTGGTCGAGGAGGAGGGAATCTAGAAGTGACTCGTCGTAGTTGGTGCGTTTCACCGCCCTCCGAGAAAGTCGACGGGTGCCGGAAAGGGACGGCGGAGGAGGATCCATCAGCGAGGGTCCGAATCGGGCAAGGTGAAAGTTTATCGAGGTTTCGGAAGGAGGGGAGAATGGTCGGGCCGTCGGGGTGAGTGCGGGTTCCACCGGTCTGCGTAAATTGAGAGTGAATGCCCGTAAAAAAAAAAAAAAAAATTTAAAAAAGCGCCATTATTATTTTAATATTGTTAAAATAGTTTTAGATAAAAATGCGCTAACGTGTAACAACTTTATTCAAAATTAAGTTTATCAATTTTATATAAAATTACGTGTATCAATTTTATTCAAAATTACTATAATATAAAATAATTTAATAAAAAATACTTATATAGCAATTTTAATCAAAGCTTTTGTAATAATTATTTTTTTTTCAAAATAAGTGCTATATATTATAAAAAAAATTTGAACCGTGACATTTGCGTTCTTCTCCGATTGTCCCTATCGATAGAGGAGATAATCAGGATCTCAGTTGATAAGTACAAAAAAAAAAGAGTCAATCGATGGTTTAAGGTGATGAATTTCTCGAGAATTAATCCATGTCCATTACGAATAAATTCTTTTATATTTATCAACTAAATTAATCCTGAGTACTAACAAGTGTTATATATTACGAAAGCTTTAGTAATAAACTGTTACACTTGTAGCAGTTTTGATGGAAATTATTATAGTAAATTTAAAATAAATTTAATTTTGTTAGAGAAATTTTGATTAAATTGGAGCATTTTTTACTAAATTGAAAAAATAATATAATAATATTCTATGTATAACTATGTACAACTATTTTGATCAAGTAAAAATAATTTTACTTTACAAAATTTTTTGCCAAACCTATTATAACTTAGTTAGAATAAAAGTATTTTTAAGATGAAAAATATGATAAGATGTTATTTCAAATATTTTTAAGCTATATTGCCCTTTTGATGATAATAATAAAAATAAAAAATGTGTGTTTTTTTGTCTAAAATAGATTGAACTAGTTGAATGATTCATCACAATGAGGATTTTAAAAATTATACACGTAATCCTTCTTTACTAATGGTTAAACGGATATTCTTTTTTTATTTATAATTTGTGCACTTTATTCGATTTATTTTTAATAAAATTGTGCATCTTGAAGCCTAATTGGCATAAGCTTCACATAGAACTACTATACATATCGTTGCTCTTGCACTCAACTTTTTTAGTTTCGAAGTATCTTTCTAATATACTCGTCCCATGCTTTTCAATTGTTTATGATAAAAATTCTCACAAGCTCTCTAAGACTAAGTTCTACAAGTTACAAGATCCCTTGGCACCATAAATAGTGCATCACATGAAAGCTAAGAGGGTGCACAGTTTCTAATTTTAGGATTTTATGAAGAGTTATAGGTTTTACTATTTATGATAATTTATTTAGTTTTTAGAGCTTTTGTTTTTTGAAGTCAGTAGTCATTGTCATTATTGGAGCCCTAGAGTACCATATAATATTTTTGGACGTTGTTAAATTCATCTAAACTTGTATAAGCCCGAGTAGCAATTTTTGCTTTCCTCTCTATCACTTTGGATTTATTTGTATTTACTTTATTTATGAGTTTTTTAAAGTCCATGTTGCAATTTTAGCATGTGTGAGACAATATGTTAGTATAATCGATCTATAATTTAGGATCTTAATGATTGACGGCTGTGTAAGTCTAGTCAAGCTTAGTCAAAAATTGATAAAAATTCAAGTAAGTTAAATTTAATCGAATACTTGACAATTGGTAGAAGTCTAAGCAAGTTAAGGATGATTGAATCAAAGTCGTGCTTAAAATTTTGATGATGTGATTCGAACTTTAAAAAATATACTAATGTATTAATTTTTAACCTCTTATATCAATTTTTGGGTCCCTTTTGAAGGTGATTTGAACTATTTTAAAAATTGATCCTGAGGTGATCGTCTCTTTGTCCTTACATCAAGTATGACTCTAACTGAATGCTTAATGATACCGTTGTAACCTGATTTGAAAGTTGGATATCGAAATAACGATCGTTGAGATGAGAGATATAGTGTGTGATATGTTGTCTGGACCGACTAGACCTGACCAAGGGAAGTAGACCGGGTTGATAAAGTGGGGACATAGAATAGGACAGAGAAGTCTTAGGGTCAAAATGGAAACCGGATAGGTAACTCGGGACGTGAGTCGGGAGGCTACTCGGGAAGTAACTCGGGGAGTTAGGGGAAGTGTCAATGAATGGGCCTTATGCCCATAGTGGGTCTAAATATTGTTGGAGATCGAAACGGCCGGCTAGAGGGGGGTGAATAGCCCTCGTTCGTTGGATGTCGGAATTCGCTCATCTCGTTGTGTTGCTTGTCTACGATTGTCGTTAACGCAGTGGAATAACAATAATAATGATAACAACAATACAAGCACACAAAATACGCAAGCATATACGTGGTTCGGAACCTTAGGGTTCCTACTCCACAGGGCGAGCTCAACGAGCCCTAGAGATGCACACGACAATACTCAAACTCCTTCTCGACAACACGTCGGAGGTGGAGAAACCTCTCACAAGCAATTACAACAGTAATATACAAATATAAACAAGAATACAAATACAATACAAAAGAAACTCTTTTCACTGATTGCTTTTGATCACTTGTTTGTTGCTTGCTTTGGTTGGCTCTTGAAGGACTGGAATGCAACATCAATTCCCCTCCAATAGCTCCCTTAAAGTCTTGGCGAAATCCTCCCACTTGAGCTCCATTTATAACCTGCATCAAGCTGATCTCGCGCACATCAATCGACTGATCGTGACCATCAGTCGACTGGTCCCGTAGCCGTTGTCTCACAACGGCCAGATCCACGTTGGTTAAATTCCAACGGATCACACATCAGTCGACTGATGGCACCCATCAGTCGACTGATCATCCATCACGATCCGGCGAGCTCGACTCCATTCGTGCTCGCATGTGTCATTAGTCGATCGTCATCCCTAGCCGATCGATTCTCCCAACTGATCGCCTCGACTGGCCGATCACCAGAACTTGGTTCAGTCGAACACTGGTCGAACCCATACGACCTAGAGCATGATCGGCACCTATATGTCGATCGATGTCGGCTAAAACCTCAAACACAAAGTTGTTTAAGCGTCCGACACTCAGTCTTAGCCACTTGGCCAAGTCCACCTTATCCCTCATAGAGTTCCCCACCGAAGCTCTCTTCCCTCGGCCTACGTCCCTCGGATGTGCCAAGCGCACGACTTCGCAACGCCATCCTTCGCGTCTCATACCCTAGAAGTATGCTTCCCTTTGGGCTCACTCCATTCGCTCCCCGTCCGACGGTCCCTCGGATGCACCAAGCGCACGACTTCGCAATGCCATCCTTCACCGACTCAAGGACCCGAGCCTAGTGAACTTGCCAAGTTCTCAAGACTTCCCAAATGCACCAAGTGCACGACTTCGCAATGCATTTCTCACCAAGCACCAAGCGCACGGCTTCGCAATGCTTTGGATTTCCCATGCCAAGCACCAAGCGCACGGCTTCGCAATTCTTTGGACTTTCCCATGCCAAGCACCAAGCACACGACTTAGCAATGCATTTCTCACCAAGAACCAAGCGCACGGCTTCGCAATGCTTTGGACTTTCCCATGCCAAGCACCAAGCGCACGACTTCACAATGCTTTAGACTTTCCCATGCCAAGGCTTCCCCCTTGGACTGTTGGGTTTTTCCGAGCCGCAAAAATCACTTTTTGCATTGCGAAAACCTCGAAATCCCCGGCCACGGATCTGTGCGAAGATATATTAAAATAAAACATGTATGTGCTTACTAAAAACCCTAGATATACCTTAGATCTAATAGGTTAGATGATTACCCTCGTAGCGACGCCCTTCGCTTATCCCGCTCGTCCAAAAGTCCGCTGAAACTCGAGAGTGTCAAGTGCACACTCCTCTATTGGTATCCACACAAGCAATAGGTGGACAAAGAGACAAACTTGAGTGTGCTAGCACTCCTAGAAGATCTCGGCAAGATGAGGAAGAAGAAGGAGAGCTTGAGAGGAAGAGCACCAAGGAAGAAGATGATGGAATTGTAGGGGATCGGTATGGCCGGCTAGAGGGGGGTGAATAGCCCTCGTACGTTGGATGTCGTAAATTGCTCGTCTACAAAAGATTAGCGCAAGCGGAATATACAAATACAAAGCAAAAGACAAACAATAAAACAAACGCTAACACGATGGTATAACGTGGTTCACGGCTACGCCGCTAATCCACGGTCCCTGATTCGTCCTCGGTGAATCACTCCGTTAAACCAATCCACTAAATGGTCTCTCCTTTGCACCAAGCTAGGTGGAGGTAACCTTTACAACCAAGATCACTCTTCTTACAATAGGATTGAAGTAAAGACAAGTAAGAAGAGTTTAGAGCTTGTGGGGCACTAGGAAGATCGTTTGGAGTAAGAGCATTAGCCTCTCAAAGGCTCACACCTCTCTTTTTATAGAGAGGGCTGAACACGCCGATCCAGTCCAATCGAACTCTTCGGCAATGACCGATGGACCTCATCACCGATCACGCTCCGTAGTCGACCCGCCTACGCCACGAGCGTTCCGCGTCGAAACCCCATCGACTGACCGATCACGCGCCGTAGCCGATCGATGGTCTTGGCCGACTACCCACGATGGCGGCCGATCACCGCCACAATCCGGCCAATGATACCACCGAACTCACTGATTAGAGCCGACCGCCATGACATGGCAGTCGACTGGTGTCGGGAAAACCCATCCGACACTTGGCCAAATGATCAAGTTTCACCTAAGAGCTACCCTTCCCCTGGGTTACAATCGCTCACTCTCATTTCTCGGAGTCCCTCGCCTTCGAAGTTCTCTTCGTTCTCGGCCACGTCCCTCGGCAGCATCAGGCGCACGGCTCTGCAATGCTCCTTCGCGTCTCTTGCCTTGAAGTCTACTTCCTCCGGCTTCACTCCAAGCTTCTCGTCCGGCGGTCCCTCGGATGCTCCAAGTGCACGGCTTCCGCAAAGCTATCCTTCACCGACTCAAGGCACGAGTCATGAGATGTGAAACTCGCCACGGCTCCATGTGCGAATTACTAAGTCCTGCACGACTTCAACGCACATATCACATCAACATATCAAACTAACTTAAACCCTGTGCCACACACATCAAAACCTTATCCTGGCAAGAGATTGCCCTAACAATCTCCCCCTTTTTGATGTGTGGCAATCCGTTTAAGTTAGGTAAAAACATTTGATATAAATTCTAAGGTAAGAAAGCATGTAAAGATAAACATGATATAGCAACATGCAACTCCCCCTTAATCCATGAAACTCTCTATGCAAATTTTCTCCCCCTATCATATATTTCTCTCCCTAAAATATATTTCTCCCCCTAAAGTAATTAACTTAAACATACTTATTTCTCCCCCTTTGACACTATCAAAAAGATTAACACTAAGTTATAAGCTTATGGCATCAAGTATAATGGAGGGAAAATATGACAAGTTGATTTAAAATTGGGTACCACTTGTTGATGGCATTAAGTATATTTCTACCACTTGTTGTAGGTTTACAAACTGAATTCAGCCTTCAATGTTACCAATGATCAAGCATCAGATGGCAATGATCGGGCACAAAGGAATCCAAATTTTTTGTTTTTCTGGACGAATTTCAGAAATGCATTATAAATTCCAGAAAATTCAAAAAATCATGAAATTTGGGGAACATATTTCTATTAAGTATATCTATCAAGGAAAAATAGTTTTTCATGAAAACTCATTATATTTTCTTGTTTTTGCCAAAAATCCAAAAGCTCTAAAAACCACTAGGTTTTTGATCATTCTAGTATCAAGTTAGCTACCTAGTTTTGCATCCAATTGTTTCAAAACATGAATACATGTATTTTAAGGTAAGAAATTGTTTTGAAAACATATGAAATATCCAACCATAATCTTTGGGCAATATGTCTATGAATTAAACATAAGCCTTCCCCATGATTGGTCTATTATTGCTATTTTGATACTTTAAATGACCATCTAAATGCCATAGGCATTAGTGGACATTTGTATCATCCTAATATCTCACCCATGCTAAGTTTGCAATCAAGTTAGCCTATAGTGAGTGTGAGATGTATCCTAGGGGGTATTTGTATATACTTAACCAATATATTCATGCAATTTTATCATGGTTAAGTATCAACCTAACATTCTAATTCAAACCTATTTCTCATGATAACATGCCAAATATCAAAATCATAAATCATGATTTAGAACATACATAGCAATTACATTAATCATCATGATTTAAGCATTATTACCTATTTATGGGCACGTTATCATCACCCAACACTATCTAAAAAAAAAATGTTGTCCCGTCATCCCAAGTCAACCAAAATATGATATAGGTCAAGTTCATATGGTTGACTACCCTAGGGTTATTCTAACCCTTAAGGATGGATTTTGGAACCCAAAATAAATTCTTTCCTATTGGGTTCACTAAATACTCCTTGGGGATCCATTTCCTAGCAATTACTTTCTTTTTATCTTGTCCCCTAGCTATTAGGCATTTGTAGGCCTTTTCATTTTTCTTTTCCTTGTAGCCTAGGCCCTTCTTGTTGAAACTAGCTCTTTGGCTCCCTAAGATCATGTTCAATGTGTTGGAGCCAATAGTGAATTTCTCTAGGGCTTTGGTTAAATAATCTACCTTTTCCCTTAATGCCCTATTTTCCTCTATGCATGCATCATTAACATTTAAAGGCATATAAAGGTCATGTGAGCATGCATCATCTAAGCTAGAAGAAATATTATCATTTAAGCATGCCTTTTCTAATTTTTGTTCTAATTCCTTAATTTGTTCAAGCATGCATTTATTTTTCTTCTTTGCCCTAAATAAATCCTACTTCGTTCGGTGCGTATTGCTGAAACTATCTTATGGGGTGAGATTGAACTGCCATAGTTTCCATGTCCTCTTCTTCTTGGGATGAGGGAGGATGTGGAAACTCTCTCCTCTTGAGCTTGAACCTTCATTTTCGGAGGAAGAGCAATCTAAGTCATCAAAGGCCATCAAGGCCAAATTGATGACAAAGGCATTCTCCTCATCCGATGATGAGGAGGAGGATGAGGATGGATCATCCCAAGTCCTTGCCTTGAGAGCCTTAGCCTTTCCCTTCTCCTTTGTCTTCTTCTCCTCTTCCTTCTTTTTCTTGCTCCCCTTTTTCTTCTTCTTTTCTTCTTTCTTTTTCCTTTCTTCCTTGCTCTTGTTTAGGAGAGGACAATTGTCCCTTATGTGCCCTTCTCCTTGGCAATTGTAGCATATGACCTTCCCCCTTGGTCTTCTATTCCTATCATTAGATTTATCAAATCTAAAATTCTTAAATGCTTGTCTTACCCTCCTTACCATGTAGGCTTCTTCGGTGCTATCCATGGAGGAGGAGGAAGACGCTTCGTCATCGGAGGAGGAGGGGATTTCTATCTTCTTCTTCCCCTTATTTGCCAACAATGCTACTCCTCTTGAAGGTTGAATTCTAGGCTCCTCTTGTATTCCTTCAAGCCTAGTTTCGTGGAGTTCCATTGTTGAGAAGAACTCCTCCAAGGTGCTCACTTCTAAATTCTTTGAGATATAGAATGAGTCCACCATGGAGCTCCACTTTGAGGACCGGGGAAAGGCATCTATAGCCTTCATGAGCATGTCCCGGTTTGATAGCTTCTCACCTACACTTGTTAGGCCAATTAAAATTTCTTTAAACCTAGAGTGTAGTGAGGTTACCTTTTCTCCCTTTTCTAATTTTATATTGGATAGTTGGGAGCGGAGGAGATCTCTCCTTGCTAGCTTTGCCTCGGATGTGCCTTCATGAAGCTCAATTAGCTTCTCCCACATCTCCTTGGCGCTTAGGCATTCTCCTATTCGGTTGATTTCTTGTTGGGGGAGCACATTGTAGAGATGGTGCTTGGCTTTGGAGTTTGCAAGGTGCTCCTCTCTTTGCCTCTTGGTCCACCTAGATTTCTCTATTGGCTTCCCCTCTTCATCCCTAGGCAAAACGAAACCGGATTCCATTGTAATCATTATATCAAAATCCGTTTCGAAAAATACCTCCATTCGCTTCTTCCACCAAGCGAATTCTCCTTCAAACTTCGGAGGATGGATGTTGGAGCCGACCATTTTAAAAGTTGCTTGTTGTGGCGGTTAGTCCTCGACAAGCTTTCCTCGGCTCTGATACCACTTGTAGGGGATCGGTATGGCCGGCTAGAGGGGGGTGAATAGCCCTCGTACGTTGGACGTCGTAAATTGCTCGTCTACAAAAGATTAGCGCAAGCGGAATATACAAATACAAAGCAAAAGACAAACAATAAAACAAACGCTAACACGATGGTATAACGTGGTTCACGGCTACGCCGCTAATCCACGGTTCCTGATTCGTCCTCGGTGAATCACTCCGTTAAACCAATCCACTAAATGGTCTCTCCTTTGCACCAAGCTAGGTGGAGGTAACCTTTACAACCAAGATCACTCTTCTTACAATAGGATTGAAGTAAAGACAAGTAAGAAGAGTTTAGAGCTTGTGGGGCACTAGGAAGATCGTTTGGAGTAAGAGCATTAGCCTCTCAGGCTCACACCTCTTTTTATAGAGGGCTAACTTCTTCCGCGCCATCGATCATTGCCGCGATGGCGATCGTGCCGTCCTGCGGCCTCCGAACACGTCGGATCCCGACCGTTGTAGTCCAACGGACCTCGTGGCAGTCGACGGATGGACCTCATCGATCGATCTTTCGCCTCGTATCGATCGGCCTTGCCCGATCGACTTCGGCGGTTCGATGGCCAAAACCCCATTGACCCGATCACCTAAGAGCTACCCTTCCCCGGGTTACAATCGCTCACTCTCATTTCTGAGTCCTCGCCTTGAAGTTCTTTTTCGCTCACCACGTCCCCTCGATCAGCGCACGACTGCAATGCTCCTTCGTCTCTTGCCTCAAGTCTACTTCCTCGGCTTCACTCCAAGCTTCTCGTCCGTGGTCCCTCGGATGCTCCAAGCGCACGGCTTCCGCAAAGCTATCCTTCACCGACTCAAGGCACGAGTCATGAGATGTGAAACTCGCCACGGCTCCATGTGCGAATTACTAAGTCCTGCACGACTTCAACGCACATATCACATCAACATATCAAACTAACTTAAACCCTTTGCCACACCATTAAAACCATATTACGGCAAGAGATTGCCCTAACAGGAATGAGTAACTCACCAAATGAATTCCTCACTAATGGAATGGTGGCCGGCCACTTCATGGAAGGGGAGTTACATGCATGCATGTAACTCCCATGACCCTTGGTCTCCTTCATGATGTGGCACCAATTGACCAAGTCAATGATGATGTGGAGCATCATCATTGGCCGGCCATGCCAAGTCATCATCATGACATGACATTTGGTCAAGTCAAACTTGACCTTTCATCTTCCCTCTCAAGTCAAGTCAAACTTGACCTCTAATCTCCCATGGTTGATCAAATCTAACCACTTGACTCAAGTCAATTTAATTTAATGAATCTCTATTCATTAATTTAAATTGATTTGATGGATCAAATCTAAATTAGACTCATTCAACACTTGAATCAACTTGAGTCTAACTCAATTAGTCTAATTTGGATTACTCTTAATCCAATTTGGTTCATCCCATGAACCTAATCCTCATGGTTCATCATATAAACCTAATCTCCATCTAATTGCTCTTATGTGTGTGACCCTATAGGTTCTTGTAATGTTGGCAATGTCCCTAAATGGATTTAGGAACATAAGCAATGAGCGGTATCTAGCAACACATCATTGCTACCCAAGTTACAAGAATGTTGAGCTCCAACATTACCTTTGTGACTACTAATTGTGACTCTCACAATATGTGACAATGTCCCTCTATCCTTGACATCTAGATTGACCAATCGAGGCATAGACCATGTCATCCTCAGTACAATCTAAATCTTGAACTCCAAGTAGACTCACTCTAATCAAATGAGCTCAATATCTCATATTGATTCATTTGGGCATGACCATGCACTTCATGGTCTCACTCTATCAAGAATATCGATGTCTCTCCCGTCATATAGGAGGGATAGATCCCATCTACATCACTCACATCCTTCCGCATAATTTGTTACATACCCAGTAATCGCCTTTATAGTCCACCCATTTACGGGTGACGTTTGACGAAGCCAAAGTATGCAACTCCTTATGTAGGGAACCATGGTGACTTCAGGTCTAAGAACTAATAGTCATACTAATAGCCACATGAGAAAGTATATGACACTCATATAACGATCCATAATATTTCTCATGGCGGGTCATTCAGTATACATTCTCCAATGCATACCCATGTGTCAACTTGATATCTCATATCCATGACTTGTGAGATCAAGTCATCGTGTTGACCTACATGCTAGTCTCTATGCATTAACATTGTCCCTGAATGTTAATACTCGACTAGAAATGATTAAGAGTAGTGTTCTCTATATCATCTCAATATCGATTCAACCAATCGATTGATATAGATAAGAACCTACTACTCAAGGACATTATTATATTTAGTTATTTGGCACCAATACAAGTAAATATAATAACCATGCCTTTATAAATAGGAATATGATACAATAAAGTCCATACAATAATCATCACATGATTGACTCTAGGGCTTTCACTAACATGGACTTCCACACCAAGCTCCATGCTTGGATTTTCCATGCCAACCCCATGTTGGACTTTCCCATGACAATCCCATGTCATGAGTTTTATCTATCATCAAAATACTATCAAGATACTACTCGAGTCAAACTCGAGTCAATCTGGGCCGATTGCACCAACAATCTCCCCCTTTTTTATGATTGACAAAACTACCATCTCAAGTCTACCAATTCTCTCATATTGGCAATTCTCATATCCCAATGAGAATTCCAACGAACCCTAATTGGTAACTTGGTAACTTCTTCCCCTTTTTGACATTACATTAAAAAGGTCCTCCCCAAGGGTATGAATGTCTCATATCCCAATGAGATCTTACAATCTCTCTCTTGGAGGAACACATGCCTACAATCTTTCTAGTGATCCCATATCACTTAAAGAGAGGCAACCCAATTTTCCTCCCATATCACAGCCTTGGATGGTACACGGTTAAGGGTAAAGGCTGCTGTGTCTAGAGCATATCCCCAAAAGGATATAGGAATATCTGTGTGACTCATCATAGATCGTACCATATCTAATAGGGTACGATTCCTCCTTTCGGATACACCATTCCACTGTGGTGTTCCAGGAGGAGTGAGTTGGGATAGAATCCCACACTCAGCTAGATAGTCACGAAACTCATGACTAAGGTATTCTCCATCTCGATCTGATCGAAGTATCTTAATACTCTTGCCAAGCTGGTTTTGTACTTCATTCTTGAATTCTTTGAACTTTTCAAAGGATTCTGATTTGTGTGTCATGAGATACACATAACCATATCTACTGAAGTCATCAGTAAATGTAATGAAGTACCTGTAACCACCTCTAGCAGCAACATTGAAAGGACCACATACATCACTATGTATAAGTCCTAATAAATCTGTTGCTCTTTCACTGTGTCCACTAAAGGGAGTCTTGGTCATCTTGCCTAAAAGGCAAGACTCGCATGTCTCATATGATTCAAAATCAAATGAGTCTAGCAGCCCATCCTTATGGAGCTGATATAAGCGACTCTCATTTATGTGACCTAAGCGACAGTGCCAGAGATAGGTTTGGTTCAACTCATTTGTCTTGAACCTCTTGGTACTTATGTTATAGATAGAGCTCTCTAAGTATAGAAAGTAGAGTCCTTTCATTAGAGGTGCACTACAATAGAACATATCATTTAAATAAACTGAACAACATTTGTTCTTTATTATAAATGAAAATCCTTTCTTGTCCAAACAAGAAACTGAAATGATGTTCTTGGTTAAAGCAGGCACATAACAACATTTATCTAATTCTAGTACAAGCCCAGAGGGAAAAGATAGATCATAAGTTCCTACAGCAACAGCAACAACCCTTGCTCCATTGCCTACTCATAGGTCCACCTCGCCCTTTGTCAATGCCCTGCTATTTCTCAGCGCCTGCACATTGGTACAAATGTGAGATGCACATCCGGTATCTAATACCCATGATGAAGAAATAGATAGATTGACTTCTATAACATTTATACCTGAAGTAGAAGTCTCACTTCTTTTCTTCTTAAGATCTTCCAGGTAAGATTTGCAGTTACGCTTTCAGTGTCTAGCTTCCTTGCAGTGGAAGCAAGCCCCTTCCTTGGCTACCCCTCCTTTGGGTTTAAGTTCTTTGCCTTTGCCCTTGGCTTGGGACTTTCCCTTACCTTTAGGCTTTCCCTTGCCTTTCTTCTTCTGCACCATCAAAATGGTGTCAGATTTTCCCTTCTTAAGGTTAAACTCGTGATTCTCAACATCTTTGAGCATTTCAGTAATGACTTATCAATTTCATTCATGTTATAATTCATGACAAATTGATTGAAGGCTTGTGGCAAAGATTGCAAGATTAGGTCAGTGGCCAGCTCTTGGCCAAGTGGGAATCCCAGCCTTTGTAGGTTCTCTACGTACCCAATCATCTTGAGTACATATGTACCTACGGGTGTCCCTTCTTGCATTTTGGACCCAAATAATGCCTTAGAGACTTCATATCTCTCATGCCTAGCTTGTCCTTGATATAGTTGACGAAGATGTCCAACCATATCATAAGCATTCATGACCTCGTGTTGCTTCTGAAGCTCAGAGTTCATGGTCGCGAGCATAAGACATGACACATCTAATGCATCATCTTGATGCTTCTTGTAAGCATCTTTGTCAGCTCGCGAGGCAGTGGCAGGAGGTGCCTCCGGAATGGGCTGCTCCAGGACGTACAACTTCCTTTCTTGGGTGAGAACAATTCTCAGGTTCCTGTACCAGTCCAGGAAATTTGCTCCATTAAGCTTGTCCTTCTCAAGGACAGAACGCAGAGAGAGAGTGTTCGTGTTTGTCGACATAGTTATCTATAACATACAATGCAGAGAATTAATATCATATTCCTTTTATCATTTAATTAGGCCTTTAATCAAATGATGCTCCCACTAAATTATAGGAATTTTGTAGAATCGAGTTATTGATGTGGTCAAACCACATTACTAGATTCATACAAACTAGCTATAATTCTTGTGGGACAAGATCCACATCATACTAAGCCTTGAGTTAGCTTTGGCTAAATCGCCCAAGACTTAGTACGATCGGTGGGTAACACATTACCGATTACATCTCTATGCAACTCTTGTTTATAGGATCAAGACCCACATTTACAAAAGACCTTGAGTTAGCTTTGGCTAAATCGCCCAAGATTTAGTGTAAATGCGATCTTAACCTATCTTTCCAACGATTGGAATATGCCTATAGTTCTACTCGATCCAATTGAGTTTAACTAGTTTTGCTCAATCTAATTGAGCTTACTCTAACCCAAGCATGATAGGCGGGACCAAGATTGTCCCTCCGCACCCTACCAAGATAATATCGCGCTGCTCGCTTTGTGATTCAACAACAACAAATGATCGAGGTAGTGATGGGTATCAAGGCTCGGTAGGCATTTTCGAGTTGATTCGATTATGATCTAATCTAATCGTAATGTGTATCTTATACGCATTTAGGCCTTTATTATCCTATATTAGCATGCATCACATACATACATTCATTATTCTAGCATGCATCATATATATACAAGCATTATTCTACTAGCATGCATCACATACATACAAGCAAAATCAATTAAGTATATATATATATATATATATATATATATATATATATATATATATATATATATATATATATATATATATATATATATATATATATATATATATATATATATCAACATATATATATATATATATATATATATAATTAAATGTGATATAGTCATGACCCTACTACGATATTCTCAAGCCAATGAGAAGATCGGACGGTCAACCTAAGGCTAGCGGCTTCTCCAAGCGCTTCCTTTGACCGCCATGTGTCGTCGTCACCCTTCTCGTAATCTCGTCTTCAAGTGGACTTTCCACCGCTCCATTTTGTACATTACAAATATGAAACTCGAGTTACATTCGAGTCTAAAACTATTTACAACTAGAATATCAAAAGAAGAGGTACGACGCGCAGGTTGCATACACTATACAACACGCACAACCACAAAACGGCACGCAGGCCGTATTATGAATTACAACACACATAATCCAATAAAATTGGGGTCATTGGGCCATGACAATTACAGAATTATACATAATTCTAAATTATGTATTTTTACAGAAATTTCTATAATTTTTCCTAATTTTTTTTTTCAAATTAATGAGTCACCTCTCCGTAACGGTCCCGCTTAGCGGTTTCCGGGTGCGATCACGGGACAAAGCCCCTTTCGGGGATAGGGGCAGCTCCCATACTCGCAAAATTAACTTTGCGAGTGTCCCTACTGCGATCCTACAGTGACTTAAGTCGCTGTCCCAAAAACCTAAAGCGAGAACTCGCCGTTTCGGAGAGTTTTTCTCGACGGTTGAAGCCTACAAGTGTCCCAACACTCGTTGCTTCGACTCTTTGAGAAAAATACCCAAAAATTCTATAAAATTAGGAAATTTACAGAAACATATAAATCTATAATTTTTATATCTAATACAAAAATTACAAAAATGAAACACATACATGCTTCGCACGTGGCTCTGATACCACTGTTGGGTTTTTCCGAGCCGCAAAAACTGCTTTTTGCGTTGTGGAAACCTCGAAATCCCCGGCCACGGATCCGTGTGAAGATATATTAAAATAAAACATGTATGTGCTTACTAAAAACCCTAGATCTACCTTAGATCTAATAGGTTAGATCATTACCCTCGTAGCGACGCCCTTCGCTTATCCCGCTCGTCCAAAAGTTCGCCGAAACTCGAGAGTGTCAAGTGCACACTCCTCTATTGGTATCCACTCAAGCAATAGGTGGAGAAAGAGACAAACTTGAGTGTGCTAGCACTCCTAGAAGATCTCGGCAAGATGAGGAAGAAGAAGGAGAGCTTGAGAGGAAGAGCACCAAGGAAGAAGATGATGGAATGAGTAACTCACCAAATGAATTCCTCACTAATGGAATGGTGGACGGCCACTTCATGGAAGGGGGTGTTAGGACCCTTGGAATGGCTAGAGGGGGGGGTGATTAGCCTTTCTTTCTTTCTACAAAAATGTTAGCGGAAGCAATACAAATATAAACACAAACAAAAACAAGAAACAAAGCTAACACCCGATGTAACGTGGTTCAGAGATGACGCTCCTACTCCACGGCAATCCGTAAGGTGGATTAGCCCTAATCAATCTTCACTAGAACCTCCTTTGGATGAACCAAGGTGGAGAAACCTTATCTTACAATGCACTCCTCTTCTTTACAATGATGGAAGATTAGGATTAGAGAAGAGGAGGTTTTGGATTGCTAAAAACACTTGGAAAGCTTGGTGAGCACGTAGGTGTAGTTTGGAGCAAGAGCACTAGCTTCACCAAGCTCCCCATGGCCCCTTTTTATAGAAGGGGGGCTGTTTTTCTCGTTGGGCTTCGATCAGTCGACTGATGCTTACCATCAGTCGACTGCCGCCGAAGCCAACGACTTCTGAAACGCGATCTCCGCGGAGATTCGTAGCCGCAATCTCTAACGGCCAGGTGATCAGTCGACTGATCCCTCCATCAGTCGACTGATGGGGTGATCAGTCGAGTGATCAAGGCAGCAGTCGAGTGAGACTGCATTCTGTGGCGATATTCCCCTTGATCGATTGATGCCCTTGGCAATCGATCATAGTATCACCGATCGATTGCTCGCCCAAAGCGATCGATGGTTAGGTTTCACCGACTCGATCAATGATCGATACATCGTGATTACCGATCGATACTCATCAAGTATGAGTAATTCATACTTGATTTTATACCCTAGACCTAGACTCAACCTTCTAGCTCCTCAATAAGCCTTGCGCCTTCAGGATCCCTCCGAGTCCGCGACTTGTTCATCCTTTGCTCTTTGCTTCCAAGAGCTTCCTTTGGTTTCGTCATGTCTTGGGTTGCCAAATGCTTGGACTTTACGCCGCCAAGACTACAAGCTTGGACTTATGCTGCCAAGACTTTACTTTGGACTTCCTTTGTCAAGGTTCACTTGGACTTTACGCTGCCAAGACTACAAGCTTGGTCTTACGCTGCCAAGTTCATCCCTTGTACTTCCTTTGCCAAGATCATACTTGGACTTCCTTTGCCAAGATCATACTTGGACTTCCCTGTCACTTAAACATTTTCACAATTAGATCACAAGATATTGCCTAACTTAGATGATTATCCAAACATCAAAACATATATAAATGCTTGGAGCATTGTTGCACCAACAATCTCCCCCTTTTTGATGTTTGACAATCATTTGAGTTAGGTCTTTAAATACACACATAATCAAATTTTCAATATGAATTATAACTTAAACACTCCTTCTCCCCCTTTGACATACATCAAAAAAAAAAAATCAAACATGAAGGAAATAATGTGTTAGATCTTGGACTAAGGTACAATATTGAAATTAAGCTCCCCCTTAATCCAAGATATGCTTTATAATGTGTAAACAATAGTTGAAGCAAAGCATACCAAAAATTCAAAAATTAAGTCCTAACTTTGCACCAACAATGGTTTTGGGGATGAAAAAGATATAATTTATGAAAACTCCCCCTAAAACACTGCATTAGTCAGTCCTAAATCTTGTTTATACGCAATATTATCATACTATAGTGTTAGGACATCAAAGATACACCAAATATCAAAAAATGGAGTTTATTATCAGAAAATATTAGTATCATCCGACTGGTTTACAACCGATCATGCTAGGCTCAAACCGAAATTTCAAATTTTCATCCCAATTTCAGAAATGCGGTAGAAATTCCAGAATTCTCAAAAAATCACGAAATTTTTCGTACACATTTCTGAATTCATACTTTATCAAGGAAAAATAATTTAAAAAATATATGTTTTCCAGATTACAAGATTGATACAAACTTGGAACCTATCAAAAGTTCTAAAGATTTTGCAAACTTTGTATCACTTTTGTGTTCCAATTGAAAAGCTTTGTCAAAATATGATGAACATAGTTTAAAATATATATTATTTGGAATTTCCAACCATGTTCTTTGAGCTATGTATTCATTACTTGAATACAAGCCTTCCTAATGATTGGTCCATAAGGTATTCATGTCTCTAGGTGTAGTATTGGCTCATAGTAATGCATCATAACAAGCATGATGAGTCAAGTACACCTTCCCTATCATCTCACATGTTTCTAAGTATTTTAATACAAAAATCAAGGTTTCTTAAGGCTTTTGTGAGATGCATCAAGGTATTAAAGAAGCTATATAAGTATAGGATCATGCAAATCTAGAATTTTACTCTACAAAGCACATACCAAGCTCTCTTCTTAATGATGAAAATTCAGCTTCGGGAAGAGCTTTGGTGAAGATATCGGCAAGGTTGGACTTAGATTCTACATAATTAAGTTCAATATCCCCTCTTGCCACATGATCTCTTATGAAGTGATGTTTCACTTCAATGTGCTTGGTCCTAGAGTGATGTACCAGATTTTTGGTCAAGTTGATAGTACTCACATTATCATAATAAACTTTAATGTTAGAGTAGTGTAGCTCATAGTCCACAAGAGTATGTCTCATCCAAAGTAATTGAGCTACACAACCACCCATAGCCACATATTCAGCTTCGGTGGTTGATAAAGCAACACAATGTTGCTTCCTACTACTCCAGCTAACTAGGGAGGACCCAAGAAATTGGCATCCACCACTAGTACTCTTCCTATCCAATTTGCACCCGACATAATCAGAATCGGTATAACCAAGCAATTCAAATGACTTAGTCCTAGGATACCAAAGTCCTACATTTAGGGTGCCTTTAATATATCTTAATATTCTTTTGACGGCTACCAAATGTGATTCTTTGGCACAAGATTGGTATCTTGCACACATACCTACCGCAAATAAAATGTCGGGTCTACTAGCGATTAGGTATAGTAAGCTACCAATCATACTCCTATACAGTTTAAGATCAATTGATTTACCTTCATGATCACTATCTATTCTAGTGCTAGTGGCCATAGGAGTGGTTACAATTTTGACATTTTCCAAACCAAATTTCTTGATCATTTCATTTGCATATTTGGTTTGATAAATATGAATACCCTCATTGGTTTGTTTGACTTGTAAACCTAGGAAAAAGGTAAGCTCTCCAACCAAACTCATTTCAAATTCATTTTCCATATTTTTTATAAAGTCTTGAAGAAGATCATCATTTGTTGACCCAAAAATGATATCATCAACATATACTTGGGCTATGAATATATCTTTTAATGTTGACTTTATAAACAAAGTTTGATCTACTTGGCCTCTTCTAAAATCCTTAGAAATTAAGAAGGATGACAATCTTTCATACCATGCCCAGGGAGCTTGTTTTAACCCATATAATGCTTTCCTAAGCTTACATACATGATTTGGATAATCTATGTTCTCAACCGGTGGTTGCTCTACATATACTTCCTCCTTAATAAAACCATTTAAGAATGCCGATTTAATATCCATTTGGTAAAGTTTAAATCCCATGTAGGAAGCATACCCTAAGAGAATCCTAATAGATTCTAACCTTGCAACCGGGGCATAAATCTCATCATAGTCAAGCCCCTCAACTTGATTGAAACCCCTAGCAACCAACCTAGCCTTATTTCTAGTGATATTTCCTTGATCATTTAGCTTATTCCTAAAGACCCATCTTGTAGTAATTATGGTGCTATCATTGAGTCTAGGTACTAATTCCCACACTTGACTTCTCTCAAATTGAGCCAATTCATCTTGCATTGCCAAAATCCAATCCGGATCATGTAATGCATCATTGATCGATTTGGGCTCAATTTGTGAGATAAGAGCAACTTGACTAGTAGGAGGTCTATGAAATGACCTAGTTCTTACTCCTTGAGATAGATCTCCTACTACTTGGTCAAGTGGATGATCTTGATGAATTCTTAGGTTTCTAGAAGGGGTTTCAATTTGATCATTGTTATCTTCCACCCTTCTTTCATCATCGGAGTCTCCTCTTCCTCCCCCTTGATCATTACCCCTAATGGTCAAATTTTGAAGTTTTTGGGTAATGTCTTGATTATTGTCATTAATATGTTAGTGCCTATAAGATCCACATATCTCCACAATGGTATGATATTGTCCACTTTGGGCCTAAGCCCTCATGGTTTTGTTTTTGGGCTCTACCCAAAAGGCCTCATACCAATGGAGATATCTTTTTTCTTATAAGCACATGATCTTTTCCATGTCTTACCAATGTGGGACTTTGATTGTATTCCTCATACTCCCAACAATCCCCCCCTCAAACGAAGGACCACATTGGGCCCCCCCTCAAGCCTATCCCTCCTCGAAGGATTTTCTCTGCTTGATGTCCGATCTTCAACCCACCAGGACTTCCTGCCAGTTGTTCGGTCCCCCCGACCCAACTAGACTTCCTTCCTGATGTCTGGTTCTCTTGATCCGGACGTGGGAGCTCAACTTCCTTCGTTCGAGGTTCATGGCTTGACATGGACCATGGCTCTGATACCAATTGTTAGTGCCTATAAGATCCACATATCTCCACAATGGTATGATATTGTCCACTTTGGGCCTAAGCCCTCATGGTTTTGTTTTTGGGCTCTACCCAAAAGGCCTCATACCAATGGAGATATCTTTTTTCTTATAAGCACATGATCTTTTCCATGTCTTACCAATGTGGGACTTTGATTGTATTCCTCATACTCCCAACATAATATCCTTATCAATGGAGGACTTTCTAGGGTAGGTACTAGTAGTTTCATCAAATTGAACATTGGAAGACTCCTCAATCCCTTTGGTTCTCTTATTGTAGACTCTATACCCTCTACTTGTGGATGAGTATCCAACTAGGATTCCCTTATCCGCTTTTGATTCAAATTTTCCTAAGTTATCTTTGGTGTTTAGAATATAAACTTTACATCCAAAGACTTTGAAATAATGAATTGTGGGTATAGTCCCATTCCATAATTCAAATGGTGTTTTTCCTAAAAACCTATGGATTTGAACCCTATTTTGGATATAGCAAGCGGTATTAACCGCTTCCGCCCACAAGTAGCTAGGTAGAGAATATGCATTAAGCATGGTCCTAGCCGCCTCTTGTAGGGCACGATTTCTCCTTTCCACCACCCCATTTTGTTGGGGTGTTCTAGGAAAAGAGAACTCATGCTTGTACCCTTGCTCTAAACAAAATTGTGAAAATTTTAGGTTTTCAAATTCACCACCATGATCACTACGGATCTGGTTGATTTTGAGACTCTTTTCATTTTCAACCCTTTTACTAAATCCTATGATTATTTCTAAGGTATCATCCTTATGTTTCATAAAATAGACCCAAGTATACCTAGAAAAATCATCTACTATAACCAAACAATATTTATTACCATTTAAAGATGGAGTACTATGACAATCAAATAAGTCAAGATGCAATAATTCTAATGGTAAAGAGGTATTGGTTAAGGTTTTACCTTTGTATGATGCCTTTGTTTGTTTTCCTTCTTGGCATGCATCACACAATTTGTTCTTGACATACTTGAACTTTGGTAGCCCTTTGACCAACTCCATCTTGGCTACCTTGGCTATGTTTTTCATGTTGATATGCCCCAATCTTCTATGCCATAGCCAACTTTCCTCTTCTTTTGCAACAAAACACTTAGTAGAAATGTTAGAAGCATATGAAAGATCAACATAATAGATATTTGATTTCCTATATCCAACTAACATGCAATCATTTAATTCCTTGTGTCTAATCATGCATTTAGAGGATTCAAAGGAGACATGATAGTTTGCATCACAAAGTTGACTAACACTTAATAAATTAAATTTCATATTTTCAACTAGCAAGACTTTGTGAATAACAATTTTGGGGGATACCTCAATTGTTCATCTACCTAATATCTTGAGTTTTCCACTATTCCCAAAGGACACCGCTCCCTTCTTCACATATTTAATTGTGGAGAACTTGCTCACATCCCCGGTCATATGTGTTGAGAAACCGCTATCCACAATCCACATACCTCGCTCTCCTACCTAAATCACATGAAAAACACAAGCTTTTGGTACCCAAACATTTGGACCGATAACATTAAGTAAAAACTTCTTAGGTACCCAAGCTTTCTTAACCTTACCCTTAATAGTTGCTTTCCTATTTATTAATGAAATATAAGCAACTTCTTTTTCTTTTGGCTTATATCCTAAACCGGCCTTGTTATAAACCGCTCTTTGCCTACTAAGAATCATATCAAGACACTTTGAGCCATTTGAAAATTTTTCTAAACATACTTTCAATTCACTAACCTCATCCTTAAGTTTGTCATTTTCTTCCTTAAGCATGCAAGAGTCAATATGTGAAAGCTTTTCATCCCTAATGGCCTTTAGTTCTACCTTCATGCTCTTAACCTTAGATTTTGACTTATCTAGAGCTTCTTTAAGATAGACAATTGATTTATAAAGAAGCTTAATCTTGGGAGAATTCATTACCTCATCGTCACTAGATGACGATTCATCACTTGAAGAGTCTTCTTGGCTTGATGTGCCGGAATCATCTTCTAATGCCATGAGTGCCACATGGCGTGTAATGTGGCAAAGCTCATCATCGGAGGAAGAGTCTTCAACGCTTGGTGTGTCCCATGTGGTTTGAGCCACCATAGCCTCCTTCTTCTTCTTCTCCTTTTTGTCCTTCTTTTTCTTTTTCCTCCTTCTTTAGCTCCAATTCAATTCTTTATGTGTCCCTTCTTGTTGCAAGCATGACAAATCACATTATTACTAAAACTTGAATTACCACTAAATTTACCTTTTGAGGAATGAGACCCCTTCCTTGCTTCTCTATTCTTGAACTCTTTTGACCTTCTATAAAGCTTCTTGACAAAATTTGCCATTTCACTAGATGAGTCGTCATCACTACTTGACTCATTCTCGGACTCGGATGATGATGATGCTTCTTTTCTTTCCTTCTTCTTCTTTTCTTTCTTCTCAACAAATAGAGCTAAACTCTTTTCCTTAGAGGACATGTTAGTTTGCTCATGTAATTTGAACTCACAAAATAATTCATCAATTTTAATTTGCAAAAGATCCCTAGTTACCTTAATGGCATCAACTATAGAAGTCCATAAAGAATTTCTAGGAAATGCTTGTAAAATATACCATACCAAATCCCGGTTGTCAACTCGCTCACCTATGATATGGAGTCCGTTCACAATTTCCTTGAACCTTCCATGCATTTGACTTACGGTTTCATGCATCTTCATTTGGAAGGCTTGAAGTTGTCCAACTAATAGGTCCTTCTTGGCCCTCTTTGATTCCTTGGAACCTTCATTTAGCTCAATGAGCTTTTCCCATAGCTCCTTGGCGGATTCAAAAGGCCCCACCTTGTTGAGTTGCTCCATTGTGACGCCGCATTGGATGGTGAGGACGGCCTTTACATTTGATTCAAATTTCTTGTTTATTTCTCTTGTCCAAACCTTGCTTGGAATAGGATGTCCATGTTCATCCACCGGTTCTTCGAAGCCATCTACAATACTATGCCAAATTTCAATATTACTCATAAGATAGTACTTCATCCTACCTTTCCAATACGCAAAATGGCTCCCATCAAAGAGCGGTGGCTTAGCGGTGCTATATCCCTCTTGAAGAGCCATTGATGTCTTGGTTGATGTTGAGATCTTCCAAGCTATCCGGGCTCTGATACCACTTGTTAGGACCCTTGGAATGGCTAGAGGGGGTGATTAGCCTTTCTTTCTTTCTACAAAAATGTTAGCGGAAGCAATACAAATATAAGCACAAACAAAAACAAGAAACAAAGCTAACACCCGATGTAACGTGGTTCGGAGATGACGCTCCTACTCCACGGCAATCCGTAAGGTGGATTAGCACTAATCAATCTTCACTAGAACCTCCTTTGGATGAACCAAGGTGGAGAAACCTTATCTTACAATGCACTCCTCTTCTTTACAATGATGGAAGATTAGGATTAGAGAAGAGGAGGTTTTGGATTGCTAAAAACACTTGGAAAGCTTGGTGAGCACGTAGGTGTAGTTTGGAGCAAGAGCACTAGCTTCACCCAGCTCCACATGGCCCCTTTTTATAGATTAGGGGCTGTTTTTCCCATTGGGCTTGATCGATCGATCGATGCTTACCATCGATCAGCCGCCAACGCCTCAACGCAATCTCCGTGGAGATTCGTAGCCGCAATCTCTAATGGCCAGGTGATCAGTCGACTGATCCCTCCATCAGTTGACGGATGGGGTGATCAGTCGAGTGATCAAGGCGAATGAGTGAGACCGCATTCGTGCGTAGCGATATTCCTTGATCGATCGATCGATGCCCTTGGCGATCGATCGATCGCGATATCGATCAGCTCGCTGCGCCCAGCGATCGATCGATGGTTAGGGTTTCACCGACTACATCGAACGCTGACGGCCGATCGATACATCGGATCGGGCGATCGATACTCATCAAGTATGAGTAATTCATACTTGATTTTATACCCTAGACCTAGACTCAACCTTCTAGCTCCTCAATAAGCCTTGCGCCTTCAGGATCCCTCCGAGTCCGCAACTTGTTCATCCTTTGCGCTTTGTTTCCAAGAGCTTCCTTTGGTTTCGTCATGTCTTGGGTTGCCAAATGCTTGGACTTTACGCCGCCAAGACTACAAGCTTGGACTTATGCTGCCAAGACTTTACTTTGGACTTCCTTTGTCAAGGTTCACTTGGACTTTACGCTACCAAGACTACAAGCTTGGTCTTACGCTGCCAAGTTCATCCCTTGTACTTCCTTTGCCAAGATCATACTTGGACTTCCTTTGCCAAGATCATACTTGGACTTCCCTGTCACTTAAACATTTTCGCAATTAGATCACAAGATATTGCCTAACTTAGATGATTATCCAAACATCAAAACATATATAAATGCTTGGAGCATTGTTGCACCAACAGGGGGGTTACATGCATGCATGTAACTCCCATGACCCTTGGTCTCCTTCATGATGTGGCACCAATTGACCAAGTCAATGATGATGTGGAGCATCATCATTGGCCGACCATGCCAAGTCATCATCATGACATGGCATTTGGTCAAGTCAAACTTGACCTTTCATCTTCCCTCTCAAGTCAAGTCAAACTTGACCTCTAATCTCCCATGGTTGATCAAATCTGACCACTTGACTCAAGTCAATTTAATTTAATGAATCTCTATTCATTAATTTAAATTGATTTGATGAATCAAATCTAAATTAGACTCATTCAACACTTGAATCAACTTGAGTCTAACTCAATTAGTCTAATTTGGATTACTCTTAATCCAATTTGGTTCATCCCATGAACCTAATCCTCATGGTTCATCATATGAACCTAATATCCATCTAATTGTTCTTATGTGTGTGACCCTATAGGTTCTTGTAATGTTGGCAATGTCCCTAAACGGATTTAGGAACATAAGCAATGAGCGGTATCTAGCAACACATCATTGCTACCCAAGTTACAAGAATGTTGAGCTCCAACATCACCTTTGTGACTACTAATTGTGACTCTCACAATATGTGACAATGTCCCTCTATCCTTGACATCTAGATTGACCAATCGAGGCATAGACCGTGTCATCCTCGGTATAATCTAAATCTTGAACTCCAAGTAGACTCACTCTAATCAAATGAGCTCAATATCTCATATTGATTCATTTGGGCATGGCCATGCACTTCGTGGTCTCACTCTATCAAGAATATCGATGTCTCTCCCGTCATATAGGAGGGGTAGATCCCATTTACATCACTCACATCCCTCCGCATAATTTGTTACATACCCAGTAATCGCCTTTATAGTCCACCCATTTACGGGTGACGTTTGACGAAGCCAAAGTATGCAACTCCTTATGTAGGGAACCATGGTGACTTCAGGTCTAAGGACTAATAGTCATACTAATAGCCACATGAGAAAGTATATGACACTCATATAACAATCCATAATACTTTCTCATGGCGGGTCATTCAGTATACATTCTCCAATGCATACCCATGTGTCAACTTGATATCTCATATCCATGACTTGTGAGATCAAGTCATCGTGTTGACCTACATGCTAGTCTCTACGCATTAACATTGTCTCTGAATGTTAATACTCGACTAGGAATGATTAAGAGTAGTGTTCTCTATATCATCTCAATATCGATTCAACCAATCGATTGATATAGATAAGAACCTACTACTCAAGGACATTATTATATTTAGTTATTTGGCACCAAAACAAGTAAATATAATAATCATACCTTTATAAATATAAATATGATACAATAAAGTCCATACAACAATCATCACATGATTGACTCTAGGGCTTTCACTAACATGGACTTCCACACCAAGCTCCATGCTTGGATTTTCCATGCCAACCTCATGTTGGACTTTCCCATGACAATCCCATGTCATGAGTTTTGTCTATCATCAAAATACTATCAAGGTACTACTCGAGTCAAACTCGAGTCAACCTGGGCCGATTGCACCAACAATCTCTCCCTTTTTGATGATTGACAAAACTACCATCTCAAGTCTACCAATTCTCTCATATTGGCAATTCTCATATCCCAATGAGAATTCCAACGAATCCTAATTGGTAACTTGGTAACTTCTCCCCCTTTTTGACATTACATCAAAAAGGTCCTCCCCAAGGGTATGAATGTCTCATATCCCAATGAGATCTTACAATCTCTCCCTTGGAGGAACACATGCCTACACTCTTTCTAGTGATCCCATATCACTTAAAGAGAGGCAACCCAATTTTTCTCCCATGAGGAAATACACATCCATCTTCCCATGATGGATACCTCCCTCTAGAGGCTTGCTCCCCCTTGACCATTGCACCAACAATGTCCTTGGAGAGTCCCTAAGCCAATAGGAACATTAAACCAAACAAAATTAAGGCAAAGTTCAACAATGAACTCTCATCCACCTTAAAATTGATACTCACCCTCAACCCAACTCCTAATCCATATCCAATGGATTTCCACCCTCTCTAATGCTCTCCCAAGCATATCCTAGGGTTAGGAGTGGTTAGGGGACCAAAACATAGCTGAACATGGGCCTAACCAATAAGGTTTACCCGAAATCAGCATTGTCGATCAAGGCGTCAAAAACCCGATCGACACCCTCATCGATCCGGCCTCCCTAGCGATCGATAATCCCATTTAGATTTCTGAATTTCAGAAATGACTTTCCGAAATTCATAAGTAAATATACATAAGTAGATAAATCTTGAAATTTGGTATGTATACTACTTATCATAAACATTATGGGTAAAAAATATCGGAAAATTATTTTACCCATTAAATTAGGAGATTGATACAAAGTCCAAAATTTAAGAAAAGCTTCAATAAAGAGCCCTCTTTGTATCATCCCATTCAATGGTGATAGCTATCAAAAGATAGACTTAACCAAGGTTTTTCAAAATGTTTTCAAAATGTTTTTCAAACCTTTATTTTCTTTTTCCTAAACATCTCACAAATATCTAGATGTGTAAAACACATACAAGTCAAATTTTTTGTGAGATGTGGGTTTTATTTTGTTTATGTTCTCATGCATATTTCTAGGCAACATTAATTTGATTCTCTTCAAGTTGTGCCATAGTCCTTAACTCCATTTTAAACTATGCATGATATGATTATGGCATAAATATGATTTAGATAAAAACATATGCCAATATCATGATGTCATGACATGTGAATGAGAACTAAGCATACATGACATCTAAAGATAATTCTAAACATGATCATGACATTTTATAGATAAAAATGAAAATGATGTCATGACATGGTAAGACAAACAAATCATGGCAAGTAAAATATACTAAGGTATAGAATACCTAAGTGTGAAAATCAATTTGCCATTTTTAGGGTTTAAATACATTTTGCCTTAATGCCATTATTTCCTTAGTGTGCCAAAAACCCAAAATGGCACACCAATACCTCTAAGACCTAATTGTGCCAATTTAAATCATTTTAAAACTTCTCAAACCATATTGGCACATCCTAATGTGTCAACTCATCATGGCTAGGTTAACTACCCATCCACTTAGGGTTGACACACCCTAACCCATCTAGCGTGAATCGATCACGCTTCTAGGAACCCAATACCTATTGGAGCTCCTTGGGTTAACAAGATATTCCCTAGGGATAACTTCCCTAGATACCTTCCTAATGACCCTTGTAGGTTTTGAAACCATAGTCTTTTGGGTCTTACTTGGGTCAACTCTAGAGGTGACTCCTCCATTGACCTTCTTAGTGGCTTTCTTGGTTTTCCTTAAGTCCTTAGCCACTAAGCACACACCATGACTAGTCTTAGGGATGACTTCCCTATTAGCCTTGTTTTCCTAGACCTAGAAATAGTTCCATAATTAAATGGAACATTATGATAAGTCTTCTTGGGCTTAGGTTTGTGACCCAAACCTTCCTTGCCCTTAGACCGTTTTTGAACCTTAGGTCTTGACTTTTGGGCATTTGACCCTAGAATTGAATTTTCTATGATTCTAAGGGCTTTCTCCATTCTCTCAAGTCTTGACCTCAAGACTTGGTTCTCTAGCTCTAATTTTCTCATTTTTGAATTTTCATTAGGTTTTTGGGAAGGCCTCTTCTTCTTAGGCATGTGCCTAGACCTTTTGGGATTAATATCCAAATTTTCTTCTACTCTCCTAATTGACTCCCTAGGCAATATATTTCTAGAATTATGAGTCCTAGGTTTGTCTTTAGTCATATGAACATGCTTGACACCTAAGCAATAATCCTCATTATTTCTCTTAGCATGTTTTTCATTTATAATGGCAAGAGAACTAAAGTAATTCTTAGCATGCTTTTTGACTTTAGGAATTAAAGGTGCATTAAAAGAATTTACCTTAAGGTTAGCTTTAGAAGCTCCCCCTACATGAGTCACACCTTCTTGCTCTTTCTTCCTCCCCCTAGGGCATTGGCTTCAGTAGTGTTCCCGTTGGTTGCACTTGAAGCACACAATGTGCTCTTTGCTCTTAATTGAGGAAACACCGGCATCGTTTGACTTTGGGTTGACTTTTGGTGTCGATGCCTTCTTCTTAGCAAATTTAGGGCATTTTCTCTTGTAATGCCCTTTCTCCCTACACTCAAAGTATATTATGTGATTTTTATTTAAAATAATAACACTTGAGTTACCTAGGGAGGTGGTGGAGGCCTCTTCCTGATCTTCACTTCTCCCGGATGTGGATGCTTCTTGTTCTTGCTCCGAGATGGAAGATTGCCTCTCATCCCTCTCAATGATAGAGGTGGAGGTCTCCACCAAGTCATCAACATCTTCAAATGTTGTGAGTTCTTCTTCCTCGGCATTTTCTTCTACTTGTGCCGGTTGGGAATTTTCTTGGAAATTTATTATCTTATTCCATAGTTCCCTTGCATCCCTATAATCACCCAATCTAGACCAAATAGTATTATTACTAGCCCAGCTGAAGGCCATGGTGGATATAACAGTAGCTGAGGCTCTGGCAAAGAGAGGAGAAAGACGGGATATCTTTATCCCCATTCTAGCAAACCCTCTCAAAGAGAGCAGCCACATAAAGGACCTTCCCAGGTCCGCCCAATGACTCCACCAAACACCGAAGTATTACCAGATGAGGTGTCAGTGGGGAGGACATATAAATAAACTATCCCCGCGACACAGACAAGGTGGGAAGACCAGGGAAAGAGTCAATCTACCAGGGCGCCTGAAGCTTATGAACCCTATCCATTCACTGTAGATATTATGTTGGAGCAACCACCCCCACACTTTCGAAATCCTCAGGTGGGGATGTACGATGACACTTCAGATCCAAAAGATCATCAATTATAATTCGAGGGAGTTGCCAGTGGGGAGGACATATCAATACACCATCCCCGCGACACAGACAAGGCGAGAAGACCAGGGAGAGAGCCAGTCTACCAGGGTGCTTGAAGCTTACGAGCCTTGTCCATTCACCACAAATATTATGTTGGAGCAACCACCCCCACACTTTTGAAATCCTCAGGTGGGGATGTACGATGACACTTTAGATCCAGAAGAGCATATATTATAATTCGAGGGAGCTGCCTCTCTTTATTGTTATACGGATGCCCTCAAATGCAAAGCTTTTCGCATCACGCTGATGACCTCTGCATAGAGATGGTTTGGGGATTTACCCCCGATTCTATTACTTGTTTTGAAGATTTAGAGGGAGTTTTTTGTCAACAATTTGCTAGCTTCAAGACCTATAAGCATGACGCTTCTTTTTTGCTACATATAAGGCAAGAACTCTCACTATCTTTGAGGGGTTATATTCATCATTTCACCATCACTGCTAGGGACATCCCCTCAACAGGGCCAGATATCCTGAAGGTTGTCATCCCTCATGGGCTGAGAGAAGGGTCCTTTCTTAGCTCTTTATTGAGAAAGTCAACTGCCAGCTATGAAGAGTTGGTAAATCGCGCCGAGGAGTATATTAACAAAGAAGAAGGGCTGAAGGTAAGACGGGCCAAACAAAGGCTTATAGCTGCCCCCGCAGAAAGAAATCGTTCCCCAGTCCCTCGGGGACCTCATAGGAGGGAGTATGTCAGGCCCTTTTTGCCTGAAGCACCTCGGCCACAATTATTGATGCCAGAAATTCATCCTGCCCCTCCCTTGTGAATTATGGCTGTAGAACCCTTACCTCCCCCGTGGACGTGGAAAGAGTAGGAAATGGAGGCATACGACCAGCAAGGTATCCTTCAGCACCCAGTAGGATACAGGGGAATCCCCCGTAATCCCCTAACTGCTTTCTTCTGCCAATATCACACGGAGTATAGTCACACTAGTGACCATTGTTTCAAGTTGTAGAGTGAGTTGGAGAACATCAGAGCAGAGTATCCCCATCTGCAACCATAGATGGGGAACCCAGCGAGAAGAGGTCACCGACCAAATATGATTCTCTCGGGACCCTATAATAGAAGGCCCCAAGCTCCCCTCTTACTAGGGCCGCAGCCACCCAACTAAAAAGGTACTTCACAAGAAGGATCAACAAGCGAGGTGCATTGGTTGCCCCAGGTGACGTCCCCACTCAAGGAGTCATCCATGTTATTGTGGGAGGACCCACTGATGGGGATTCCAATAGAGCTCGAAAATCATACACCCGCCTCATGGAGAGTTTGACTATTGGAGTAGATCAAACCATTCAAAATGCACCACAGATATCTTTCGAACCTAAAGATCTGTGGGGCGTCCTCTTAACTCATACTGACGCTTTGGTAATCAGGATCTCTTTGGTAAACTATGAGGTAGCCCGAGTCCTGGTTGACTCAGGGAGTTCTATCAACATCCTTTTCCAGGGGGCATTCGGGCAAATGCAGTTGGGAAACGTGGAATTAGAGGACGTGGCAACTCCTCTATTTGGTTTTGTGGGGCACATGGTGTATCCCATTGGGCAAATCTCCTTGTCTCTTTCTTTGGGCACAAAGCCCATTCAGAAGACTAACATTATTCCTTTCCTTATAGTGGATGCTATTTCCACTTATAATGCTATTTAGGGTCATCCTTTTTTGTCAATTTTTTAGGCGGTGGCCTCCCCCTACCATTAAAAAGTGAAATTCCCAGTCCGGCAACTTATTGGAGAAGCATGAGGGGAGCAAAAAGTAGCTTGGAGTTGTTACATCCAGATGGTATAGGATGATCAGAAGAAAGCCTGGGTGGACCACCCCAAAGGGAAGGTTGTTGTTGCTTCAGAAGTGTATGTGCTGGAAGAGTCCCCTCCCAAGGCTGAGAAGATGGAGGGGGGTGAGCCTTTGGAGATAGCCCCTGGAAAGATCACTCGTGTGGCTCAACAGCTGGAAGTGAAGGAAGAGCTCGTGGCATGCTTACAGAGGAATGAAGACATCTTCGCTAAGGATGCGCATGACCTCACAGGGATTGATCCCACGATTGCTGAACACCACCTCAACATCATTCGAGGAGTCTGTCCCATCCAGCAGAAGAGGCGACACTTCATGCAATAAAAGGACAAGATCTTTGCTGAAGAGGTGGACAAACTACTGCAAGCTGGCCATATCCAAGAGATTCAATTCCCTGAGCGGGTTTCTAATTTAGTTTTAGTTCTTAAGCCTTTTGGGCAGTGGAGGGTGTGTATCGATTTTCGTGATTTGAATAAAGCATGCTCTAAAGACTACTAACCCTTGCCTTGTATTGATCAGTTAGTTGACTCCAATGTGGGATATGAAGTGGTATTCCTTATGGATGCTTACCAAGGGTATCATCAAATTCCCTTGGCGAAGGATGATCAGAAGTGGGTTAGCTTTGTGACAGTAGAAGGGTTGTATGTCTATGTGGTAATGCCCTTTAAGCTAAAGAATGCAAGAGCTACCTATCAGAGGCTCATGGATAAGATTTTTGTGGAACAAAAGGGCAAGAATGTGGAAGTATATGTGGATGATATTCTCATTAAGTCAAAAACTACTCGAGACTTAGTTGTGGACTTGGAGGAAAACTTTGATACCCTTAAACGGTATAACATGAAGTTGAATCCAAAGAAGTGTTTGTTCGGGGTGAAGAGTGGAAAATTTCTAGGATATATTGTGACAGATAAGGGACTGCAGGCCAACCCAGAGAAAGTGCAAGCATTATGTAATATGAAGTCACCCATTAATCTGTGGGAGACCCAAAAATTAGTGGGAAGGATAGTCTCTTTGTCTCGCTTTATAGCTAGATTAACGAACAAAGGGCTACCCTTCTTCTGGATTCTATGCAAGGCTACTCAGTTTCAGTGGGATGATCAGTGTGAGCAAACTTTCCAGGAATTGAAGAAGTATTTAGCCGAACTCCCTTTGTTGGCCAAACTCGTTGCCGGGGAACCACTGTGGATGTATTTAGCCGTCTCAGAAGGAGCAGTCAGTCCAGTATCATTGAAGTAGGACGGTTCTTAACAGCAACTCATCTATTATACTAGTAATATATTGAAGGGAGTAGAGTTGTGCTACACCAAGTTAGAAAAGTTGGCGTACATTTTAATCTTAATAGCTCGCAAGTTGTGACCTTATTTCCTAGCTCATCCGGTAAATGTTGTAGGATCGAGTAAACCGAGAGAGGGGGGTGAATCTCGGTGTTTAATAATTTTTTGGTTGCTTTTAAAATGAGTACGCAGAAGAAATAAAATGCAATAAAAGACACAGTAATTACTTGGTTCACAACCCAGACTGGGTTGCTACTCCAAGACCCATAGCTCTACCACGAACTACCTCGATGGGCAATATCTATAATGCCCTCCGATTCGAGAACTCTCAACTTCGGAGGGAGTTTGCTTTTTACAAATGTAAGCGAAGAGTAACAAACTACTCTCTCTTTAAATTGAATTTAAAAGCAAAAATAAAAAAGTTAAAGACTACTTTATACCGACATAAAATGTAGTAGTGGATGCAGCTTAAGGTGTCGGAAAAGAGTCCTTTTGAATGGTTGAAGCTCTTGTGATCGTGAGGAAATTTTGGCAGCACTTTGATGTATATGAATGTTGATATCGAGTTCTGGTTGAGCATGACTTTTATAAACTCTTTCCAATCGACTGGAATGCCTTCCAGTCGACTCCATATCAGCCCATCGATATGGAATTCGTGGTCTTTTAGTCGACTGAGTCCCCTTCAGTCGACTCCACATCACTCGGCTCCGCATCAGGAAATTTCTCTCTTCAGTCGACTCAAGCCCTTTCCATCTGCGTCGCACGATCTTTGATCGATCACCAACTGATCCTGCCAAATAGGTATCCAGTCGACTGATACATCTCTAGTCGATTGGACTTCAGTCGACTGATCTCTGCAAAACATGATTAGCACAAAACAAATAATATGAAATGTGATAGCAATAGTAATACTGCTCGATCTCGACTACTAAGTCCCATGTGGACTTTTCTTCGGATCGACGCCTAGCTTTATCCCCCTACAGAGGACTCGACCTCACCTCTTCACTTGAGGCTTACCTGCCGGCTACCTGCCGAACTTACCATTCTTGACATCCGATCTGACCCACCAGGGCTTCCACCAGTTGTCCGGTCTGCCTGACCTAGTTGGACTTTTTGCCGATTGTCCGGTCTTTTGACCCAACCGATCTTCATGCCAAATGTCCGGTCCACGTGACCCATCTGGACTTCATGCCTAGTGTCTGGTCCTCCTGATTAGTCAAGATTCATTCCTAGTATCCAGTCAACATGACCTACTAGGACTTCCTATTAAGCCTGCACACTTAACACTTATATTAGATCACACGTGAGTCATAACTATTAACTGTAGTTCATACATCAAAACTAAGGAGTGATGCTTACTACATCAACAATCTCTTTATTTTTGATGTATGACAATGCATCAGTTAAAGTTAGGAGAATCAAATACCAATCTCCATATTTAACATGAACTTACAACTTTTGTAATGAATATAGATGCATAAATTTAACCATGTATGACATGCATTTATCCTTATCAAATTTTTGCATCTTCTCTAATTTTATCTCTCTTCTTCTTAAATTTATATCTTATAATTTTATATCTCTTCTCTCCCCCTTTGGCATACATCAAAATAAGGGTGAAATTAAAGATATAATATATTTTATCAAGACACAAAAACTACCCTTGAACAATTTAACCTTTTCAAAAAAATTTCAAGAATTAACAACTTTTCCTTGAATAATAACTTTTCAAACATTTTCAGAAACTCCCCCTGAAAAATTTTAAATTTTTTTTTAAAGTATTCACAAGTCCCCATGAAAAATTCAAAATTTTCAAACATTTTAAAAAACTTCTCATTCAAAAATTTTCAAATATTTTCAGAAACTCCCCCCTAAAAAATTTAATAATTTAAAAAAAAATTCAAAGTATTCACAAGTCCCCATGAAAAATACAAAATTTTCAAACATTTTAAAAAATTCCTCATTCAAAATTTTCCAAACATTTTCAGAAACTCCCCCTGAAAAATTTAATAATTAAAATATTTTAGAATATATATATATATATATATATATATATATATATATATATATTTAAATTTGATGCACAAATGATAGGGAGTAAGTCCAAGCATGAATTTCTATTACATTTAGCTTTTGAAGATACACATCTAAAAATTGTCCTTAAAGCAAATGTCAAACTTTTTCTAGCTCAAATGATATAGAGTAAATCATCAAGCTTTGAATTGCAGTTAGTCACCAAAGTGATCGATTTGCTTTTGTAAACCCCATGTTGGTTCATATCGATGTACTTGATCTACATCTGGAACCAGGGGTGCAGTCCTAACATCTCACACCCATCTTTGTGGCTCAGTACACAAACAGGTAAACCTAGGTATTTGTGAGATGCAAAAGCTACCTAGATTTATAGGATCATGAATTCTAGATTGACCTAATCTAGAATAATTTTCAATTTTCTTACAAAAATAATATAATATTACTTTTCAAAATAATTGGGAATGGTAAGAAAAAAGAAAATTCCTAGTCTACCAAGCATAACCCAATTCAATACACAAGATTTTATTAATAAAATTTCATTAAGTTCCAGTATCACAATACTCCTAATCAGTGGATGGAGGATGAGAGGGACCCATGCCCCAAGACCTAAGAAGATCCATCATCTGTCGATGGTCCTCTCTCTGCTCCTGCATGATCTGCATCATCTCAAGATGTTGCCAGCATCAGATCCTCCAACTGGATAATCTCTACTTCCCGGAGAAATCCCAAGAAATGGTGATAAACTATCAAATCCTAGTGCTTCCTGATGCTCGACCTCGGAGTGGTGGTCTGGGTCGATCTCTGGCTCCTGCTCCTGCTCCTGCTAGAGGATCGAGGTCCATCTCTCTTCCATACAAGGATATTATTGTCATCTAAACCTACTTTTGCTAACCCAAACTGCCTAGATCCTATCATATCATACTCAGTAAGTTGTTTGATATTACCTGTGGTAACATCAAACCCTAATGCAACTAAGAGGGATGTGATGACATGGCAGTAAGGCAAGTGTGCCTTCTTGCTAGTGACTGACCTAGAATGATAGATGATAGAATGAAACATCTGTAGGCTAATATCTAAATCTAACCTATGACTAAGTACATAAAGTAAAAATGAATGAAAAGGGTGCATCATAGCGATGTCCCTAGTGGTGAGTGGTAAAATGCAGTTTACTATAACTCGATACAGGGCATAGTCCTGTACTCGAAGTCTAGTAGAACTAAAGATATTCACAGACGGATTTATTTCTTCACCAAAAAGATGCATGTGAATCCTATCTAATGTAATATGAGAGTAGGGGTCACCATATGGTAACTCTGATGATGGAAAACATGCAACAGGACATGTCGAATGCAATAGTCCTAAATGCTCTCTCAATATGTCAGGGGTAAAGACAAAGTCCCTACCTTTTACCCTAGTCGAGTATGAAAGGTCATCAATCTTGGTAAAGTTATTGAAAAATTCCACACATACGTCTATGTTAATGGAATTTTTACAACAGACTAGTTTCTCTAATCCATAGTGTACAATGACCTCCATACTAAATATGCATGCATTACTAAAATATGATCTACTAATATACCTAGTGGGCATAGGAATGTAAGTAATATTCTCGAATCTAATCCTATGTCCCTCAGTAGGGAACCTAATATCCGTGCATGGAGTTGATGATTCAACCTCGATAGCTCTTCTTTTACCGCTAATTAAATTACAAATATTAAATATTTATTGAAAATAATTGAAATTTGAGTTTAAAAATTATTACCTTAGCATTTCGAATGATATTATGACCTTAGTGCTTCGAAAGATTGGAATTAGGGTTTTTCAGTTGAAATTTCAACTGTGGTGAATGGTTTTGGCGTGGTTCGGTATTGTTCTTATAGATGGAATTCAGTCGACTGAAGATACTCTAGTCGCCTAAATATGAGTCGACTGAAAGTGTTTCAATCGACTGTTATATTTATTACCATTTACTTCGCCGCCTAAACTTTATCTACCGGTTCATTTTAGTCGACTTAATTTGTGTTTTACCTTCTCGATACTTGGAGGCAACTGATTTTGATTCAGTTGACTGAGTTATCATATTTATAGTTTAATTTAATTATCCTTATTGTTCAAAATTCATAGATTAATTTGGCGATTAAGTTTATTTAGTTTCATTTATTCAGTTTAAGTATAGTAAATTAGCTTGAGTTCACTTAAATTAGGTTAAGATAATTTGTTTTTGTTGGTACAATCGGTCCGGGTTGACTCGAGTTTGACTCGAGCAATATTTTGATGATAGAATAAACTTATGACATGGGATTGTCATAGGAAAGTCCAACATGGAGTTGGCATGGAAAATCCAAGCATGGGGCTTGGTGTGGAAAAGTCCAAAGCATTGCGAAGTCATGCGCTTGATGCATTTGGGAAGTCTTGAAGACTTGGAAAGTTCACTAGGCTCGGGTTCCTTGAGTCGGTGAAGGATGACATTGCGAAGCCGTGCGCTTGGTGCATCCGAGAGACCGCCGGACGGGGAGCGAATGGAGTGAGGCCCAAGAGAAGCATACTTCGAGGGCAAGAGACGCGAAGGATGACATTACGAAGTCATGCGCTTGGCACATCCAAGGGACGTAAGCCGAGGGAAGAGAGCTTCGATGGGGAACTCCATGAGGGATGAGGTGGACTTGGCCAAGTGACTAAGACTGAGTGTCGAATACTCAAACAACTTGGTGTTTGAGGTTTTATTCGACATCAGTCGACTGACATAGGTGTCAGTCGACTGCTCCAAGTCAACTAGGGTTCGATTGGTGTTCAACTGAAGAGGGTCTGGCTGATCAATCTACTGACAAGGGATGACAGTCGACTGATAACACCATCAGTCGACTGATGAGGGAGATCAATCGACTGATCGGGGTGTTTTTGGCCACAGAAGGTTTTCCAGTCGAGTGCTCGTGCCAACACTCGACTGATGGGATTATCAGTCGACTGATGGGCATGATCAGTCGACTGATGATGGATCCATTGGAGTTTTGCCAACGTGGATCAAGTCGTTGTGAGACAATGACTACAGGACCAGTCGACTGATGGTCACGATCAGTCGACTGATGGGTACAAAATCAACTTGATGCAGGTTATAAATGGAGCTCAAGATGGAGGATTTCGCCAAGACTTTAAGGGAGACTTTGAAGGGGAATTGCTGCTGCATTCCAGTCCTTCAAGAGCCAACCAAAGCAAGCAACAAGCAAGTGATCAAAGCAATTGTGTAAAAGTTCTCTTTTGAATTGTCTTTGTATTTTAGCTTGTATTTCTATATTACTATTATAATTTATTGTACGAGGTTTCTCCACCTCCGACGTGTTATCGAGAAGAAGTTTAGTTAGTGTCGTGTGCATAACTAGAGCTCGGTGAGCTCGTCCATGGAGTAGGAACCATTCAGTTCCAAACCACATATATCTTGGTGTATTGCGTGTGCTTGTGTTGTTGTTAGTATTTCTATTTGTTTCTATTATTTCCTCTATGCTAACGATAATTGTAGATGAGCGATGCACGAAGAACGATCATATTCCACCGTACGACGATTGAGGGCTATTCACCCCCCTCTACCTGCCACCTACGCTCCAACAAGTGGTATCAGAGCCAAGTCGCTTGTCGAGGACTAACCACAGACACAAGCACTACAAGATGGCCGACTATAACCTCCAACCACCAAAATTCGAAGGAGATTTTCAATGGTGGAGAAGAAAAATAGAGGTATATCTAGAAACCGATTTTGACTTTATGTTAATTCTAGAAAACGGTTTCAAAATGCCTAGGGATGAAGAAAATAGGCAAATTGAGAAGTCAAGGTGGACCCAAGACCAAATGAAGGATTTCAAGACAAATCTCAAGGTAATCACATTACTTAGTGATTTGATTCCTAACAACATTTGGTCTAGGCTAGATGAATATAGGGATGCTAAGGACCTATGGGACAAGGTGATAAGATTTCATGAAGAGCCCACATTGGTCTATGAAGAGGAAGAATGCCCATCAACATCCGAATCCGAGGATGTTGAAGAATTGCCCACCACATTCGAAGATGTTGATTATTTGGTGGAGACCTCCACCTCTAGCATTGAGGGGGAGGAGAGGCCTTCTATCCCGAAACAAGTTCAAGAAGAAGTTTCAACATTCGGGAGAAGCAAAAATTCCCTAGGTAACTCAAGTGTTGTTATTATAAATAAAAATCATATAACATGCTTTGATTGTAGGGAACAAGGGCACTATAAAGGTAAGTGTCCTAAGAAGGTGAAGAAGGTTCAACCGGCACCAAAAGTCAATAATGCCGGAGTCCCCACAATTAGAATCAAGGAGCACATTGTGTGCTTCAAATGCAACCAAAGGGGGCATTATAGAAGCCAATGCCCTAGGGGGAGGAAGAAAGGGCAAGAAGGTATATCTCATGTTAGGGGAGCTTCCAAAGCTAACCCTAAGGTAAATTTAATTAATGCACATTCAATTTCTAGAACTTATAAGCATGCTAAAAATTATTTTAGTTCTCTTGCAATTATTAATGAAAAGCATGCTAGTAGAAATAATAAGGTTTATTGTTTAGGTGCTAAGCATGTAAATTTATCTAAGGATAAACCTAGGATCAATAACGCTAGAACTATTTTACCTAGGGAATCAATTAGGAGAATAGAATAAAATTTGGGTATTAATCCCAAAAAGTCTAGGCACATGCGTAAGAAGAAGAGGCCTTCCCAAAAACCTAATGATAAATCAAAATTGGAAAAATTAGAGTTAGAAAACCAAGTCTTGAGGTCAAGACTTGAGAGAATGGAAAAGACCCTTAAGATTATAGAAAATTCTATTCAATGGTCAAATGCCCAAAAGTCAAGACCTAGGGTTCAAGAACGGTCTAAGGGCAAAAAAGGTTTGGGTCACAAACCTATGTCCTACCATAATGTTCCATTTGATTATGGAACAACATCTAGGTCTAGGAAAACCAAGGCTAATAGAAAAGTTATCCCTAAGACTAGCCATGGTGTTTGCTTAGTGGCTAAGGACTTAAGAAAAACCAAGAAAGCCACTAAGAAGGTCAAAGAGGGAGTCACCCCTAGGTTTGACTTAGAAAAGACCCATTTGACTAAAGTGTCAAAACCAAAAAGGATCATTAGGAAGGTATCTAGGGAAGTTATCCCTAGTGAATACCTTGTTAACCCAAGGAGCTCCAATAGGTATTGGGTTCCTAGGAGCATGATCGATTCACGCTAGACGGGTTAGGGTGTGTCAACCCTAAGTGGATGGGTAGTTAACCTAGCCATGGTGAGTTGACACATTAGGATGTGCCAATGTGGTTTGAGAAGATGAAAAATGATTAAATTGGCACAATTAGGTCTTAGGAGGAATGGTGTGCCATTTTAGGTTTTTGGCACACTAGGGGGATAATGACATTAAGGCAAAAATGAACTTAATTCCTAGAAATGGATACCTTAGTATATTTTACTTGCCATGATTTATTTTCCTTGCAATGACATGACATCATTTTCATTTTTATCTCTAAAAATGTCATGATCATGTTTTAGACTTAGTTTTATATGTCATGTATGCTAAAATTTCATTCACATGCCATGACATCATGATTTTGGCACATGCTTAGTTATATCATATATATGCCATAATCATATCATTTATAAAATAAAATTGATTTAAGGACCATTGGCATGACTTGAAGTCCCATGCATAAGGGAATCAAGTAGAGTTGCCTTATAATATGCATGAGACCATTAAAGAACAAAAACCCACATCTCACTAAAATATTTGACTTGTATGTGTTTTATACATCTAGATACAAGTGAGATGTTTAGGAAAAAGGAATTAAAGGTTTCAAAAATATTTTAAAAAATCTTGGTGAAGTCTATCTTTTGATATCAATCACCATTGAATGGGATGATACAAAGAGGGCTCAATATTGAAGCTTTTCTTTGCTTTTGAACTTTGTATCAATCTCACTATTTTGTGGGTAAAATAATTTTTCAATATTTTTCACTCATTATGATTGTAATAAGTAATATACATACAAAATTTCAAGATTTTTTAACTTATGTATATTTACTTATGAATTTCAAAAATTCATTTTTGAAAATCAGAAAACTACAAAATATAGTTATCAGTCGACTGATGTGGGAAGGAGTCGACTGATATCTGATTCAGTCGACTGATACTGCTGATTTCGGGTAAACCTTGGTGGTTAGGCACATGTTCAGCTATGTTTTGGTTCCCTAACCACTCCTAACCCTAGGACATGCTATGAAGAGCATTAGAAAGGGTGGAAATCCATTGGATATCGATTAGGAGAAGTGTTTAGAGAGAGTATCAATTTTAAGGTGGATGAGAGTTCATTGTTGAACTTTGCCTTAATTTTGATGGTTTAATGTTCCTATTGGCTTAGGGACTCTCCAAAGACATTGTTGGTGCAATGGTCAAGGGGGAGCAAGCCTTTAGGGGGAGGTATCCATCATGGGAAGATGGATGTATACTTTTCCTCATGGGAGGAAAATTGGGTTGCCTCTCATTAAGTGATATGGGACTTATCACTAGAAAGATTGTAGGCGTGTGTTCCTCCAAGGGAGATATTGTAAGATCTCATTGGGATATGAGACATTCATACCCTTGGGGAGGACCTTTTTGATGTATGTAAAAAAGTGGGAGAAGTTACCAAGTTACCAATTGGGTTTGGAATTCTCATTGGGATGTGAGAATTGCCAATTAGGGATAATTGGTAAACTTGAGGGATAGTTTTATCAATCATCAAAAAGGGGGAGATTGTTGGTGCAATCGGCCTGGGTTGATTCGAGTTTGACTCGAGCAGTATTTTGATGATAGACAAAACTTATGACATGGGTTTGTCATAGGAAAGTCCAACATGGAGTTGGCATGGAAAATCCAAGTATGGGGCTTGGTGTGGAAAAGTCCAAAGCATTGCGAAGCCGTGCGCTTGATGCATTTGGAAAGTCTTGAGGACTTGGCAAGTTCACTAGGCTCGGGGTCCTTGTGTAACGCCCGCCCTTCCCGTCCTCCTAACACACATCCTATAGATGGGCGGCGGCGCTACGCGATCATACATTCATGCATATAACAGCAGAAGCATTTAAAAACTTTACAACTTTTAACTCTAATTACATTAACCCAATCAACCTAACAATTTAATCATGGCAAAAGGTCTTAGCAATTTATTTAACTAAACATGTATTAACCATTTCAAGGTTCATAAAAATAAACATGAGTAACAACCATAGAAAGCATTAATGTCTCCTAATAGTTTACACATAAATTGAAAATCATGCATAAGTCCGTATATGAAAAATGATCTCATCCACCATGCCACTGCCACACACATCTTTGCCCCTCCTGCTGCTCCCTTTAATTTATCCATTCCTTGCCCTTTTCTGCAGTACAAGGAAAGTAAACTGTAAGCACATAGGCTTAGTAAGGTCCTTTCCTACTCACAAAAACATGCATCATGAATTAAACATAAAGTAATGACATGTTCGTTTAAACAACATATGAGCACAACATTTATTTAAAGTAAAGACATGATCAATTTAGGAAAAGAACATAAACTTAGCATTTTCGTCGCAACAGTACATTGTCTCTAAACATGATAATTCGATGAACATAAAATGGTATATGCAGGATGCTCTTTGAAAACATATAGTTTATATACTTAAACATAATCTCAACATATTGGGCCCGACATTGTACCACATACATCATTCACGCGCATCCTAAATAGATCCGAGGTAGCTAATCCCGAACCTACTAGGTTACTAGGTCCGTCGACCTAGGGGCAACCTTGGAGCCCATCCTGTGGACCTTGTTAGGGTCCGGTACAAGCCATGCATAAAGTAAAATAGCATACATGTTCTTTGTCCTAAAGAGTGTTCTTGTCCCCACTCTTAGGGAAACATTTCTTAGACATTTCATATACGTGAGTCATGCCTAACATGGGTGAAAACATAAGCATGTAGCATAGCATAAATCGTCATGAGTACAATTTAACATGGCATAAGGTAGTGACATAAGGAAAATTAAGCTAACATAAATAGAAATCATCATCTAACATGCATAACATGGAAGAATTTCAACAAGAATAATTTCTCTAATCCTATTAGCCGAACCTTCTACACATAGTTCTAGATTCTTTGGTTCAAAATCAAGCATACAACATTACATCGTAAGCACTTATACTGCAGGTGAGGGGATACTTACATCCTATGCTTTTTCACCAATTTATACCGTTAGACTTCACAAAGAGAAGACCTCCTATGCATTTTTTTGCTTTAGTGTGATCCTCTACCAAGTCCTTGAGGAGATCCCTCTTGAACTATCCCAAGGTGGAGAAAGTAATTGGAGATGGAGATGGCTTGCCCGGTGGTGATGTGAGTGTGCACTGACAGTGTTAGGATGGAGGGTGGAGTACGATGTTGTAAACATGTGTGCATCTTCGATGAAGCCTGGCGCTAATGACATTGGGACTGGTTGTCACAGACACGTTGGTTGTGACGCTGCATCAAGCTCAAAGGTGACATGCACATGAGCTACCAAAGTGTCGATCACGATGGGACTAGCAACGGATGGAGGCACTGTCGGTAGCAACATAGGCGAGGTTGATAGCGGGTTGAGGACGGCGACGCGAGAGAAGAGGGAGAGAGGGGTTTAGGGTTTAGGGAAAAAGAAATATAACTAGGGTTTTCTTAACTTAATACCCCTTTAAATGATTAGCCAAATTAACAAACTTTTCCTTTTTTTCCTGCCTATAGTTATATTCTGTTATATCCTACTCATTGGTAATCTTATGACTTAGTGTTAGGAAGCCTATTACCCCAAGCCAAAGGTTCATGGTTCGAGCCTCGGCTAATGAACCATTTATTCGAACTTTTTTTTTAATTCTTATTCTTTATTATTTCTATTCTTTTTATTATTATTATTATTCTATTCCTATTTTTATTATTTCTATTCTTATTCTTATTTCTATTTTCCTCTAATAAAATATAGGAATTAAAATTTGGGGGGTTACAATCCCTTATACCTTATAAAAGTTTCGTCCTCGAAACTTAGAATAGCTCGGGGTACTTTTGCTTCATGTCATCCTCACGTTCCCAGGTTGCTTCTTCAACCCTTTGACTTTGCCATAGGACCTTCACTAAGGGTACTTCTTTATTCCTTAGTCTTTTGACTTCTCGGTCTAGTATCCAGATAGGTCAACTTTCATAGCTCAGGTCCTCTTGAATTTGCACTGTCTGTGGCTCGACTACTTGGTCGGTACTGGAAATGCATTTCTTAAGCATCGAGACATGGAACACGTTGTGAATAGCAGACATCTCCTGAGGTAGTCCTAGCTCGTAAGCTACCTTGCCAACTCTTTTCAGGATCTTGTACGGTCCTACGTATCGCGGACTTAGCTTTCCTTTCTTCCTGAATCTCATTATTCCTTCATAGGAGCTACCCGGAGAAATACCAAATCTCCGACATTGAATTCCAAAGGTCTACGTCGCTGATCTGCATAGTTCTTCTGTCGGCTCTGAGCAGTCTCTATTCTTTGGCGGATATTCTGTATCGTTCGGGTGGTGTCGTCGATGAAATCCATATGAAGTCCCATCTCTTTCTTCTCACCACCTTCGTACCAATAGATCGGAGACCTACATCTCCTCCCATATAATGCTTCATAAGGTGTCATTCCGATGGTAGCTTGGTAGCTATTATTGTAAGCGAATTCCGCTAAACATAAGTAGCGGCACCAACTCCCTTTGAAATCCAAGGCACAAGCTCGTAACATGTCTTCTAGTACTTGGTTCACCCTTTCTATTTGCCCATCTGTCTGAGGATGAAAGGCGATACTGAAACGCAGCTTCGTGCCAAGTGCCTTATGAACGCATCCCCAAAAATGTGAAGTGAAGCGACCATCCCTACCTGAAATGATGGTCTTGGGAATACCATGCAGTCTGATGATTTCCTTAGCATATAATTGAGCTAGTTGCTCAATCAAATATGTCATCTTGATCACTAGGAAATGAGCTGACTTTGTCAATCTGTCGACGATAACCCATATAGCGTCATATCCGTTCATAGTCCTGGGAAGACCTGAAATGAAATCCATAGAGATGTCTTCCCATTTCCACTCCAGAATTTGGATCGGTTGCAGAACTCCTCCAGGCCTCTGGTGTTCTGCTTTAACTTGCTGGCAGGTCAGGCAGGTACTGACGTGTTGAGCTATGTCCCTCTTCATACCGGACCACCAGAACTTTTCTTTCAGGTCTTGATACATTTTGGTGGATCCCGGATGCATAGAATAGGGGGTTCCGTGAGCCTCCTCTAATATCTTTTTGCGTAGTTCCGGATCGTTAGGGATATATAACCGATCCCTAAGGTATACCACTCTGCTATTGGCGATATGGAAACCCTCGTCTTTTCCTTCTGGGATCTCCTACTTGATCCTCTGGAGACTTGGATCATCACTTTGTTTTGATAATATGTCATCGAATAGTGCTGGTATTATTGCCATGGTCGAAAGCTGTCCGGAAATAATCTCGATTCCATAGCGCATAATTTCCTTCTCTACCGGTCGAGACAATATTGATAAGGACATCAGGGTGGCACTGGACTTCCTGCTGAGTGCATCGGCCACTTTGTTTGCCTTGCCAGGATGGCAAAAGATCTCGCAGTCATAGTCCTTCACGAGCTCCAGCCATCTGCGTTGTCTCATATTGAGGTCCTTCTGAGTGAAGAAATACCGTAGACTCCGGTGATCCGTATAAATCTTTCATTGTGCTCCATACAGACAGTGCCTCCATACCTTGAGAGCGAAGACCACAGCTGCTAGCTCTAAATCGTGAGTGGGATAGTTCTTTTCATGTTCCTTGAGTTGCCTAGAGGCATAGGTAATAACTTTACCGCTCTGCATAAGTACAACTCCGAGTCCCAATCCGGAGGCATCGCTGTACATGTCGAAGCTCTTGTCGTTCTCTGGGAGAGTAAGGATTGGAGCACTTGTAAGTCTCCTTTTCAGCTCCAAGAAACTCTTCTCACATTCCTCCGTCCATACATACTTCTTGTTCTTAGTAGAACTGGCCATAGTCGCTTATTCGGCGAAGTCTTCTACGAATTTCCGGTAATAGCCCGCTAATTCGAGAAAACTCCTCACTTCGCTAGCATTCTTTGGCCTGCTCCAGTTACTCACAGCTTCAATCTTTCTTGGGTCTACCATAACTCTGTCTTTGGATATAATATGACCCAGAAAAGATACTTGATCGAGCCAGAATTCACATTTGGAGAACTTGGCATATAGTTGCTTTTCTCGAAGAATCTGTAATACCATCTTCAGGTGTTCCGCATGCTCTTCTTGATTTCTCGAATAGACGAGGATATCGTCAATGAAGACGATCATGAACTTGTCAAGAAACATCGAGAATACCCGATTCATCAGGTCCATGAACATAGCAGGAGCATTCGTCACTCCGAAAGGCATGACTACGAACTCATAATGTCTGTATCTTGTTCGGAAAGTTGTCTTCGATATATCATCTGGTTTCACTTTCACTTGATGATAGTCATATCTGAGGTCAATCTTTGAAAAGACGGTGGCATCTTTTAACTGGTCGAATAGATCGTCAATCTGTGGTAAAGGGTACCTATTCTTGATCGTCGCATTATTTAGCGCTCGGTAGTCTATGCACAGACGCATAGTCCCATCCTTCTTCTTTACGAACAATACTGGAGCTCCCCATGGAGAGTGACTAGGGCAAATAAAACCCTTGTCGAGTAACTCCTGTAGCTGTCCCTGAAGTTCCTTCAATTCGGTCGGTGCCATCCGGTAAGGTGTTTTAGAGATCGGGTGAGTACCAGGAATTAATTCGATCTCAAATTCAATTTCCCTATCAGGAGCTAACCCCTGGTAGTTCATCAGGAAATACCTCTGGGTAGTGGCATACCACTCTGACATCTTCTAGCTTCTGGTCCTCGACTTGACTTGTATCAACCACATGTGCTAGAAACCCAGTGCATCCCCTGTCTAACATCTTGCGTGCCTTTAGAGATGATAAGAATTTATAGGTTCTGTTCCTTGGCTCTCCAATGAATTCAAACATAGGTTCTGCCTCAGGCTGAAAGACCACTTTTCTCTTACGACACTCGATCGAAGCATCGTACTTGCTTAAGAAATCCATGCCCAATATGACATTATAATCCTGCATGCCGAGCACTATCAGATCACAATAGAGTTCTCTGTCTGTGATTCTGATGGGTGCGGCTCGTAGCATATGAGTAGAAGGCATCACTTCTCCCGAGGGCAGGGTCGTTAAGAACTTGCAATCCAAAACTTGTGGGGGTATGTCAATCTTCTTTGTGAAAGGCATAGAGACAAACGAGTGTGTTGCACCAGTATCAAATAATACAGTAGCATGCTGACAGAAAATAATTATCTGACCTATGACAACAGTAGAATCATTCGCCACGTCTTCCTTAGTGAGAGAGAAAACCCTGACATTCGTCGCAACTGGCGGGGCTTCCAATCTCCCTTGGCTTATCCGGGTACCTTCTATTGCTTGCATCCGTGTAGCCGTGAAGGAGCACTCATCGGGCATACCGAGGAGGTGCTGAACCTAGGTAGGGTAGTCCTGACTCGTGTCCTTCCAAATTCACTGGTAGCATCTATTCGTGCCCTTGTAGCACACCCCGGTATGTGGTTTCCCACATGTAGTACATTGGGGAATCTTGGCTTGTTTGTTCGCTGGACCACCTTTAGAGTCGTTCCATTGTTTCCTCTTGCCACTGTGGTTTTCTTTCCAGTTACCCTGAGCTTTCTGACCTCCTAGCTGGCCTTGACTCTTGCCTTCACTCAGCGCCTTCTTTTCCTGGTTAATATTGTTCAGGTAGTGCTCGGTGATTAGGGCACTACTAAATAGCTCCTCTGTGATCTATTCACTCCGTCAGCCACGTTCAAAGCTATCTCAGGTCGGAGCATCTTCAGCATAAGTCTAACCCTTTCTTTTTTTGTGCTGACCAACTCTGGGCATAGGCGTGCGAGTCGGTTGAATCTTTTCACCGCTTCGTTAACTGATAGGTCACCTTGCCTGAACCTGGTGAAATCATCGTAGTGTTTGTTGGTCACTCGCATATGGAAGAATTCTTCGAAAAATTCAGCCAAGTCCGGCCCATCTCATTTGGTTTATCGCCTCTTTGCTTTAATTCTTTCCCACCACATTCGAGCATCTCCGTAAAGGCAAAAGGATGCGACTTAATCTTTTCATGTTCAGTCAATCCAAAGACTCTACTATGCTTTCCACCGCTTGAACCAGGACTGCATCCCATGGTTCACAATTACCCGAGAAATTCTCCTGACCTTTGCCATCGATCGTAAGCTTCGTCGAACTATCGGGCCGAGCCTCCCGTGGTACTAGTGTAGCCGCAGCCTATCCGATGCGCTCACGTCCTGGTGGTCCACTAGGATTTCCCTACTGAGTCATTAAGGCATTTATCACTTTCTGTTGTTCAACGACTTGACGCTGGAGTTCAGTAACCACCTGCATAAGATCCGGTGGAGATTCTGTCTCACTGACTCCATTACCGCGTCTTATGGCCATGCTTATCTTCATAAATGATAAAAAAATGCCAACATAAGTTTATCATCCTTACTTATATTCATTCATACCCAACTAAAACATTTCTTAGCGTACATATGTCATACATGAAATAAATAGAGTAGGCATAGAATGTCTTACTTGGAGCGACAGGATGGAAGCTTGATGTGTGTGTAGTGGAAAGGCAGAACTGGGCTCTAATACCACCTGTAACACCCGCCCTTCCCATCCTCCTAACACACATCCTATAGACGGGTGGTGGCGCTACGCGATCATACATTCATGCATATAACAGCGGAAGCATTTAAAAACTTTACAACTTTTAACTCTAATTACATTAACCCAATCAACCTAACAATTTAATCATGGCAAAAGGTCTTAGCAATTTATTTAACTAAACATGTATTAACCATTTCAAGGTTCATAAAAATAAACACGAGTAACAACCATAGAAAGCATTAACGTCTCCTAACAATTTACACATAAACTGAAAATCATGCATAAGTCCGTATATGAAAAATGATCTCATCCACCATGCCACTGCCACACACATCTTTGCCCCTCCTGCTGCTCCCTTTAATTTATCCATTCCTTGCCCTTTTCTCGCAAAGATAAGGAAAGTAAATCAGAAGCACATAGGCTTAGTAAGGTCCTTTCCTACTCACAAAAACATGCATCATGAATTAAACGTAAAGTAATGACATGTTCGTTTAAACAACATATGAGCACAACATTTATTTAAAGTAGAGACATGATCAATTTAGGAAAAGAACATAAACTTAGTATTTTCGTCGCAACAGTACATTGTCTCTAAACATGATAATTCGATGAACATAAAATGGTATATGCAGGATGCTCTTTGAAAACATATAGTTTATATACTTAAACATAATCTCAATATATTGGGCCCGACATTGTACCACATACATCATTTGTGCGCATCCTAAATAGATTCGAGGTAGCTAATCCCGCACCTACTAGGTTACTAGGTCCGTACTATGTCCGTCGACCTAGGGGCAACCTTGGAGCCCATCCTGTGGACCTTGTTAGGGTCCGGTACAAGCCATGCATAAAGTAAAATAGCATACATGTTCTTTGTCCTAAAGAGTGTTCTTGTCCCCACTCTTAGGGAAACATTTCTTAGACATTTCATATACGTGAGTCATGCCTAACATGGGTGAAAACATAAGCATGTAGCATAGCATAAATCGGCATGAGTACAATTTAACATGGCATAAGGTAGTGACATAAGGAAAATTAAGCTAACATAAATAGAAATCATCATCTAACATGCATAACATGGAAGAATTTCAACAAGAATAATTTCTCTAATCCTATTAGCTGAACCTTCTACACATAGTTCTAGATTCTTTGGTTCAAAATCAAGCATACAACATTACATCGTAAGCACTTATACTGCAGGTGAGGGGATACTTACATCCTATGCTTTTTCACCAATTTATACCGTTAGACTTCACAAAGAGAAGACCTCCTATGCATTTTTTTTGCTTTAGTGTGATCCTCTACCAAGTCCTTGAGGAGATCCCTCTTGAACTATCCCAAGGTGGAGAAAGTAATTGGAGATGGAGATGGCTTGCCCGGTGGTGATGTGAGTGTACACTGACAGTGTCAAGATGGAGGGTGGAGTACGATGTTGTAAACATGTGTGCGTCTTCGGTGAAGCCTGGCGCTAATGACATTGGGACTGGTTGTCACAGACACGGTGGTTATGATGCTGCATCAAGCTCAAAGGTGACATGCGCATGAGCTACCAAAGTGTCGATCACGATGGGACTAGCAATGGATGGAGGCGCTATCGGTAGCAACATAGGCGAGGTTGATAGCGGGTTGAGGACGGCGACGTGAGAGAAGAGGGAGAGAGAGGTTTAGGGTTTAGGGAAAAAGAAATATAACTAGGGTTTTCTTAACTTAAATACCCCTTTAAATGATTAGCCAAATTAACTAACTTTTCCTTTTTTTCTGCCTATAGGTATATTCTGTTATATCCTACTCATTGGTAATCTTATGACTTAGTGTTAGGAAGCCTATTGCCCCAAGCCAAAGGTTCATGGTTTGAGCCTCGGCTAACGAACCATTTATTCGAACTTTTTTTTTAATTCTTATTCTTAATGTTGGTGCAATCGGCCCAGGTCACGATTGACCAAGACTCGAGCTTGGCTCGAGTGATGTTTTGATGTTTCGACAAAAACATATGACAATGTAATTGTCATGGGAAAGTCCAAGTTTTGAGTACTTGGCACAAGGAAAGTACAAGCATGGGTCTTGGCATGGAAAGTCCAACATAGGTTGGCAAGGGAAAGTCCAAGCTTGAGTCTTGGCATTTGAAGTTCAAGGGGTTTGGTATTGGCGGCGTAAAGTCCAAGCGGGAGTCTTGGCGGCGTAAGTCCAATGTGCCTTGGCGGTGTAGACACCGTTAGCATGACATAGCCGATGGAAGCATCTGAAGGCTAGCGCGATGGATGAACAAGTCATGGATGACTTGGAGGGATCCGAGAGGCGTGAGGCTGATGGAGATGGTTAGAAGGCTTAGGTCTAGGCTAAGGGTGGTCTAGCAAGTATGGGGGCACCATACTTGGCTATGGATGACTTGAGGGATCCGAGAGGCGTGAGGTCATGGAGGTGGCTAGAAGGCTTAGGTCTAGGCTAAGGGTGGTCTAGCAAGCATGGGGCACCATACTTGGGCTAAAACCTCATGTAGATCGATTGATCGAGCAATGATCGATCATGGGATCACCGATCGATGCTCGATTTTGGCCACGTATCGGAGTCTCACTCACCACCGACGAGCAATGAGTGATGTCATCACCGATCGATGCTCATGATCAGTCGACTGATGTCCTAGCCATTGGATTTTTCCAATGTGGATTACACCGTTGTCTCACAGTAATAGTGTGATCAGTCGACTGATGGTCCCGAGCAGTCGACTGATCGACTTTTTCCAACACATGTTGAAGCTATTAAAGGAGCTCGTGATGGAGGAAAAGGTAGCGATTTTCTTGGGCGAAATTGAAGGGGAAAGTTGGTGCTTTTCAGTCCTTCAAAGCTAGTTCAAGGCAATCAAAGATCAAGCAATAAAAAGCTCTTGTAAAGTGTTTTTCTTTACTCGCATTTCATATAAATTGTTGTAATTTCTTGTTTTAGTTTCTTACTGTTGTAAGATTACGTGTAAGGGGTTTCTCTGCCTCCGACTTGTGTCGAGAAGGAGTGTTTATTATAGTGGTGTGTGATTGGCATCGCTAGGGTTCGTACGAACCCGATCTGTGGACTAGGAACCGTTCGGTTCCGAACCATGTTAAACGATTGTGTTTGTGTGTTGTTAATTGTTTCTTTATTGCTTTCATTACTATTCTGCTGCGTACTAACAAAATTGTAGAGACGAACACATGATCGAATTCCATCTACGAACAAACTCTACGCTATTCACCCCCCCTCTAGTGGCTTCAAATATCCTAAAATTGGTATCAGAGCCTGGGGCTCTTCTACGGATTAACCGCCGGGAGCTAAAAGGCTAGAGGGAAGTTGGAATTCCAAAACAAGCTCGGATGGGACATCAACACTCCACCGCCATATGATCAAGAAGACTTTTCGGCGTGGAGAACAAGAATGGAGACATTCTTTATGATGGATATAGAGGATTGGTTCATCCTCATAGAAGGTTTTGAACCCCCTCGGGATAGGAAGGGACAAGTCCTCAAGTTGAAGAAATGGACCCAAGAGCAACGACAAAAATTCAAAACCGAAGCTAAGGTAACAAAACTTTTAGAAGATTTGATACCTAATGATGTTTTGTCTAGGCTAGGTGAATATCTTGATGCCAAGGAGCTATGGGACAAATTAGCCAAGTTCAATGAGAAGCCCCACTTGGCACAAGTAGAAGAAGACAAGGAAGAGGATGAAGAGAGTTCATCTTCCTCACGAGCAAGTGAGGAATTGGAAGTTGAAGAGGAGTCAACTTCCGGATCGGTGGAAGAAGAAGAAGTAGAAGACACCTCCACCTCTAGGATTGAGGGGGAGGAAAGAATATCCACTCCGAAGCAACAAGAGAAAGCTTCGACATCTAGTCAAGATGAAGAAGCTCCAATTCCGATCTCAATTAACCTAGATAACTCAAACACTCTAATTTCAAATAAAATCCATATATTGTGTTTTGAGTGTAGGGAGTATGGGCACTACAAGAGAAAGTGCCTAAAGAAGGTTAAGAAGACTCCACCGGTGCCTAAAAGTCAACAAAAGTCAAAGGATGTCGGTTCCCCATCACCTAAAGACAAGGAGCACATCATTTGCTTCAGATGTCGGCAACCGGGGCATTACCGAAATCAATGTCCTAGGGGGAGCAAAAAGACTCAAAATGGAGCTTCACAAGTAGGGGGAGCCTCTAAGGCAAACCCTAAGGTATATTTTCATAATGTTCATTCTTTAAATTCTAAGCAAAAGCATGCTAGAATTAATTCAAATAACTTTGCTATTATTCATGAATCAAAGCATGCTAGGAATGATAACTCTAGATTTATTTCAAAGAAGGAGAAATTTGGGACTAATGTCCCAAGAAATGTCATTCCTAAGAAAACAATTAAGAAAATCGAAAACCATTTAGGTATCAATCCCAATAAGGGTAGATATATGTTTAAGGTGAATGGTAATGCCCAAAAACCTAATCAAAAATCATTTGGGCAATTAGAATTAGAGAACCAAGCCTTAAGGTCAAGGCTTGAAAAACTAGAAAAGACTCTAAATAAGATACAAAATCAATTTCAAGGGTCTAATGGTCAAAGTCAAGGGTCAAGATCTCAAAGTCAACATCTAGGATCCAAAAGACAAAAGTCAACCAAGGGCAATCAAGGTTTGGGTCACAAACCTAAGCCTAAGGTGGCTTACCATAGTGTTCCATTTGATTATGGAACACAAACTAGGTCTAGGAAGACCAAGGTTGCAAGGGGAGTTACCTCTAGAGTCAACCTAGGTAAGACCGTCATGACCAAGGCTAATAAGCCTAGGAGGGTCATTAGGAAGGTATCTAGGGAGGTTATCCCTAAGGAATACCTAATTAATTCAATGAGCTCAAATAGATTTTGGGTTCCAAAGAGCATGATTGATTCACGTTAAATGAGTTAGAATGTGCTAACCATGATTGGATGGGTAGTTAACTCAACCATGATAAAGGTGGCACTTTAGGTTATTTTCAAGGTTATGGTTACCTTGGAAATACATTTGAGTTTTAATTCTAAAAGATCTTAGGATGTGCCAATATATTTTTTGAAATCATGAAAATCAATAAAATTGGCACAATCTAGATTTAAAGGTCGTGGTGTGTCACTTTGATCTTTGGCACATTTTAGGAATCGATGTATCAAGAGAAGTGTGTTTAAGGTATAGAAGTTACATCAAGAGTGATACTCAAGTGCCACACACCTTGATGTCTTGTACTTACCATGCTTCATGTGTTTCACCATGTGTTTGCATGGAAGGAATGTCTAGGGTGGATTGCATCTCACAAAACAAGTCTTTTACCTTGATTGTGTATTTCAACACTTAGAAAGGGTGAGATGTTAGGATTTTGAAACCTTTGAATGTTAATGTTTTCTAAAATGAAATAAAATATCAAAATACATTAACAAATACATGAATATAAGCATAACATCAATATGTTCGATGTACAAGATTAAACATGAGAAAATGGAATAAGTTAGATAAAGAAATCAAGATTTTCTGAATTTGAGCGAAATCAGATATCGATCGACGATCTGATTATCGACTGATCACACTGTAGCATGATATCGTGAGTCAAGCAGTCGAGTGCTGCTTCCAGGACTCGACTGTTTGCACATCAGTCGACTGATGGTACTGTTCACCGAGGCTGAGGGTCATCAGTCGAGTGCTCGCTGAGCAGTCGAGTGGTGATCGCACCAGTCGACTGATGAGCAACATCAGTCGACTGATGCTACTGTAGCATGACCACGAAGACTCGTGATCGATTCTTTGAGCCGGAGAGCGATCGGCGCGTTGGGTTTCAGGCGGCGTGTGTGTGTTCGATCATGTTTCGTAAACATGAGCACAGCGGAAGCAATTAAAAATAATAAATCTATATTTATTACAACACACACAACACACGCATGCATATTACAACAAGTGTATACATAACCGTAAATTAAAATTTGCAATACAAGGAAATTAAACTACGTTATACCTTTCGTATGACGTGTAGCGGGAACGACATCAACCGGAACGATCCTCGTAAGAATCGTCTCTATCCGTATCCACGCCGAGCTCCTCGGGATGACTTCGCCAAGCCACGAGCTTCGTCTTCGTACGGGTTACTAGCCTCGTGTTGAAGACGACGTGATCGAGAGATGATCACGATCCGAATCCAAATTCGGACCTAAAACAAGTCCTCAAGACTCGCTTCTCCGGAGAGGTATTCGTCAACCGATTGACGAATCCTTCGTCCTCCACCTCAGAGGATTACCGGAGATCAAATCTCCGGTATGTTAGCCGCTGTCGGATCACTAACCGTCGTCCAAACGACGCTCCGACGAGAGGAGAAGAAGCTGTCCAGAAAACTGGACAGCTTGGTGGAGGAGTAGGCGCCGGCCAAAACAAGGAGAGAAAAAGCTCACCTTGATGCCGAACCTATAGGAGATCACCGGAGGGTCGCCGGAGGTTCACCGGCTGGAGCTTGGACGCCGGCAAGGGTCTTGGATGGCGGCACAAAGCTGGGCGGCGGCAACTTGTAGTTGGGCGCCGAAAATTCCTCCAAGGGGTGGGCGGCAACTTCAAGCTAGGGTTTTGGATGATTAGGGCTTAACAATCCCTTAAGCCCTCTTTTATAGAGAATTAATTCACTTAATGGTTAATGGATCATATTCATAAAGCCCGTTAACCCGCTCCATTAAGATAAGTTAAAATAAACCAAACCATGATGGTTTATTTTAAGTTAAAACGAACCGAACCAACTTTTGGTTCATTCGTTTAAAATAAACCAAACCCTTTGGTTTATTCTTATCCATTGGATTAGAACCAAACCATTTTGGTCCATCCATTACGTCTTCATAAGACGCAGCCCATCCATGCTTCCATTGCGACTGAAACGATTTCATGCTCGCTTTATGTTTGGTCCAACCAAACCTAGTTTCTCTCGGTCTGAGAATCCCATTCTCAAGCTCGTTTTTAAATCCTTTGGATTACACTTGTTGTGCGTGTGACCAAATAGGTTCTCGGTTTATGTTGGCCGTCTATAATTAACCATTAATTATAGAACGATCATGAGTGGCACCTAGTAGTACATCATGATCCCCAATTAACCGAAAAGATCAACGGTTGATCCCGAACTATTTCTGAAACCCTTCAGTAGCTCGAATGAATCGTGCCCCATTCCCTTCACTCATCTTATACCCACTTGGTTCAGGACATGGTCTATTGTGTCAGTCCCCACTAGGCTGACTACGCCACACCTAGCCCAAGTATCATTTCCTCGTCCTACGGATTCTAGTTACTCCACATGTATCGAAGAGTACCTTACTCTAAACATGTAATGCTTTGGCCAAAGACTTTAGTAACAATCCGATGAGAGGCCATGGGTATACATCTCCTCGCAAGGAGTGGTGAATCCTTTATAGGCTATTCAAAACACCTTCGATCACTTCGACTTATACCCAATCATCCCGGGTCCACATCTCCTTAGAGATGTTTGCTTAAGATGTCAAAGCATAAGTCTCCATGATCAAGATGACTTGAATACCGCAAGTCAAAGGAACATCGCACTTAAGCCACAGTAAGAACTTCATTGACATATCTATATATGCAGAGAACCATATGAAGTCTTACTACCTGGTCACTCCAATGAACTAGTTACCATAACTAGCATCCACGATTAACTCCGGACATCACAATGTCTCCAGCCAGTGAGAATCAGCTGCTTGGATACACCAAGGAGTATACCTCGTGCTAGTCTCGATGGTCCAAATCCATCAATTCATCGACTAGGGATAATTCCGATACATCACAATTACACATGTAGAGATACTCACTAGTTGTGATCCAATCACAAATTCTCTCATGCTGTGAATCGTATCGTGGACATTTAGTAAATGAGTTTAAGATCCAATCAAATACATAAAACATGTATACTCAAATAGTGAATCTTCATTTATCATATAAATGGTTCATACATAAGGCGATTGCCTTAGGACATCTCTCATATATTACTAACAGACTCCCACTTGGCCTAATGCCAATCGCTACATCCAATACCATAAGCTCTAACATGACCCTCAAACTTACTTTGAGGTAATGCTTTAGTCAAAGGATCCGCTAAGTTCCTTTCAGTGGGAATTTTCTCGATTTGTATTTCGTTCCTACTTATGATCTCTCTGATAAGATGATAGCGGCGAAGCACATGTTTGGATCATTGATGAGACCACATCAAGTTCAGAGATGAACTTATTGATCCAAACCGCCTTTGCCGCCTTCCAAAGTCGCAACGATTCTCGCTTTAGTGGCAGAATCCGCTATAGTGTCAAGCTTGGAACCTTTCCAACTTATTGCGCCTCCATTTTAGGTGAATACATACCCAGACTGAGACATGGAATCATCCTTGTCTGTCTGGAGCTGGCATCCGTATACCCACGTATCACCATGTACCCTTCTCCATATATCAGGAACGCATCCTTAGTTCTTCTCAAGCACTTAAGGATCGTCTTAACAGCCACCCAATGATCCATTCCTGGATCAGACTTGTATCTGCTCGTGACACTCAGAGCATACGATACATCGGGTCTCGTACATAACATAGCATACATGATAGATCCTATTGCGGATGCATAGGGAATCTTACTCATGCAGATCCTCTCGTCTTCTGTGCGCGGACACATAGACTTCGAAAGGTGTACCCCATGCCTGATGGGCAGATAACCTTTCTTGGATTCTGACATGCTAAACCTCTTTAGCACTCGGTCTATATATGTAGACTGCGAAAGACCAAGCAACCGTTTCGATCTATCTCTATAGATCTTAATCCCAAGGATGTAGGTTGCTTCTCCCAGGTCTTTCATGGAGAATGTCTTGGATAACCAAACCTTAACTGACTGTAAGATTGACACATCGTTTCCTATAAGTAATATGTCATCGACATACAATACTAGGAACACGACTGCATTCCCACTAACCTTCTTGTACACACAAGGTTCGTCTGGATTTTGTGAGAAATCAAACTTTTTGATTGTCTCATCAAAACGGATATTCCAGCTCCTGGATGCTTGCTTCAATCCATAAATGGATCGTCGCAATTTGCATACCTTGGTTTTGTCAACCGATGTGAAACCCTCAGGCTGTATCATATACACGTCCTCGAGCAGGTTTCCATTAAGGAAAGCTGTTTTCACATCCATCTGCCATATCTCATAATCATAATGAGCCGCTATGGCCAGGATCATCCGAATGGATTTAAGCATAGCTACAGGCGAATAGGTTTCGTCATAATCAACACCTTGTTTTTGACGATATCCTTTCGCCACCAATCTAGCCTTATAGGTAATCACATTACCATCCATGTCGGTTTTCTTCTTGAAAACCCACTTGCACCCTATAGGCTTTATGCCTTCAGGTGGGTCAACCAAGTTCCAAACTTGGTTTTCGTACATGGAATCCATTTCCGACTTCATGGCACCAAGCCACTTATCCCTTTCTGAACTTGTCAGCACTTCTTCATAACTGGTATGCTCCTCATCATCAATGAGTAACACGTCGTTCGATTCACTTACGAGAAATCCATATCCCTCAGGAATATTGCGTGTTCTACCAGATCTACGAAGATGTGGTGTTACAATAGGTCCAGCCGATTGCTCATCACTATGAGTTGTCGGCTGTTGTGCTTCACCAGGTATCTCATCAATGTCTATTTGAGTCTCTCGAGCCTCCTCAAGCTCGACGACACTCCCACTGTTTTCTTGCAAGAGAAATTCTTTCTCTAGAAACACAGCATGCCTTGAAACAAACACCTTTTGTTCCACAGGATGATAGAATTGGTAACCCCTTGTTTCCTTAGGGTATCCAACAAATAGACATTTATCAGACTTAGCATCCAGTTTGTCTGATACAGTCCGCTTCACATAAGTAGGACAACCCCATATCTTCAAGTAAGATACATGAGGTTTCTTACTAGCCCATATCTCATATGGAGTAGTAGAGACTACCTTGGTAGGCATTCTGTTCAACAAGTAAACAAATGGTCCAGTGCATAACCCCAAAAGGACTTGGGAAGAGTCGCATGATTCATCATTGACCGACCATGTCCAACAAGGTCCTATATGCCTCTCGGATACACCATTATGTCAGGTGTATAGGGCGGAGTCCATTGAGACAATATGCCATTGTCTCTTAGATAATCAAGAAACTCTTGACTTAAGTATTCACCACCTCGATCCGATCGAAGTATTTTAATACTTTTGTCATGTTGTTTCTCTACTTCATTTCTGAATTCTTTGAACCTTTCAAAGGCTTCAGACTTGTGTTTCATCAAGAACACGTACCCAAACCGTGAGTGATCATCGGTGAAGGTAATGAAGTAGCTATAGCCTCCTAAAGCTTGAGTTGACATAGGTCCACATACATCAGTATGTACTAGACCTAGTAACTCTCCCACTGCTCACCTTTTCCAAGAAAGGTAACTTAGTCATCTTGCCTTTTAAGCATGATTCGCATGTATCGTATGAATCCAATTCAAACGATTCCAGAATTCCACATCGGTGTAATTCGGACATGCGTTTCTTGCTTATATGGCCAAGACGACAATGCCACATATAGGAGTCTATGTGATTATCCTTTCGAGCACGCGTGTTGCTTGCTTCGATATTGAAAATGTCACTGGAATCGTCCAACGTATAAATGCCATTACTCAAAGTTCCAGTTCCATAAAGTACGCCATTCAAAGTTATATAACAACAATTGTTACTAAACGTTAAATGGAAACCATTTCTATTTAAGCAGGAAATAGAAACAATGTTCTTTATTAGAGAAGGAGCATAATAGCAATTGTCCAGTTCTAAGACTAGTCCACTAGGGAGCTTCAGCAAATAAGTTCCGATGGCGACCGCAGCAACCTTTGCTCCATTGCCAACTCGCAAATTTGACTCCCCTCTGACAGGTCTTCTTCTATTCCTTAGCCCCTGTATGTCATTAAATATATGTGAGCTACACCCAGTATCCAATACCCAAGTGTCTAAGGAAATAGAATGACAATCAATAACGAAGATACCTGAAGAGGATGGGGCATCAGATGCCTTCTTCTTCTTCATGGACTCAAGATAAGTCTTGCAGTTTCTTCGCCAGTGGCCTTCCTTGCCACAGTGATGGCAAGTGCCCTTTTGCGCTGGTTCCGCCTTCTTTGCCTTTTTCTTTCCTTTCTTCTGTTCCTTTGCCTTCCTCTTAGAACCTTTCTTTGAGGAATCAACTAACAAAACTGCCTTCTCCTCATGCTTTACAGAAGGCTCCACAGTCTTTAGCATATTAAGGAGCTCGGGAATGGTGGATTCCAATTTGTTCATCCGATAGTTCATCACAAATTGCGAGAAGCTCTTGGGCAAACAATGCAGAATTAAGTCAATACTTAACTCATGATCCATCACAAAACCGAGGGTAGCTAGCCGCTCGATGTACCCGTTCATCTTTAGCACAAACTGCACTACAGACGAACCTTCTTGCATCTTCGTAGTGAAGAGGAGCCTAGAGACCTCGAACCTTTCGGATCTCGCTTGCTCATCGAACAGCTCATGAAGATGGAAGACCATAGTATTAGCATCCATATGCTCATGCTGCTTTTGCAGCTCAGGTACCATCGCCGCTAGCATGATGCAACTCGCCACAATGTCGCCACATGTTTACGATAGACCAACATTTGTCTGAGTTGCATCGCCCTTAGACTGCCAGAAGAGGCTCTTCAAGGACATATGCAAGCTTTTCCGCGAGAACAATTCTCAGGTTTCTAAGCCAGTCCAGGAAGTTAGGCCCAGTCAGTTTGTTCGAATCCAAAATAGTGCGCAAATTCAAAGACGTCATGATCAATTTATTGACCTAGAAATACAAAACGAGCATATATGAGAAAATGATTTTAAAATGCATCAATATACATTTATAAATCCCATTCATTTTTCGAATTTCAAAAACCCTTAAAATCACTTCGGGAGATCGTAGGTCCATCTCCGAATGGGCTGATATCCATCATAGATAAGAACAACCTTAGAGTGAGTCCAACAAGCCATTCTTAGCTATGATGGTGGGTATCAAGTATACCGATTACATATCATGTATATGTAACTATCACAATGTGCTATCAACTAATTGAATGTTTACACATACATTGGGTTGTTAACACATTAACAAGTATGCATCATATGCATAGCACCCTTCACCTCTCTTCACATCGACCTTGGAGTGAGTCCAACAAATCGATGCTCCAAGTTAAAGCCGACCCATTAATCGCGAAATAGTTTTAATATGGTTAGAGCGCATTCAACCAATTAGCCAGGCTTGGAGTGAGTCCAACAACCCAAACTAACGATTGACCTATGACTCTTACCATATTAGAGTTAAACTATTCCAATGATTTGAACATGTTCAGGTTCGAGCCGGGCTTGGAGTGAGTCCAACAACCCAAACAAGAAACAGAACTCTGGTTCTAACCATATTAATGGAAGGTGTAGGCTTTAATATTGAGTTGGGGTTTTATGTCTCATCCTCTTTGCATGCAAATAACTATTATCTACATGGCATGACATACATGACATACATCTACATGTCACGACACGCATGACATAATGTTATGCATCTAATGCAATTACATGGCATACAATTATGTCATGTATATAATTTCCTTATATGTCATAACTATTTATGGAAATAAAATATGTTTAAGATTTGATTCTCCAAATCAAATCATAATTAAATTAGGAAACAAATTTCCAAATCTAATCACATATTTTATTCATGGAATTATTTGATTAAGGAAAATCTATTTAGGAAACCAATTTCCTAAATCATTAAAACTACTTATGGAAATAAAATATTTTAAGATTTGATTTCCCAAATCAAATCATGATTAAATTAGGAAACAAATTTCCAGAATCTAATCAAATATTTTATTTATGGAAAATATCAATTTCCATAAATACTTCCAACTTTCCAAAAGTGGAAGATTTCCATATGTACTTCTAGACTTTCCAAAATTGAAAAATTTCCATAAATACTTCTAAATTTCCAAAATTAGAAAATTTCCAGAAATACATTATGACTATCACAAAACCATTTTACGATTATGTCGAAACACAACCTGGGCTCTGATACCACTGTTGGGTTTCCGGCACCGCGGCGTGTGTGTGTTCGATCATGTTTCGTAAACATGAGCACAACGGAAGCAATTAAAAATAATAAATCTATATTTATTACAACACACACAACACACGCATGCATATTACAACAAGTGTAGACATAACCGTAAATTAAAATTTGTAATACAAGGAAATTAAACTACGTTATACCTTTCGTATGACGTGTAGCGGGAACGGCATCAACCGGAACGATCCTCGTAAGAATCGTCTCTATCCGTATCCACGCCGAGCTCCTCGGGATGACTTCGCCAAGCCACGAGCTTCGTCTTCATACGGGTTACTAGCCTCGTGTTGAAGACGACGTGATCGAGAGATGATCACGATCCGAATCCAAATTCGGACCTAAAACAAGTCCTCAAGACTCGCTTCTCCGGAGAGGTATTCGTCAACCGATTGACGAATCCTTCGTCCTCCACCTCAGAGGATTACCGGAGATCAAATCCCCGGTATGTTAGCCGCTGTCGGATCACTAACCGTCGTCCAAACGACGCTCCGACGAGAAGAGAAGCTGTCCAGAAAACTGGACAGCTTGGTGGAGGAGTAGGCGCCGGCCAAAACAAGGAGAGAAAAAGCTCACCTTGATGCCGAACCTATAGGAGATCACCGGAGGGTCGCCGGAGGTTCACCAGCTGGAGCTTGGACGCCGGCAAGGGTCTTGGACGGCGGCACAAAGCTGGGCGGCGGCAGCTTGTAGTTGGGCGCCGAAAATTCCTCCAAGGGGTGGGCGGCAACTTCAAGCTAGGGTTTTGGATGATTAGGGCTTAACAATCCCTTAAGCCCTCTTTTATAGAGAATTAATTCTCTTAATGGTTAATGGATCATATCCATAAAGCCCGTTAACCCGCTCCATTAAGATAAGTTAAAATAAACCAAACCATGATGGTTTATTTTAAGTTAAAACGAACCGAACCAACTTTTGGTTCATTCGTTTAAAATAAACCAAACCCTTTGGTTTATTCTTATCCATTGGATTAGAACCAAACCATTTTGGTCCATCCATTACGTCTTCATAAGACGCAACCCATCCATGCTTCCATTGCGACTGAAACGATTTCATGCTCGCTTTATGTTTGGTCCAACCAAACCTAGTTTCTCTCGGTCTGAGAATCCCATTCTCAAGCTCGTTTTAAATCCTTTGGATTACACTCGTTGTGCGTGTGACCAAATAGGTTCTCGGTTTATGTTGGCCATCTATAATTAACCATTAATTATAGAACGATCATGAGTGGCACCTAGTAGTACATCATGATCCCCAATTAACCGAAAAGATCAACGGTTGATCCCGAACTATTTCTGAAACCCTTCAGTAGCTCGAATGAATCGTGCCCCATTCCCTTCACTCATCTTATACCCACTTGGTTCAGGACATGGTCTATTGTGTCAGTCCCCACTAGGCTGACTACGTCACACCTAGCCCAAGTATCATTTTTTCGTCCTACGGATTCTAGTTACTCCACATGTATCGAAGAGTACCTTACTCTAAACATGTAATGCTTTGGCCAAAGACTTTAGTAACAATCCGACGAGAGGCCATGGGTATACATCTCCTCGCAAGGAGTGGTGAATCCTTTATAGGCTATTCAAACACCTTCGATCACTTCGACTTATACCCAATCATCCCGGGTCCACATCTCCTCGGAGATGTTTGCTTAAGATGTCAAAGCATAAGTCTCCATGATCAAGATGACTTGAATACCGCAAGTCAAAGGAACATCGCACTTAAGCCACGGTAAGAACTTCATTGACATATCTATATATGCAGAGAACCATATGAAGTCTTATGGCTGGTCACTCCAATGAACTAGTTACCATAACTAGCATCCACGATTAACTCCGGACATCACTATGTCTCCAGCCAGTGAGAATCAGCTGCTTGGATACACCAAGGAGTATACCTCGTGCTAATCTGGCGTAATTGATGGTGTCCAAATCCATCAATTCATCGACTAGGATAATTCCGATACATCACAATTACACATGTAGAGATACTCACTAGTTGTGATCCAATCACAAATTCTCTCATGCTGTGAATCGTATCGTGGACATTCAGTAAATGAGTTTAAGATCCAATCAAATACATAAAACATGTATACTCAAATAGTGAATCTTCATTTATCATATAAATGGTTCATACATATGGCGATTGCCTTAGGACATCTCTCATATATTACTAACAACGGCTCGGTAAACCAGCTAATAAACCGTGATCAGTCGACTGATGCTGCACATCAGTCGACTGGCATCGCGATTTTATAACGCCGAACCGCTAGGGTTCGACGTCTTCACACGTCCACTTCCCGTTTTCCTTCTCCTCTCCGTTCTCCACTCCTTTCTCCGACGAGAGTTTCCGACCGCTCCGGCCACCTAGGTCCTAGGTTTGATAGCCTAACTCTTCCTCTCGCGTTTTCACTCATCTCACAACCCTAGTTCACTCCTTTTCAGCGATTGTTTCTTCTTTTCCAATTAGGGTTCCGGCGTCCAGTCTTCCGGCGAACTTTCCAGTGGCCCCTTCAGCAATATCCGAATATTCCCTCATCACCCCTTCAAATGGCACCGAAGTAAAATTTTCTTACTCAAAAACCCTAATTTTTCCTTTTCATTGTAATCTATTATAATCTAATCGTGTATTGGTGCCCTTGCATTTCATATTGTTGCATTACATTCATATAGGAGATCCCGTAGAAATGATCCACCCGAGGGTGAATCACGATTGTACCAACCTATGTTGGTTAGGTACATCGATAGGGACTTTTTTGCACGTTACTGTAGTGATGTGATGGACATATTTGCATATTATCATCTCATGAAAATTGTCTTATGCACACATGCCATTAACGATGATCTCCTTAAGGAGTTTTATCAGAACCTAAAGAAGGTAGACGATGGCCCTACCTACACTACTCACGTTGCAAAACACGATTTAGAGTTCACTCCTGCGATATTGCAGGAGTTTCTTGAGTGTAGCCATCGGATGACACCTTCATTTTCTACCCTACCTTTGATGCTCCTTTACCCGAGCCATTTGACCATATCTCTTTGGACTCCATACATGAGCATGTTTTTGGTCATCCTCGTCCACCAGCCCAGAATTTATTTCCTATTACTGAGTTATCTGCACCTGACAATGTACTCTACAAGGTCATTGTTGGGTGTTTTCTTCCGATCGTCACTCAGGGTCTGGCCAAGATTCGGCCTCCCCATCTCTTTCTACTGTATGCCATGCGTAATAGGTTAGACATAAACATTGCATTAAACATGTTTCATTGTATTGTGCATTTCATTTCCCCTGTACAAGGGAAAGTGCATATGCCTTATGGGCACATTATCACAGCATGGTTAGAGTCAGTAGGCATTAACATTCACAGGGGATCACTGAGGTCGCTATCTGAGGTGTACGATCAGATATCGCCAGAATTTCTAGCAAGCTACGGATGGGGCTTGGGCAGATGGAGTTGGCACCTCGACCACCGCCCAGGGCACGTGGAGAGCCGCCTCTCGCACCTAGAGAGGCGGCAGAAGACTATGAGGATGCATACGCCACTGATGAGGAGGATCAGATGCCAGTAGATGCATCAGCGGCGGGTCCATCAGATCGTCTTGGCTAGTTGGAGTCCAGATTCCAAGACTATCAGCAGGCAGTTGACTCTAGGCTGTTAGAGCTCTTAGTAGGGCAATCCTCCATGGGCGCACATCTTGGTCGGATGGAGGAGAGATACATGCAGATTGCAGAGTCCCAGAGCTGCATCGAGCAACACACTGACATGTATGTATGAGATGATGCGGGCCTGGACTTTGAGCCAGCAGCCTCCTCCACCTCCACCTCCTGCAGATGACTAGATCTAGAAGATGTTAGGATTTTCTTTTGTTTCTCAGTTTTTGTAATGAGATTGAGCATATCAAATCTCTAGTTTTGAATGTAAAAAAAAACTGAAATCTTTTAAATTGAATGAAATTTCTATTTGTGAAAATCATGTGTGTTTGAGTGTGTATTTGTATGAATGTATTGGTTTATGAAAATTGCTATATCATGACATGAAATTTCATCCTATCATATAGCATGTCATGCCATTGGTTACGATTATTTTAGATGTCATGTTTGTTTTTAGATTATATTACATGTCATGACATCATGATTATTGGCCATGCATTATTATTGTTATGATTTGTGCCATGATCATTCATGCATTTTATTGTGATTAAAATTGATTTAAGGAAAAATGGCATGACTTGAAGTCCTATTTCTAAGGGAATCAAGTAGGGTTGCCTAGAAACTGCATGAGGCCATAATAATCCTAACTCCACATCTCACATCACATTGACATGTATGTGTATTTATACATCCTAGATACATGTGAGATGCTAGGATAATAAGTTAGGTTCAAGGTGCATAGGTAGTGCATCTAGATGAACTCACACTTATTTTAATTATCACCAAGAATCATAAGGAAAGCTAATATACAAGTTATGTATGTTTAGCCAATAAACCATGGTTCAAAATAGGTTTTCAAAAACATTTTAAAATCAATTTAGAAAACCTTGGTGAAGTCTATCTTTTGATAGCCATCATCATTGTAGAAGTTGATACAAAGTAGATCAAAAACTTTAAAGTTTTAATAGTTTTTGAACTTTGTACCAATCTCCTATTTTCATGGTAAAAATATTTTTCCAAAATTTTTCACCGATTGTATGTGTGATAAGTAATGTACGTATCAAGTTTCGTGATTTTTTTGATTTACGTAGAATTACTTATGAATTTCCAAAAGTCGAGATCCGATCGATGGGCAACGTTGGACTCGATGAGCGATATCACTATGTTGTCGCGGCACCGATCGATGGACACATCGATCGATAATGACAAAGTCGACTGTCAATACTGATTTCGAGAAAACTAGGTTTGTTTAACCCGATTTCAGCTGCGGTTAAGGTCCCTAACCACTCCTAACCCTAGGATATGCTTTGGGAAGCATGATTAAGGGTGAAAATTCTTTGGATATGGATTAGGAGAGGTGTTTAGGGTTTGTATCAATTTTAAGGTGTTGGGAAGTTCAATGTTGAATTTCTAACCTTCATTTTGATGGCTTAGAATTCCTACTGGCTTAGGGACTTCCCAAGGACATTGTTGGTGCAATGGTCAAGGGGGAGCAAGCCTTTAGGGGGAGGTATCCATATTGGGATAATGGATGTGTTTTTCTCCTTGAAGAGGAGAGGTTATTGGGAGAGTATCATCAATTGGGAAAATTGATGGGCTCTTGATACCCAATTTGGAAATTGGCAGAGTGAATAGGATTTTCTATCTTGAGTGATATGGGACTTATCACTAGGAAGATGATAGACATCCTAGGTATTTTTAAACCAAGGAGGAGATTGTAAGATCTCATTGAGGCGTGAGACTTTGACCTCCTTGGAGAGATAACCTTTTTGATGTATGTCAAAAAGGGGGAGAATGTTTGGGAAATTATTTGGCATTACCAATTTGGAATAATTGGTAAGAGACTTGAGTTAGTGGTCTAACTCAAATGGTTTGTTTGGTTTTTGTCAAACATCAAAAAGGGGGAGATTGTTGGTGCAATCAACCCAGGTCACGATTGACCAGGACTCGAGCTTGGCTCGAGTGATGTTTTGATGTTTCGACAAAAACATATGACAATGTAATTGTCATGGGAAAGTCCAAGTCTTGAGTACTTGGCACAAGGAAAGTCCAATCATGGGTCTTGGCATGGAAAGTCCAACATAGGTTGGCAAGGGAAAGTCCAAGCTTGAGTCTTGGCATTTGAAGTCCAAGGGGTTTGGTATTGGCGGCGTAAAGTCCAAGCGGGAGTCTTGGCGGTGTAAGTCCAATGTACCTTGGCGGTGTAGACACCGTTAGCATGAGATAGCCGATGGAAGCATCTGAAGGCTAGCGCGATGGATGAACAAGTCATGGATGACTTGGAGGGATCCGAGAGGCGTGAGGCTGATGGAGATGGTTAGAAGGCTTAGGTCTAGGCTAAGGGTGGTCTAGCAAGTATGGGGGCACCATACTTGGGTTAAAACCTCATGTTTGAGGTGTGCCAGTCGACTGGTGTCATGTGACAGTCGACTGGCATAGTCAACTAGGGTTTGACTGCTTTCCAGTCCTTCAAAGCTAGTTCAAGGCAATCAAAGATCAAACAATCAAAAGCTCTTGTAAAGTGTTTTTCTTTACTCGCATTTCATATAAATTGTTGTAATTGCTTGTTTTAGTTTCTTACTGTTGTAAGATTACGTGTAAGGGGTTTCTCCGCCTCCAACTTGTGTCGAGAAGGAGTGTTTATTATAGTGGTGTGTGATTGGCATCGCTAGGGTTCATACGAACCCGATCCATGGACTAGGAACCATTCGGTTTCGAACCACGTTAAATGATTGTGTTTGTGTGTTGTTAATTGTTTCGTTATTGCTTTCATTACTATTCCGCTGCGTACTAACAAAATTGTAGAGACGAACACGCGATCGAATTCCATCTACGAATGAACTCTATGCTATTCACCCCCCCTCTAGCGGCTTCAAATATCCTACACTTAATTATTTCTATTCTTTTTTTTATTATTATCATTCTATTCCTATTTTTATTATTTCTATTCTTATTTCTATTTTCCTCTAATAAAATATAGGAATTAAAATTTGGGATGTTACACCTTGAGTCGGTGAATGATGATATTGCGAAGTCGTGCGCTTGGTGCATCCGAGAGACCGTCGGACGGGGAGCGAATGAAGTGAGGCCCAAGGGAAGCATACTTCAAGGGCAAGAGACGCGAAGGATGGCATTGCGAAGTCGTGCGCTTGGCGCATCTGAGGGACGTAGGCCGAGGGAAGAGAGCTTCGGTGGGGAACTCCATGAGGGATGAGGTGGACTTGGCCAAGTGACTAAGACTGAGTGTCAGATGCTCAAACAACTTGGTGCTTGAGGTTTTACCCGACATTAGTCGACTGGTATAGGTGCCAGTCGACTGCTCCAAGTTAACTAGGGTTCGACTAGTGTTCGACTGAATAGGGTCGGCTGATCAGTCGACTGATAACACCATCAATCGACTGATGAGGGAGATCAGTCGACTGATCGGAGTGTTTTCGGCCACAGAAGGTTTTCCAGTCGAGTACTCACGCCAGCACTCGACTGATGGGATCATCAGTTGACTGATGGGCATGATTAGTCGACTGATGATGGATCCGTTGGAGTTTTGCCAACGTGGATCAAGTTGTTGTGAGACAACGGCTACAGGACCAGTCGACCGATGGGCACGAAATCAGCTTGATGCAGGTAATAAATGGAGCTCAAGATGGAGGATTTCACCAATACTTTAAGGGAGACTTTGAAGGGGAATTGCTGCTGTATTACAGTCCTTTAAGAGCCAACCAAAGCAAGCAACAAGCAAGTGATCAAAGCAATTGTGTAAAAGTTCTCTTTTGTATTGTCTTTGTATTTTAGCTTGTATTTCTATATTACTGTTGTAATTGCTTGTACGAGGTTTCTCCACCTCTGACATGTTGTCGAGAAGGAGTTTAGTTAGTGTCGTGCGCATAACTAGAGCTCGGTAAGCTCGTCCATGGAGTAGGAACCATTCGGTTCCGAACCATGTATATCTTGGTGTATTGCGTGTGCTTGTGTTGTTGTTAGTATTTCTATTTGTTTCTATTGTTTCCGCTGCGCTAACGTCAATTGTAGAAGAGCGACGTACGACGAACAATCATATTCCACTATACGATGATTGAGGGCTATTCACCCCCCTCTAGCTGGCCACCTACGCTCCAACAGTTTTAGTTAGGTATATTTGTTTAGTTTTGAGTTAATTACGGTAGGTTAACTAAAGTATGTTGTAAAAAAAATTTGGTTAAAGTGTGTTTTAATCCTAAATCATCTCACCCAAGCTAGGTTTTAAATACACTTATCCTTATGAGTTTTGTGAGATGAGGATTTCTTTTATCTTTATTAAATTAAATGAGCAATTTCAAAGTGTTTAAACTTGTGTTAGATTAAGGCTTGGTTTGAGCTAGTCAAGTAGGTTTTTCTAGTATTGACTTCCAGGTCGTGGCGAGGCACATGTCCTTCTTGATTATTAGAGCAACGACCACTTCCTAGACAAAGTCAATAAAGAAATCAAGTACTTGATTCACTTTAGATTAAGCCTTGGTCTAACTAGTTAAAGACTTAGTGAGTTAGCTTCGGTCATTTCCACTCGACTTAGTGCACCAGGTCGTGGCGAGGCACATGACCTTCTTGATTATCGGAGCAACGACCACTTCCTAGACATGCACTTCGAAGAGCTTCCCCAACTTACTATCAGTTCACTTGTCTTAGTACTAGGTTGTTCAAGTTTAAGCTACTTTGTTTCCTATCTAGACCATTCTACATTAAGGAAGTAAACTAGACTAAGACATTCAGGTGTTTAACTAAAACAAGGAAGGTACACTAAAGCAACCAAGTGTTAAACTAAAACAAGAAAAGTTGACTAAAACATGCAAGTGTTTAACTAAACAGGGAAACAAGCAAGGTGTTAGCTCACCCTAAATGGTAGCTAGTTTGAGTTTTGTTCACTAAATGAACTTGACTCTTGGAAACCCAAAATTGATTTGGTCCAACTTGGTTGGCTAAGTTAGACTTAGGAACCCATGCTTGGACTCGATTCTTAGCATTTCGACTAAGTAATGACATGTAAGATTTATAGGTGGACTTAGCCTTATACCCGAGTCCAAATCTGTTGTACACAGCTTGTTGAGATCCAAGCATCATGTTGAGATACTTGGAACCCGAAGTGAACTTTTCCAAAGATCGAACTAGATCTTCTACTTGCCTTTTTTAGGGTTGAGTTCTCTTCCTCAAGCTTTCCAACTTGAGTTGAGTCTCTATCCTTAAATTGGCAAGTTGAAGTCTTTAAGTTGACTTGCTCCTTAAGTACTTGGACTTCCTTAAGTAGCGAGTCGACTCGATTTTCGGACTTAGCTAACTTCCTACCTAAGCATGTAATGATATTATATAATTTATCTTCTAATGGAGAAGTTACCTCATTTGAACCTTCGAAAATGGATACGGATCCGTGGCTTCTCTCGGATTCGGAATCGGACTCATATTCAGAACTCGACTCCGCTCCGGATCTTGATTCGGCCATAAACGCGACGAAGCTTCTCTTCGTCTCTTCCGCATCCGACTCCTCAGATGATGACTCATCCCATGTTACCTTAAGAGCCTTCTTCTTCTTTTTTTTTTTTTGTTTTTCTTCCTTTTTTAAATTTGTGCACTCTGACTTGTAATGTCCTTTTCTGTTGCATTCGTAGCAGGTTACTTCCAATCGAGGTCTCGACTTATTGTCGGCCACTTTTTTGGTGTCTTTCTTTGTAAATCTTTTCTTTCGGCTGAACATTTTTCTTACTATGTTTATAACCTCCTCTTCTCCATTTGTTTCCGACTCTGACTCGTCTTTGGACTCAACCTTCACTTTTCTTTCCTTTTTAGTTGAACCTGCCATCAAAGCTATACCATTCTTGGTTTGACCCGAGTTAGCTTGTTCGTGTAGTGAAAGATCACAAAATAGTTCATCTAACCTAATTGTGGAGAGATCCCTAGATACCTTACATAAGACATTTCTCGGGAATGCCTTAAGGGTATACCTAATTAAATCCCTATTCTCTATTTGGTGTCCTATTAAATATAATCCATTTAATATATCTTTAATCCTAGTATGAAGTTGACTAGCGTTTTCGTTTTCGTTCATTTTACAATTAAATAATCTATTTAAAAGCATATCCCTTTTGGCTATCCTAGTGTCATTTGTACCCTCATGCAATTCAATTAACTTCTTCCATAATTCTTTAGAATTTTCAAATGGACCTACCCTATTTAGCTTTTCTTTAGTAAGCCCGCATTGCAAGGTGTTAAGTACCTTGTAATCGACTTGAGCTCTCATCCTAATATCCGAGGTCCATTTCTCCGGTTCTAACAACTCCCCTGAGTCGTCTACCAGAGCTATAAATCTTTTCCTAATTAAAAACCAGACCTCAAGGTCGGTCTTCAGATAGCACTCCATTCGCCATTTCCAGTAGAAAAAGTTCTCTCCGTTAAAGAGAGGAGGGCGAACAGTACTGTATCCCTCTAAGTGTGACATTATCAATGAAATATTTTCTAAGGATAAAAATTGATTTTTAAAAAAAGTTCTAATATGTAGAAAACTATTTTACTGAATTTAAATATGCTGAAAATGAATTTAAAATACAAAAAATTATTTTAATGAATTTTAAAATGCAGAAAATTAATTTAATATGCAGAAAATTATTTTAAAGAATTTTAAAATGCAGAAAATTATTTTAAAGAATTTTAAAATGCAGAAAATGAATTTAATATGCAAAAAATTATTTTAAAGAATTTTAAAACGCAGAAAATGAATTTAATATCCAGAAAATTATTTTAAATAATTTTAAAATACAAAAAATGAATTTAATATGCAGAAAATTATTTTAGAGAATTTTGAAATGCAGAAAATAAATTTAATATGCTGGAAATTATTTTAAAGAATTTTAAAATGAATTTAATATGCAGGAAATTATTCTAATATAATAAAAATTATTCTAAAGCAATAAAAATTATTTTAAAGCAATAAAAATTATTCTAATGCAATAAAAATTATTCTAAAGCAATAAAAAGTATTCTAAAGCAATAAAAATTATTCTAATGCAATAAAAATTATTCTAATGCAACTTAAAACTCACGATGGTGATTTCACCAACTCGGAGCGCCCCTGCTCTGATACCAATTGTAGGATTGAGTAAACCGAGAGAGGGGGATGAATCTCGGTGTTTAATAATTTTTTTGTTGCTTTTAAAATGAGTACGCAGCGGAAATGAAATGCAATAAAAGACATAGTAATTTACTTGGTTCACAACCGGACTGTATTGCTACTCCAAGGCCCGTAGCTCTACCACAAACTACCTCGATGGGCAATATCTATAATGCCCTCCGATTCGAGAACTCTCGACTTCGGAAGGAGTTCGCTTTTTACAAATGTAAGAGAAGAGTAACAAACTACTCTCTCTTTAAATTGAATTTAAAAGCGAAAATAAAAAAGTTAAAGACTACTTTATATCGACACAAAATGTAGTAGTGGATGCAGCTTGAGGTGTCGGAAAAGAGTCCTTCTGAATGGTTGAAGCTCTTGTGATTGTGAGGAAATTTTGGCAGCACTTTGACATATATGAATGTTGAGAGCACGACTTTTTATAAATCCTTTCCAATGACCGAATGTCTTCCACTTCCCACATCACCTGGCCGATATGGAATTGTAATCTTCCAATCGATCAATCCTTCAGTCGACTCCACGTCACTCATCTTCGCATTAGGAAATTTCTCTCTTCAGTCGACTCAAGTCCTTTCCATCTGTGTCGCACGATCTTTGATTGATCACCAGTTGATCCTGCCAAATAGGTATCCAGTCGACTGATATATCTCCAGTCGACTGGACTTCAATCGACTTGAATCCATTCAGTCGACTGATCTCTGCAAAACATGATTAACAAAAAACAAATAATATAAAATGTGATAGCAGTAGTAATACTGCTCGATCTCGACTACTAAGTCCCACGTGGACTTTTCGTCGGATCGACGCCTAGCTTTGTCCTTCTATAGAGGATTCGACCTCACCTCTTCACTCGAGGCTTACCTGCCGGCTACCTGCCAGACTTACCATTCTTGACATCCGATTTGACCCACCAGGGCTTCCACCAGCTGTCTGGTCTGCCTGACCCAGCTGGACTTTTTGTCGATTGTCCGGTCTCCTAACCCAACCGGTCTTCATGCCAAATATCCTGTCCATGCGACCCATCTGGACTTCATGCCTGGTGTCCGATCCTCCTGATCTATCAAGATTCATGCCTAGTATCCAGTCAACATGACCTACTAGGACTTCCTGTTAAGTCTGCACACTTAACACTTATATTAGATCACACATGAGTTCTAACTATTAACTGTAGTTCATACATCAAAACTAAGGAGTGATGCTTACTGCATCAACAAATGTGCTAACTAATAGTGAGTTAGGTCGGGTGGTTACCAAACCTAATTTTTCAGGATGGTTAGCTAAATGGGTTGTGGAATTAAGTGAATATGACATCCATTACCATCCCTGAACTGCTATCAAAGCTCAGTCATTGGCTGACTTCTTAGCCGAGGTGTCGGTCGGCTCGGAGGACAACTCAACAACAGAAAAAGAGGAAAAGAGTGCATGGAGTGCTTTTGTGGATGGATCTTTCTGAGTTGCAGGGAGCAGAGTAGGAGTGGTGTTATTATCTCCAAAAGGGTAGGAAACTTGTATAGCCATTCATCTCAGATATAGAGCATCCAACAATGAGCCATTCATCTCAGAGTAGAATACGAAGCCATCTTGGTAGGGTTACAAGTGGCTCGGGAAGTAGGAGCCACTTCAATCATTATTCATTCAGATTCTCAATTGGTCGTGTCACAGCTCAAAGGTGCTTTCACCGTCCGGGAGGAAAGGTTGCAAAAATATTTGGTGGCTTTCAAAAATGGGAAGGGTCATTTTCAGGAGGTAATTATTGGTACAATCAGGCCAAGTCACGATTGACTAGACTTGAGTTTGACTCGAGTAGTGGTTTGATGTTTGTATTTTGATGTTTAACGATGAGTTAACCATTGTTTGACAATGGATTGACTATATGGTTGACATGGGATTGAACATATGATGGAGATGTCTAAGTGGGACACTTGGCATGGAAAGTCCAAACATGGGTCTTGACAAGGAGAAGTCTAAGTGGGACACTTGGCATGGAAAGTCCAAGCATGGGTCTTGGCAAGGAAAAGTCCAAACTTGAGTCTTTGAAATTGAAAAGTCCAACATAGGTTGGCAAGGCAAAGTCCATGCTTGAGTCTTGGCAATTGGAAAGTCCAACATGAGTTGGTAAAGGAAGTCCAAGGATTGATATTGGCGGTGTAAAGTCCAAGGGTGGAGTCTTGGCAGCATAAGTCCAATGGTTGGCGGTGTAAAGTCCAAACGTGTGTCTTGGCAGTGTAAGTCCAATGTGCCTTGGTGGTGTAGACTATCTTAGCATGACAATAACCGATGGAAGCACTTGAAGGCTAGCATATGGATAAACAAGTCATGGATGACTTGGAGGGATCCGATAGGCGTGAGGCTGATAGAGGTGGCTAGAAGGCTTAGGTCTAGGCTAAGGGTGGTCTAGCAAGTGGGTAAACCTCATAGTTGAGGTGTAGTAGTCGACTGAGGTTATGGACCAGTCGACTGGTCAAGTGTTTGACACTTGGCAATCGAGTCGACTCTAGGCAGTCGACTGGGATTATGACCAGTCGACTGATGGGAGTCATTTGGTGATCGACTACGGTCGAGTGCCCTGGGCAGTCCACTACCATGTTATGGCAGTCGACTGGCCTTGAATAGTCGACTGCCATGGATGGCAGTTGACTACTAGTCGAGGACACGAGCACAGAATGTTTCTGAGTCAACTGCTAGGGTTTAGCAATCGACTGGAGGCTATGAGCAGTTGATTGATGGGTCTAACCAGTCGACTGCTAGATATCTATTGGAACTTTTCTAGCGTGGATTAGGTCATTGTGAGACAACGGCTACAGGAGTAGTCGACTGCTAGGTGGAAATCATCCTGAGTTGCAGCTTTATAAGGAGCACAAATGGGAGGTTTTTGTCCACCGTTCTTAGGGCGATTTGGAGAGATTTGTTGGTGCAATTTAGGATCTTCAAGTGCAGCCCAAGCAACCAAACAAGCAAGCATTCAAGCTCACATTTGTAAAGTTTTCTTTATGTGTTTTTGTGTATTTCACTTGTAATTGCTTGTATTCCATTGTATTATTTTTGTAATCATTGTAAGAGGTTTCTCCACCTCTGGTGTGTCACCAAGGAGTGTTATTGATTAGTGGTGGTGTGTGCATCACTAGAGCTCATTCGAGCTCAACTCATGGAGTAGGAATCCTAAGATTTCGAACCATGTTATATCGCTTATGTATTATTGTGCTTGTATTTTGTTTATACTTTCTATTATTTCTGCTGTGTACTAATCAAATTATAGCAAGCACGCAATCAAATTCCATCGACGAACGAACGCGCCATTCACCCCCTCTATCGCTCATCGAAGTCCCAACAAGTGGTATCATAGCAAAGTTGCTCTTCTACGGATTAACAACCAGGAGCAAATGCGCTAGAGGCCAAGATGGATCTTCATGAGAAATTGAGCAATGACATCAACATGCCGCCTCCATATGAACTCTATGGAGCCAAAGAATTTAATCAATGGGCAGTAAGAATGAAATATTTTCTTATGTGCAATTATGATAATTGGATTAGTGTGATAGTAGGGTTCGACGCTCCGAAGGATGAGAATGGAAAGAGACTCAAGAAGAAGAAGTGGAGCAAAGAGCAACTCTGATTCTTCAATATAAACAATAAGGTAATGGGTATATTACTTAGTGCAATTCCTAATGATGTATTATTTAGATTAGGAGATTGTAAAGATGCTAAGGAACTTTGAAGCAAGATAGCTAAGCTCTATGAAGAACCCTAAAGGCTCAAGAAATAGAGGAGCCCAAAGAGCAAGAATGCTTATCGGCTCAATTGGAGAAGGAGACCGAAGAGGAGTGTTCATCCTCTCAAGCTCAAGAAAAAGAAAGCACATCATCTTCATCACAAGAGTTTGATGAATCAGAGGTTGAAAGACCATCAACATTCGAGGAAGAGGAGAAAGTAGAAGAAGCCTCTATCTCAAGAATTGAGGGGGAGGAGAGACCATTCCTCATGTCAGAGCAACAAGAACATGAACCATCTACCTCCGGTCAAGAAGAAGAGGAAGTTCAAAACTCCCATATCATGAAAGGTAACTCAAACATTGTTGTTAAAATTAAGAATCATATAATATATTTTGAGTGTAGGGAGCAACGAGACTACAAGAGTAAGTGTCCTAAACGGGTCAAGAAGATATCACAAGTCTACTCGGGAAGTGACTCGGGGAGTTAGGGGAAGTGTCAATGAATGAGCCTTATGGCCAGAGTGGGTCTAAATATGAACCCAGTAAGCCGAGTTGAGTACCTTGGTTTAAATCAACCAAAAGGGTATAGCGGAGAATGGGACCAAGTCAGTGTAGGAGTCATAGGATATGGTTAGAGAAAATAAAGGCCTTCAGGGGAGAAAGAGATGGTAAAGATGAAGGATGTGACGTTCCTTGATATGTTGACTTATAAGAGTTTGTTACATGATGTAACAACCTAGTGTTGGGATGTATACTGAAAAGTCTATCTTTTGTATGAACATCTTTATTTTGAAATAAGAATCACATGATCATTGTTTACATATTTTTATGGTTATGCATATTGTCTAATACATTACATTGTAGATAACATGGTGTGTGGTGTCACACGGGAGATCATGTTTGTTAAGGCAATCTCTTGCCGTAATATGGTTTTGATGTGTGTGGAAAAGGGTTTAAGTTAGTTTGTTTTGTTGATTTGATATGTGCGTTGAAGTCGTACAGGACTTAGTAATTCGCACATGGAGCCGTGGCGAGTTTCACATCTCATGACTCGTGCCTTGAGTCGGTGAAGGATAGCTTTGCGGAAGCCGTGCGCTTGGAGCATCCGAGGGAACGCCGGACAAGAAGCTTGGAGTGAAGCCGGAGGAAGTAGACTTCGAGGCAAGAGACGCGAAGGAGCATTGCAGAGCCGTGTGCCTGATGCTGCCGAGGGACGTGGCTGCGAACGAAGAGAACCAAGGCGCGAGGACTCGAGGGATGAGAGTGCGATTGCTTATCCGAAGGGTAGCTCTTAGGTGAAACTTGGCCATTTGGCCAAGTGTCGGATGGGTTTTCGACACACGACCGCCTATGTCATGGCGATCGGCTCTAAGTCGATGGTTCGATCGACCGGTATAAGACCGATTTAGTGGTTGGCGGTCGGCCGATCGCCATGGAGCGATCGGCCCGATGTCGGCGGAATGGATCGATCGCCGAGGAATGGAAGTCAACTCCATTGAGCACTCGGACGATTGAGCATCACGATCGATGGTAGGATCACCGATCGATAATACCGTTGGATGGAATCCAACGTGGAAAGCGGTCGTTATTGGGCAATGGCTACGGGATCAGTCGACTGATCGAGGGCATCAGTTGACTGATCTTGTGTCAACGGGAAGAAACCCTCTTCCTCTATAAAAAGGAAGGGGGTGGAGGTTTGGGAGGCTAATGTTGATACTCTAATACTCTCCCAAGTGCCCTAAAGCTTTCCATCCTCTTACTCAAGCTTATTTCCATTATATTTGTAAGAGGAGTGTTTTTGTGTAAAGAGGTTACCTCCACCTAGCTTTGTGCAAAGGAGAGATCTAGTGGATAGATTGCGGAGTGATTCACCGTGGACGAATCGGACCGTGGATTAGCGGCGTAGCCGTGAACCACGTTACATCTCGTGTTTGTATTGCTTGTCTTTATTTATATTTGCATATTCCGCTTGCGCTAACGATTGTGTAGACGAGCAAACGAACGAGAGAATTCCGACATCCATCGTAAGAGGGCTATTCACCCCCCTCTAGCCGGCCAATCGATCCCCTACAATGTTATCGACTCCTTGTAAAGTATAAGTATAGACTCATAACCGAGATGACTTTGGACAAACCATTGGTATGGTTGTAGTGTGATTTGGTATTAGTTTGTCTTGACCATAAAATCACACTAGTACACTTTGTGTGTATTAAGCAGGACCGACTTAGAGGTGATTCGATTTATTGTTGACTACATAATCGAATCAGACCTCAGATATTATATTGTACATACTCTTAATCCCGATATAATAACGGGCACATATACTTAGTAGTCATTTCTTTGATTTACCAATGGGCGAGATTTATAGATTAAATCGATAGGCTCGGTAAGTTGGGAAATGATATTATTTATATGGTGTGCCATTGATTATAGGAGGAAACCGTGTCCTATATATTAAGATGATGATGTCCCCTTGAGGAGCTCATAAGGTTCATCATGTAAACCCTGCAGGTGGACTTGGTCCGACATGATGAAAAGGTTGAGTGATACTACTCATGGAGTTAGATGTTGATTAATTAATGGTCAGTAAATTAATTATTCAATGAACATTTGAGATCTTAAACACGGGGAGAAAATGTACATATAATATATGGAGCCCATATTAACTTATGGGGGTTGGTGAGGTAGATCAATGATAATCCTTTAGTGGATTGGATTATCATTAATGGATCGGACTTTATGTGGGCATGATCCATTGGGTGGCCAAGATCCAACTCCTCCTCATGGTCCCTATTGTAGCCTATTAATACCTCATGAAGCTTAGATCCAATAGATAGAAACAAAACTCTAGATCCAAAGGTAGAGATTAAATCTCTAGATCCGACGGTTGAGATTAAATCTCTAGATCCGACGGTTGAGATTAAATCCCTAGAACCAATGGTGGAGATTAAAACAAGGCTTATTCCTAACTCTATAAAAGGAGGGCAAGGGTTGGCGTGGAACTAAGAATTAGAGATAGGATTAGGGTTTTGGGCGGCAAGGCTTGGAGGCTAGGGTTTGGAGTTGGTGGCACCTATCAAGGAAATTTTTTCCTTATCTCCTTCTTCTTCTTTGGTGGCCAACGTCCATACAGCACCTTCCTCACCTTGGTCGGCATCCATAGCAGCTCTTCTCCTTCTCCTTGGCCGGTGGAACCAAGGCTTAGGGTCCTCCCTTGAAGCTCTTGGCCAACAATCATCTCTTCTCCCTTCTCCTTGTTGGCCGGCGGCAAGCAACTTGCTTGTTGCTTGTTGGTTGGCTAAAGGAAGAAGAAAAGTCTTGTTTCTATTCTTTCTCTTGCTCGGAATGAGCAAGGAAGGAAGATTGGTGATCTAGGAGCTTCAACTTTTGGTAGATCGTCGCCCACACGACGTCCGAAAGGAGGAAGATCATACAATAGAAGATCGAGAGGTATATCGATTCTCTATTTTCATTTGTTACATGTTTATATTTGTTTTTCAATTATATGCATGATATATATTCTGTTTTGTGGCTAAATATACTTGGACCCCGAACATAAACACAAAAGCCGGCGATCCGTGCATCGTCTATTCCGCGACTATTCGTGGAATAGAGGTTGGTCGCTTGAACAACAAGTTTGTTCAAGTGACTACTCTAAACGAATAGCACGATGTTGACAAGGTTGCTTGGCCAATCCCTCTTGTCAAGGATAAATTTTTTTATTCGGGGACATAGAAGCGATCACCATGAACAAGCGACTAAGTTGAAAGGGGAAGCGAAGTTTCCCCTCCCAACAAGTGGTATCAGAGCCACGGTTTTCAGTTTTGTGTGTTTAGGATTCGGTTACTCTTATGCATTTTTCATATATTATATGTGCCGGATAATAGTAGGATTTGTATAGGTTAACTCTTTGGTTGCAGGCATAAGATCCGACTATTATGGCCATATGTGTGTATGTGATTGTATGTGTGTAATAGTATATTTTGTTGAATCCTCGGGGTTGACGAGGCTAGTATTTAATTTTTTATAAATTAGATACGACATTGTTTAGCCATTCTTTTTATTTTAGTTTACTTTCGATCTAGATTTTATGTACACTCCCTCGTGGGGTATAGGATCGATGGATGTAAATTAAAATAGTTTTTAGTCTCGGCTCGGATCTCCGGATGGCTCGTACATGGCGTAGGAGGAGCGGACGAGAAGGCGATACGATGGGAGACATATTGAAGGCAAAAGCCATAATAGTTGGAAAATTTTTATTTTTCATATTTATTGCTTATTGTTTGATATGCATGTCGTAGGCTAGAAAATTCCTCAATTTCAAATTACTAAGTGGGAGAGGGAAATTTTTATAAATTCCCACGGCCTCCATTACGATTTGACAAGTGATGCAAACAAACTTGCGCGTCGGCTCTGAGTGCCTTCCTCCCCATCGGATGAGTTTGTTTGCAGATCACAAGGTCGAATATGGTTATAGGAAATTATTAAGGAGCGTGTGTACTTCCCCATCGGAAGGCACATAGCCCGAGATAATTACCTTGGTACCTAGTAATGGTGAACGCTTAGATACAAATATAAGTATCCTCCCCATCGGAGTCACAACTTTTATTTGTAGGGCCAAAGAGGAACCAACTATTAATTTTTCTTGTCAAAAAGATAGGTTGACAAGATAGTAAAATTAAAGGGTAAAATCTCCTCTTACAAATGTAGAATTTGTATACGTCCACACTATCGTGTCATACGATATTCTCGGTGTTTTGAGGTGTTGGTTGATTTTAAAATTTTATTTTTTAAGGAATCAATAATTTTTTGAAATCTAATGTTTTGATCTATGTGATTCTTAGGTTTTCTTTCAAAATGACTTTCAACCCGCTTGCTGCGATACTGAAAGAGAATAAATTTACTGGACCTAACTGATTGGAAGAGGAATCTTGACATTGTCTTGACTACTAAGGAATACAAATATGTACTCCTCGAAGAGTGTCATCCTAAGCCTGTGGATGATTCTGGGGAAAAGGAGAGAGAGAGTAATAAGAAGTGGATAAAGGCTGATGAGATGGCGCAGTGTTACATTTTGGCATCTTTGTCAAATGTACTGCAACATCAACATCAAGCCATGCCCACTACTTATGACATAATGCTCAATCTCAAAGAGTTTTTCGGACACCAGAATCGGGCTGCAAGGCAGGAAGCCATGAGAAACTTGATGATGACCACCATGATCGAGGGAACACCCGGGAGGGATCATGTTCTCAAGATGATGGCTCATTTGAATGAGTTGGAAGTCCTCGGAGCTGAGATCGATGGGGAAAACCCAGGTCGATATCATTCTCCAGTCTCTACCTAGGAGTTTTGAGCAGTTTCGCCTGAACTACAACATGAACAAGAGGTTGTATTCATTGGCAGAGCTTCTGACAGAACTCCAGGCGGCAGAGGGGCTAATTCGTCAGAGTGCTCAGGCGCATGCCATGGTGACCCAAAAGGTTTCTACTTCTAAGCTGAAAGGCAAGAAGAAGAAGAAACAAACTGGGGCGAAGGCGGTGGGAGGAACTTAGGGAGGAGTGAAGAAACCGAAAGGCAAGTGCTTCACTTGTAAGCAGACTGGACACTAGAAGAAGGACTACCCCAATCGCAAGCAGAACAAAGGTATATCTTTTAGTCTAGTCGTTGAAACATGTTTAGCGGTGTTATCTACCGGCACCTGGTGTGTAGATACGGGAGCCACTAATCATGTCTGCAAAACTTTGCAGGGGTTCCAGGAAACCAGACGACTGGTTGAGGGGGAGATTACCATATACTTGGGTGATGCCACGAAGGTGGCGGCTATTGCAGTGGGAGACGTTCATTTATCTTTTGAGAAAAATAAAGTTTTGGTTCTTAAGAATTGCCTTTATGCACCTTTATTTAGAAAGAACTTAATTTCGGTTTCTAAATTGTTTATGGATGGATATTCTATTTCTTTTAATGACAGAGTTATTATAAAAAGGAATAGGGACATTATCTGTTCAGGTGCATTGATAGGAAATCTATACACACTTGAACCAAAACCTCCCACGATGAAAATTAAAGTTAATAACTCATCTTCTAATTCCAATAAGAGAAAAGAACATTCAAAGATAAACCAAACATATCTTTGGCATCTTAGGCTTGGTCATATTAACCTAAGCAGAATTCAAAGGTTGATAGCTGATGGACCTCTGGGCTCATTAGTGTTGGAAGATTTCCCAACCTGCGAATCCTGCTTGGAGAGTAAAATGACCAAGAGGCCTTTTAAGGCCAAGGGGTATAGAGCCAAAGATGTGTTAGAATTGGTTCACTCTGATTTGTGTGGTCCTATGTCTATCCAAGCTAGAGATGGTTTTGAGTATTTCGTCTCTTTTATAGACGATTATTCGAGATATGGATACATTTACTTGATGCGCCGCAAGTCTGAATGCTTTGACAAGTTCAAAGAATTCAAGGTTGATGTGGAGAAACGTCAAGGTAAAAGTATCAAGACACTACGATCTGATCGTGGTGGCGAGTACCTCTTAGGAGAGTTTAGGAATTACTTATCAGAGGCTGGGATTTAATCTCAATTGTCTGCACCTGACACACCCCAGTAGAATGGTGTAGCAGAGAGAAGGAATAAGACTCTTATGGAGATGGTTAGATCGATGATGAGTTATTCTGAGTTGCCAGATTCATTTTGGGGATATGCTCTAGATACGACAGTGTACATTCTGAACTTGGTTCCATCTAAATCAGTGCCTTCTACTCCCACAGAATTGTGGACTAGGCGAAAGCCTAGTCTAAGACATATTCGGATTTAGGGGAGTCCAGCACATGTGCTGAAGGCAGATGCTAGTAAGTTGGAACCTCGTACAGAAGTACGCATGTTCGTTGGCTATCCTAGAGGAATGAAGGGTGGTTTGTTTTATAGTCCTAGAGATCAGAGGGTGATCATTAGCACGAATGCCAGATTTCTAGAGGAAGACTATGTGATGAGCCACAAGCCCAAGAGTAAAATTGTTCTGGAGGAATTAAAAGAGGAAGTCACTTCTTCAGTACCACCGGTACAAGAGGATATACCACAAGTCACTGCACCGCATGTCACAGAGGATACACAGGTGATACCTCGTCGTAGTGGGAGGGTTGTGAGACAACTTGATAGATTCATGTTCTTGGGAGAAACTTCTGATTTGGTCCCTGGCGAACATAAACCTGATCCCTAGACATATGACGAGGCAATCCAAGATAAAGATGCAGCATCTTGGCAAAGTGCAATGAATACTGAGATTGAATCTATGGATTCAAATCAGGTCTGGGAGCTAGTAGAACCACCCGATCGTGTAAAAACCATTGGATGCAAGTGGATTTACTAAAGAAAGAGAGGAATAGACGGGAAGGTTGAGACCTTCAAAGCGAGGCTTATTGCGAAGGGGTATACTCAGAAAGAGGGTATCGATTATGAGGAAACCTTTTCACCGGTAGCCATGCTTAAGTCTATCCGGATTCTCTTATGCATTGCAGCTCATATGGATTATGAGGTGTGGCAGATGGATGTCAAGACAGCTTTCCTTAATGGAAGTCTTGAGGAAAACATCTATATGAAGCAACCAGAGGGATTCATTGCGAAAGGCAAATAACATCTTGTATGTAAGCTTAATCGATCCATTTATGGATTGAAACAAGCTTCGAGGTCTTGGAACATCCGATTTGATGAGGTAATCCAGTCTTATGGATTTATTCAAAATCCAAATGAATCTTGTGTATACAAGAGATGTGACGGAAATGTAGTGGCATTTCTTGTACTATACGTAGATGACATTTTGTTAATTGGCAACAATATCAAGGTGTTATCGGACGTAAGGGTATGGTTGTCTAAACAGTTTGATATGAAGGACTTGGGAGAAGTGGGACACATCCTTGGGATCAAGGTTATAAGGGATCACAGGAAAAGGATGTTGTGCTTATCCCAAGCTTCATACATAGACACGATTATGGATCGTTTTAGCATGCAAAACTCCAAGAAGGATTTTCTACCTTTCAGGCATGGAGTTCCTTTATCTAAGAAGATGTGTCCTAGAACATCTAAGGAGATAGAGGAGATAAAGGCGGTTCCTTATGCCTCGGCAGTAGGAAGCCTCATGTATACGATGCTATGTACGAGACCAGATATCTGCTTTACCGTAGGCATGATCAGTAGATATCAGAGTAATCTAGGACAGGGACATTGGACTGCGGTAAAGCATATATTGAAGTACCTGAGAAGGACTAGGGATTATATGCTAGTATACCAGGCAGACCAATTACTCCCTGTAGGTTATACAGATTCCGACTTCCAATCAGATAGGGATAACAGTAAGTCTACCTCAGGTTTTGTGTTTACTTTGAGAGGTGGAGCCATTTTATGGAGGAGTGTCAAATGTGTGGCAGACACCACCATTGAAGCTGAGTATGTGGCAGCCTCTGAGGCAACCAAAGAAGCTGTATGGCTCAGGAACTTCCTGATGGACTTGGATGTGATTCCTGGTTTGCCCAGAACTATCACAATTTATTGTGATAATAGTGGTGCAGTTGCAAACTCGAAGGAACCATGAGCCCATAAGGCTAGTAAACACATAGAGCACAATTACCACTTGATATGAGAAATCGTAAAGAGAGGAGAAGTTGCTATGGCCAAGATTGCATCGGAGGATAACCTGGTAGATCCTTTCACTAAGGCCCTTTCGGCGAGAGCTTTTGATAGGCATGTGGAGGGAATGAGGATCAGATGTATGGCAGTTTGAGGACAACATAGTCTTTTAGTATAAGTGGGAGATTGTTGGGATGTATACTGAAAAGTCTATCTTTTGTATGAACATCTTTATTTTGAAATAAGAATCACAAAATCATTGTTTGCATATTTTTATGGTTATGCATATTGTCTAATACATTACATTGTAGATAACATGGTGTGTGGTGTCACACGGGAGATTATGTTATCGGCTCCTTGTAAAGTATAAGTATAGGCTCACAATCGAGATGACTTTGGACAAACCATTGGTATGGTTGTAGTGTGATTTGGTATTGGTTTGTCTTGACCATAAAATCACACTAGTACACTTTGTGTGTATTGAGCAGGACCGACTTAGAGGTGATTCGATTTATTGCTGACTACATAATCGAATCAGACCTCAGATATTATATTGTACATACTCTTAATCCCGATATAATAACAGGCACATATACTTAGTATCCATTTCTTTGATTTACCAATGGGCGAGATTTATAGATTAAATAGATAGGCTCGGTAAGTTGGGAAATGATATTATTTATATGGTGTGCCATTGATTATAGGAGGAAACCATGTCCTATATATTAGGATGATGATGTCCCCTTGAGGAGCTCATAAGGTTCATCATGTAAACCTTGCAGGTGGACTTGGTCCGGCATGATGAAAAGGTTGAGTGGTACTACTCATGGAGTTAGATGTTGATTAATTAATGGTCAGTAAATTAATTAATCAACGGACATTCGAGATATTAAACATGGGGAGAAAATGTACATATAATATATGGAGCCCATATTAACTTATGGGGGTTGGTGAGGTAGATCAATGATAATCCTTTAGTGGATTGGATTATCATTAATGGATCGGACTTTATGTGGGCTTGATCCATTGGGTGGCCAAGATCCAACTCCTCCTCATGGTCCCTATTGTAGCCTATTAATACCTCATGAAGCTTAGATCCAATGGATAGAAACAAAACTCTAGATCCAAAGGTAGAGATTAAATCTCTAGATCCGACGGTTGAGATTAAATCTCTAGATCCGACGGTTGAGATTAAATCCCTAGAACCAATGGTGGAGATTAAAACAAGGCTTATCCCTAACTCTATAAAAGGAGGGCAAGCGGTGGGCGGCAACTAACAATCCTATTAGAGATAGAATTAGGGTTTTGGTCGGCAAGGCTCGGAGGCTAGGGTTTAGAGTTGGCGGCACCTATTAAGGAAATTTTTTCCTTATCTCCTTCTTCTTCTTTGGTGGTCGGCATCCATACAACACTTTCCTCACCTTGGCCGGCGTCCATAGCAACTCTTCTCCTTCTCCTTGGCCGGTGGAACCAAGGCTTAGGGTCCTCCCTTGAAGCTCTTGGCCGACAATCATCTCTTCTCCCTTCTCCTTGTTGGCCGGCGGCAAGCAACTTGCTTGTTGCTTGTTGGTTGGTTAAAGAAAGAAGAAAAGTCTTGTTTCTATTCTTCCTCTTGCTCGGAACGAGCAAGGAAGGAAGATTGGTGATCTAGGAGCTTCAACTTTTAGTAGATCATCGCCCACACGATGTCCGAAAGGAGGAAGGTCATACAATAGAAGATCGAAAGGTATATCGATTCTCTATTTTCATTTTTTACATGTTTATATTTGTTTTTCAATTATATGCATGATATATATTCTGTTTTGTGGCTAAATATACTTGGACCCCGAACATAAACACAAAAGCCGGTGATCTGTGCATCGTCTATTCCGCGGCTATTCGTGGAATAGAGGTTGGTCGCTTGAACAACAAGTTTGTTCAAGTGACTACTCTAAACGAATAACACGACGATGACAAGGTTGATTGGGCAATCCCTCTTGTCAAGGATAAATTTTTTTTATCCGGGGACGTAGAAGGGATCGCCATGAACAAGCGACTAAGTTGAAAGGGGAAGCGAAGTTTCCCCTCCCAACACCTAGGACCCCACATAATATTCCCACGAGTCTCCATTCTTGATCCTCCTAACAGAATTATTCCTTAGGCCCTCCACGTGGACGGCGATCCTAATGGTTTATTACATCACAACTGCCCACAGGGAACCGGTATAAAGGGGAGAATGAAGGAAGGAGAGAGGTATCTGATCCAAATCATTTTTTTCCAGCCAGGAGCCAACTGACTACTGAATCATCATCGAAGGGGACTGGCTGACGGAGGAAGGAGGTGACAACCAGTAAAGGGGAGAAGGAGGCAAAGAGCCAGTTGAATCCCACTCATCTCTTTACCTTGTACACATCTGGACTTGTAAGAGGTTTTCTCCACCTCTAAAAATGTTGGTGCAGGGGCACCAGATAATCGAACCTAGGTTTTGATTATGACAAAGATCCAAAGTTAAGGTCATATTGTTATCTCATGAGGTGAATTAAGTGTGCATAAAATGGTTAAGCTAAGCCGAAGGTTAGCGACACCCGGAGAATCCCGAGTCAGGAAACCGTGGTGGTCGGGCGACACTAGGAGAACTTCGTAGGAGTCAAAGAACCTAGGTGGAAGACCGGAAGCAAAACAATAATCATAAAGGACCAGAGGTAAGCACGAGTGTGAAGAGAGATGGTAAGGTCGTGTCCTCTATATTGGGACGACCATAGGAGACGATCCGACTAAGACTTCCAGTGGAAGGTCTAGGTCGAGATCGGATGGTAAGAAATCATCACATTTACCATTTTCTATGCTAAATCTTTGATGCAGGGAAGTGATTAGGCTGGCAGTCAACTACTGGATATTGGCAGTCGATTGATGTCAGTCGACTGATGAAGTGCATTAGTCGACTGATGGCGACGAATCAACCTTGTGAGCTAGGTCAAAAAGGATAACGTTTGACGTTGTCACTTCGCGATAAGATGAGGTGCCACTGCATGATAAGAACCATAAGTTGAGGATTTGGATCCGGACTAATTTCAAGGCACAAGTCTATAAAAGGAGGGGAGGATTTGAACTCTAGATCATCAATTCTTTGCTCCCAAGTGCTCCAACAATGCTACGCTTCGACAACGACACTACGACACCAACACGCCGACAACAAGCTCTTCATCTCAGATTCATATTCATCGATAGTATCAGTTTATTTAATTTGTAATCGGAGTTTTTATCGTAATGAGGTGAGGTAGGCTTGTTGCCTCATCCTCGAGTTTTTGTCTCTCAATTTCTGTGATCGTTGTCTCCTACCTACAACGAGGAGGAGACTCTATACTGGATTGACCCTTCGTACGCAGTCAAGGATCACGATGTAGGGAATCCTATGCAATAAACAATAAAATTATAGCAGAAAAAGGATCCCTTGAGTGATCCATGCGAAAGAAAACTCATACAAAGTATAGATCAAAAGCCCTATCCTATAGGGTATACCTTTGATGCGTGCCCTTTGTCTATCCCGCTCGTCCACGGTTCACTGGATATCTTGCATGTTCAAGCGTACGTGCCTCTATGGTATCCACACGAACACTTTTTTGGAGAAAGGTTGTGCTAGCAACACCACAAAAGATAGCTAGGCCAAGAAAGGAGTTCCGCCAAGAAGAAGAAGAAGGGGAAAAGAAAGGCAGTCTTTACTAGCCCTCTTTAATGATCCATAGGCCCTTTTTTATATTCATCCCATGAATATGAAAGGTTTCATCCAATCCTTGGTTTTCCCTCTTCAATGCATGATTAATCCATATTAATCTTGCATGAAAAGAGGTTTCATTCATGCACGAAAAGAGGTTTCATCCAACCCTTGGTTTTCCCTCTTCAATGCATGATTAATCCACATTAATCATGCATGATGAATTCATACCATTCAAATCAATTTGAGTCCATCTCAATTCGGCCATTTAATTTGAGTCTAACTCAAATCCAACCCTTTCAATGAATCCAATTCAATGCCTAATGATTCATTTAGTCAAACTAAAATGAACCTCATCTCCAAAACAACATGTTCTTTATGTGTGACCCTATAGGTTTTCGTAACGTTGGCAATGTCTCTAAACCACTTTAGACACATAAGCAATGAGCGACATCTAGCAATGCATCATTGCTACCCAAGTTATGAAAATGTCAAGATCTGACAAAAACCTTTCTGTGACTATTATCTTGTATGACCTTGTCCTTCTATCCTCGATATCTAGATTGATCAATGAGGCATAGACCATGTCATCCTCTTATCAATCTTTGTGTTTCTTGATCCTCAAGTAGGCTCACTCAAACAAATGAGCTCAATATCTCATATTGACTCATTTGAGCATGGTCATGCATTTCGTGGTCTTACTCTATCAAGAGGCCTAAGGATATCACTCCCATTATATGAGAGCGATAGATCCCATCTACATCACTCACATCCCTCCACATAGTTTATTACATATCCAGTGATCACCTTTATAGTCCACCATATTACGGATAATGTTTGACGATACCAAAGTACATAACTCCTTATGTAGGGAACCGTAGTGATTTTAGGTCTGAGGACTATTCATACTAATAGTCACATGAGAAAGTTTATGACACTCATATAACGATCCATGAAACTTTCTCATAGAGGGTCAATTCAGTACATAGTCTCTAATATGTACCCATGTGTCAATTTGATATCACATATCCATGACTTGTGAGATTAAGTCATCAATTGACCTACATGCTAGTCTCTATGCATTAATACTATTTTTGCATATTAATACTCGACTAGGAATAGTTAAGAGCAGTTATATATATATATATATATATATATATATATATATATATATATATATATATATATATATATATATATATATATATCACTATCAATTCAACCAATTGATATGATGTAAACCTGAACCTACTATTCAAGGATATTATTATATTATTCGTATAGCATAGATAAGAAATAATATAATAAGCAAATCTTGCCTGTTATTAATGAAATATGATACATATGATCCCTAATCAATTGTCTCATGATTGGCACTAAGGGATGACACTAACAATCTCCCACTAGCACTAGTGCCAATCCCTGTAATCTCTAAGACCCAGTGACCTAGTATGACCATCATGCTTCCTCTGTGCTAAAGACTTGGTTAAGGGATTCGCAATGTTAGCATCAATATCTACTCTGTATATCCGCACATCTCCTCTATCGATGATCTCTCGAATGAGGTGATACCGTCATAGTATATGTTTGGAATGTTGGTGAGAACGAGGTTTCTTAGCCTGTGCTATAGTCCCATTGTTGTCACAATAAAGCTCTATAGGGCTCACGATGCTAGGAACTACACCAAGCTCAGAAACAAACTTCCTGATCCAAATAGCCTCCTTTGCCACATCTGAAGTAGCAATATACTCGGCCTCTGTAGTAGAATCCATGACTGTGTATTGCTTTGAACTCTTCTAGTTCACAGCACCACCATTTAAACAAAAGACATACCATGACTGTGATCTGTAATCGTCCTTGTCCATTTTGAAGCTAGCATCGCTGTAACCCTTTACAACGAGCTCCTCATTGCCTCCAAATATTAAGAAATATTCTTTAGTTCTTCTCAAGTACTTAAGAATATTCTTGACAGATGTCCAGTGACTGTCACCTGGATCTGACTGGTACATGCTCGTCATATTTAAAGCATACGAGACATCAGGATGAGTGCATAGCATGTCGTATATAATAGATCCTATAGAAGATGCATAAGAGATCTGATCCATACGTTCCCTTTCTTCCTTAGAAGAAGGGCATTGAGCCTTCGAAAGGCTCACACCATGTGACATTGGTAGAAATTCCTTCTTGGAATTCTGCATGGCAAAACTTTTAAGCACCTTGTCAATGTATGCACTCTGACTTAAGCCAAGCAATCTCTTAGATCTATCTCTATAGATCTTAATGCCTAAAATATAGGCTGCTTCACCTAAGTCCTTCATTGAGAAATAATTCCCAAGCCAAGTCTTCACAGACTGCAGCGTAGGAATGTCGTTTCGAATGAGAAGTATGTCATCAACATACAAGATAAGGAAGATAACTATGCTCCCACTAACCCTCTTGTAGACACAGGGTTCATCTTCACTCTTGATGAAACTAAACTATTTGATCGCATCATTGAATCGAAGATTCCAGCTTCTAGATGCTTGCATTAAACCATATATGAATCTTTGCAGATTGCATACCTTGCCAACATGCTTTGGATCTACAAAACCCTTAGGTTGTGTTATGTACACATCCTCGGTGAGGTTTCCATTCAGAAACACAGTTTTGACATCCATTCGCCAGATCTCATAATCATGGTAAGATGCAATAGCAAGCATGATTCGAATGAACTTAAGCATCACAACTGGTGACAAAGTTGCATCATAGTCAATACCATGAATTTGTTTGAAACCTTTAGCTACCAATCGCCCTTTATAGGAATGCATAAGACCATCCATGTCAGTCTTTCTCTTAAAGACCCACTTACACCCAATGGGTTTGACCCCTTCAAATGGATCAACCAAAGTTCATACTTGGTTAGTGTACATGGATTCCATTTCGGATCTCATAGCCTTTAGCCATTTCTCAGAATCTGGGCTCATCACAGCTCCCTGATAGGATGTAGGCTCGTTCAACTCAATAAGAATAACATCATCATTGTTAGACAAGAGAAATGAATATCTCTTAGGCTAACGACGTATCCTATTAGACCTACGAAGAGGTTGGTTTACTTGAACAGGTTGTTGTTGTTGAATCAAAATGAGTGCTAGAGAGAGGGGGGGGGGGGTGAATAGCGCACATAAAAACTCATTTCTTTTTCGTTCGAACAAAAACAAATTATAAAGAAAGTGCACAGTGAAAACTAAAGAACACAATTTCTTTTTACTTGGTTCATAACCTTCGACTACTAATCCAAGGCCCTAGCGATCTGAGATCGCACACGGAGGGCAATTCACTAAAACAATCTCCTCCTCGTTGGAGGTAGGAGACAACGGATACAAAAAAGATCAAGGTAGAGGGACACTCCCCCTCTCCTTGTTGCGATGAAAAGCTCCGAGAAAACAAAAGTAAATACACAAATTAGAATAATCTTATACCGATGACTAAGTAGTTGAGAACTAAAGCTCAGATCATCGAAGATTCGGTAGCACTTCGTCATAAGAAGATCATCGTAGAAGAGCGATGTTACGAGAGCACTTTGGAAGCTTGGAGATCATGAAAATGGTGTGAAAATCTCCTTCTTTTATAGCCTTGAGAAACCCTAATCATTGAGCTCAAGCCTTATCTTCAAAAGCCACCTCACCCTAAGATAAGGGGATGAGGTTTTGACTCTCCTCTAGCCTAGAATTTGAACATCAGTCGCCTGATCAACCCTAGCAGTCGATTGATGTGTAGGAGATTTGAGGCCGCTAGAGGGGGGTGAATAGCGATGTGTTCGTACGATGATAGAATTCTTTCGCGTTCGTCTCTACAAAACTCATTATGTGCAGCGGAATGATAATAATAAAAACAATAACGAAGTAAGACAAATACGAACACACCAATACACAAATATTTAACGTGGTTCGGAACCGCACGATTCCTACTCCACGGATCGGGCTCAAATGAGCCCTAGCGATGCCAAAAGCACACCACTATGTAATAACGCCTTCTCGGAATAATTCGAAGGTGGAGAAACTTCATACAATGTATACAACATTAATACAATGAAAATACAAGCAAATACAATGGAATATAATGCAATACAAGTAAAGAAAACACTTTACAAATGCTTTGGATTGCTTGCTTTTGGTTGCTTGAAGAATAGACTTGGAGACCCTGATTTGAAGAAACCAATCGCCCCAAGGATGCTCAAGAAACCATATACAAAAACCCTCCCGTCGAGCTCCTTTTATCCTTCCGTGTGACCTGGATTTCCGCCTGGCAGTCGACTGCCAACACTGTAGCTGTGAGACAACGGCTCAATCCACGTTGGATAAGTTCCAACGGATCTCTTAGCGGTCACCCGGCGACCGTAAACGGCGGATCGGCTCACGCGCTCTTCGCAACTCAATCGGCAATGGATCGCCATCCATGGCGACGATCAGTATCGATTACCAATCGCTTCCAATGAGCAGTCGACTGCCAAGGCAATTCAGCCCTAAGTGGCAGTCGAGCTCTAGTCGACTCTCGGCAATCGAACCGGCCATAATGCCAGTCGATTGCCAACCTCAAACATGAGATTTTAACCCAAGTATGGTGCCCTCATACTTGCTAGACCACCCTTAGCCTAGACCTAAATCTTCTAGTCACCTCCATTAGCCTCACGCCTCTCGGATCCCTCCAAGTCATCCATGACTTGTTCATCCATCGCGCTAGCCTTCAGGTGCTTCTATCGGCTATGTCATGCTAACGGTGTCTACACCGCCAAGGCACATTGGACTTACGCCGTCAAGACTCTGCTTGGACTTTACGCTGCCAACCATTGGACTTATGTTGCCAAGACTTCACCCTTGGACTTTACGCCGCCAATATCAAACCCCTTGGACTTCTCAAATGCCAAGCCTCAAGCTTGGACTTTCCCTTGCCAACCCATGTTGGACTTTCCATGCCAAGTACCCATGACTTGGACTTTACCTTGCCAAGGCCCATGCTTGGACTTTCCTAAATGCCAAGTGTCCCACTTGGACTTTCCATGCCAAGTACTCATGACTTGGACTTTACCATGACAATTACATTGTCATATGTTTTTGTCTAACATCAAAACATCAAAGCTCGAGTCCTGGTCAATCGTAACCTGGGCCGATTGCACCAACAATCTCCCCCTTTTTGATGTTTGACAAAAACCAAACAAAATAAACCATTTGAGTTAGACCATCTAACTCAAAAACTCCTTACCAATTATCCCAAATTGGTAATCTTAAACATTCTCCAAATGTTCTCCCCCAAACATTCTCCCCCTTTTTGACTAACATCAAAAAGGTCTTCTCTCCAAGGAGGTCAGAGTCTCATGTCCCAATGAGATCTTACAATCTCTCCCTTGGTCCAAAAATACCTAGGATGCCTACCATCTTCCTAGTGATAAGTCCCATATCACTCAAGAGAGGCAATCCTATTCACTCTCCCAATTTCCAAATTGGGTATAAAAAACCCATCAATTTTCCCAATTGATGATACTCTCCCAATAACTTCTCCCCCTTCAAGAGGAGAAACACATCCATCATCCCAAGATGGATAACTCCCCCTAAAGGCTTGCTCCCCTTTGACCATTGTACCAATAATATCCTTGGGAAGGCCCTAAGCCAATATGAACTCTAAACCATCAAAATTAAGGTTCTAAGTTCAAACATGAACTCTTCCACCCTTAAATTTGATATTTTGACCTAACACCTCTCCAAATCCATATCCAATGGATTTTCACCCTTTATAATGCTTCCCAAAGCATATCCTAGGGTTAAGAGTGGTTAGGGACCTTTACCATGGTTGAAAATGGGCTAAACAACCTTGTTAACCCGAAATCAGACACGGCGCGACTCCTACTCGATGTCAATCGAACTACCCTTCATCGATCGCCATCGGCGTGATCAGTGATAATCGAAATTATCGAATTTCAGCTATCAGAATCGAGTTTTGAAAAGTCATAAGTAATTCTACGTATATCAAAAAATCATGAAATTTGATACGTATATTACTTATAGTCAATACAATGGGTGAAAAATATTTGAAAATTATTTTACCCATTAAATATCGAAATTGATATAAAATCCAAAAGTGAAGAAAAACTTCAATGTTTTAGCTCACTTTGTATCAATCTCATCAATGGTGATTGCTATCAAAAGATAGGCTTCACCAAGGTTTTCTAAAATGATTTTAAAATGTTTTTAAAACCTTATTTTGGATTATATTCCTTGGACTCTATGTACATGACTTGCACACAAGCTTTTCCAATGATCCACAATTGAAATTAGATGAGTTTTAGTTCATCTAGATGCAAAAACTATGCACCTTGAACTCAACTCATATCCTAGCATCTCACATGTATTTAGGGTGTATAAATACACATACATGTCAATGTGATGTGAGATGTGGGTTTTGTTCTCCCTAAACTAGAGTTTCATGCATTTTTCTAAGGCAACTCTACTTGATTCCCTTATAAATGGGACTCCAAGTCATGTCATTGTCCTTAAATCAATTTTAATCAATTAAATGCATGGAATGATCATGGCATAATAATAGAAAAAATAAAACATGGACAATGATCATGATGTCATGGCATATGATATAAAACTAAAGCACATGACATTTAAATCCTTAATCCTAAACATGATCATGACATATAAATGATGAAAATAAACATGATGTCATGTCATGGCATATGACAATCAAGGTATGACAATTAAAAGGAATAGGTATAATAATACCTAAATTTAATATTAGTTGCCATTTGAGATAATTAAGTATATTTTTGCCATTATTCCTATTAATCTCCCTAGTGTGGCAAAAATCCAAAATGGCACACTAACCTCTAAACCTAAATTGTGCCAATTTGATCATTTTATCAAGACTTCTCAAATAATATTGGCACATCCTAAAATCTTTTAGGATTAAAGCTCAAATGTATTTCCAATGTAACCATAACCTTGAAAATAACCTAAAGTGCCACCCTTATCATGGTTGAGTTAACTACCCATCCAATCGAGGTTGGTACACCCTAAACCCACCTACCGTGAATTAATCACGCTCTTAGGAACCCAAAATCTATTTGAGCTCCTAGGGTTGGTTAGGTATTCCTTAGGGATAACCTCCCTAGATACCTTCCTAATGACCCTCCTAGGCTTAGAAGCCTTGGTCATTGTGGTCTTGCCATGGTTAACCTTAGGGATTACCTCCCTAATAACCTTCTTAGTGGCCACCCTAGGTTTCCTAGAAACCCTAGCCACTAGGCACTTTCCATGGTTACTCTGAGGGATAACTTTCCTAGTAACCTTGGTCTTCCTAGACCTAGTTAGTGTTCCATAATCTAATGGAACATTATGATAAGTCATCTTAGGCTTAGGTTTGTGACCCAAACCATTCTTGCCCTTGGTTGACTTTTGACTCATAGGTCCTAGGTGTTGACTTTGACTTTTGGACCTAGACTTTTGATCACTTGATCCTTTAAATTGATTTTGTATAATTTTAAGGGTCTTCTCAAGTTTTTCAAGCCTTGATCTCAAGGCTTGGTTCTCTAATTCTAATTGCCCAATTTTAGAATTTTGATTTAATCCTTGGGCATGGTTCTTCCTAGGCATATGCCTAGTCCATTTGGGGTTAAAACCTAGGTGCTCTTGTATTTTCCTAATAGATTCCCTAGGTATGACATTTTTAGGGACATTAGCCCCAAATTTTTCTTTCTTTGAAAAATAGACATTCTTAGCTTCTAAACACAAATATTTATCTCTAGCATGCTTTTCATGATGAATTGAAAGAGAATTAAAATTCCTAGCATGCTTTTTAATATTTAAATTAGAAGGAGCATTATTTAGATATACCTTAGGGTTTGCCTTAGAGGCTCCCCCTACTTGTGATGCTCCATTTTGCCCCTTCTTCTTCCCTCTTGGGCATTGACTTCGGTAATGTCTCAGTAGCCGACATTTGAAGCAAATCACTTGCTCCTTACTCTTTTGCGTTGAGGGACCGACATCCTTGACCTTTGGTGCCGGAGGAGCTTTTCTAGTCTTCTTTGGGCACTTGCTCTTATAGTGCTCAAATTCCCTACACTCAAAACACATAATATTATTTTTATTTTGAATTACGGTGTTCGAGTTACCTAGGGTGGTTGTGGTGGTCAGAGTGGATTCTTGAGCTTGCTCTTCCTCTCTACCGGATGTAGATGGTTCTTCTTGTTGCTCCGGTATTGAGGATGCCCTAATCTCCTTCCCCTCAATCCTAGAGGTGGAGGTCTCCTCTTCATCCACCGATTCGGAGGTTGATTCCCTATCAATTTCCGACTCCTCAAGCTCTTTGGATAACGATGTACTTGCTTCCTTTTGAGCTTGAGAGGGTAAGCACTCCTCTTCTTCTTCTTCTTCTTCTTGGATTGATGATGAATTTTCATGGAGCTTTTCTACTTGGCTCCATAGCTCCTTGGCATCTACATAATTACCTAACATACACAAGATATTATTAGTCATTAAATCAATTAAAAATTTTATCACCTTATCATTTTTCTCGGAGGCTCGGACTTGCTCTTCGATCCATCTCTTCTTTTTAAGGAACCCTCCCTTTGGTCCTATTGCATAGCTAAAGCTCTCCATCAAGGTGGACCATTCTTCAAAGTCTCTCATCATCAAAAAATTTTCAATTCTCGCCTTCCAAGAATTGAAGCCTTCTCGTCCATAGAAGGCATAAGGGATCGGTGTGTTGATATCCCATCCTAGTTGCTCTTGAACTTCCATCTTCCCTCTAGCTTCTTTAGCTCCCGGCGGTTAATCCGTAGAAGAGCCCCGGGCTCTGATACCAATTGTAGAAGATTTGAGGCCGCTAGAGGGGGGGGGGGGTGAATAGCGACGTGTTCATATGATGATGGAATTCTTTCACATTCGTCTCTACAAAATCGTTATGCGCAGCGGAATGATAATAATAAAAACAATAACGAAGTAAGACAAACATGAACACACCAATACACAAATATTTAACGTGGTTCAGAACCGCACGGTTCCTACTCCACAGATCGAGCTCAAACGAGCCCTAGCTATGCCATAAGCACACCACTATGTAATAACTCCTTCTCGGAACAATCCGGAGGTGGAGAAACCTCGTACAATGTATACAACAGTAATACAATGAAAATATAATGGAATATAATGCAATACAAGTAAAGAAAACACTTTACAAATGCTTTGGATTGCTTGCTTTTGGTTGCTTGAAGAATGGACTTGGAGACCCTGATTTGCAGCAACAAATTGCCCCAAGGATGCTCAACAAACCATATGAAAAAACCCTCCCGTCGAGCTCCTTTTATCCTTCCGTGTGACCTAGATTTTTGCCTGGCAGTCGACTGTCATAAGGCCCCAGTCGATTGCCAACACTGTAGCTGTGAGACAACGGCTCAATCCACGTTGGATAAGTTCCAACGGATCTCTTGGCGATCATTGCAGCGCCCTAACCATTGCCTGGTCTCAGTCTGCTCGCAACTCAACTGGCAGTCGATTGCCATCCATGGCAGTCGACTGCCATCAGTCAACTGTGTTGGATCGAGAAGCGTCGCTAGAGGGGGGGGGGTGAATAGCGATCGTAAATCTTTTCTTTTTCGTTCGTTCGATACGCAAAGTAAGCACAGCGAAAAATAAATGAACATGTTTATTTTACTTGGTTCACAACCTAGCGGTTGCTACTCCAAGGCCCTATCGGTCCTAGACCGCGTACGGAGGGCAAAGCACTATAACGTCTCCTCCTCGTTGGAGGTAGGAGACAACGATCACAAAACCGAATATACGAGGATGAGGCAACAAGCCTACCTCACCTCGTTATGAAGAAAAACAAAGAATACAATATCAAAAATATTACTCGATTCTGCTGCCGACGAAGAAGATCGAAACTTGACGTCGCATCGGCATTATGACGATGTTGGAGCGTTGGCGTTGTAGGAGCACTTGATGAATAAACTTGATGTGATTTTGGAGTTGGAATCCTCCTCCTTTTATAGACTTTGGCCTCTGAATTTGTCTCCCTTTTTTTTGGAACGGATCACGAAGTTTTCTAAATTTTATCGCGAAGTGGCCGCGTCAAACGTTATCCGTTTTGACCTAGCGCAAAGGCTGAGTCGTCACCATCAGTCGACTGATGCATCTCATCTGTCGACTGATGACAGTCGACTGATGCCTCTCATCAGTCAACTGATAATAGTCGACTGCCCAATGTCCAGCAGTCGACTGCTAGCCTAGCCACTTCCCTGCAGTAAGGGGTTAGCTTGGAAAATGATAAATGCGACGGTTTCTAACCGTCCGATCTCGACCTAGACCATCCACAGGAAGTCTTAGTTGGATTGTCGCCTAAGGTCATCCCCGTAAAGAGGACACGACCTTACCATCTCTCACTCACACGAGCTTACCTCGATACTTAATTTGTAGCTCTCGCTTCCGGCCTTCCACTCGATTCCTTCGGCTCCCTCTGAAGTCACTCGAGTGTCGCCCGACTACTGTGGCTTCCTCCGGGTGTCGCTAACCTTTAGCTCTAGCTTTAGTACTTTTCTGCACACTCGATTTAGCTCGTGAGATAATGATGTAAACTTAACTTTGTGTCTTTGCCATAATCAAAACATAGGTTCGATTATCTGGTGCCCCTGCACCAACAATCTCCCCCTTTTTGATCTATGGCAAACCAACACAAAGTTAAGGGAAATTAAAGCATAAAACAAGTATAGTAAATGATGAATGTCATTTTCAAAAACTCCCCCTTAACCAAAACTCCCCCTTAACCCTAGGTGAGTTTTGAAAGAGATACTTTAGTTCAAAATTAAATAAAAATTAAATAAATTTTGTGTTACTCCCCCTTAACTTTCGCTCTTCTCCCCCTTTTGCCATAAATCAAAACAAATGTTGGGGTTTGTTATGTAAAAATGAAGTTTGTTATATAAAATAGGGGTTTAAAGACAATATGGTATATGCATGCATCAAGATAAATCAACTATGAGTCCAAACATGCGTCTAGCAATAGTTAGATAGATTGGTTCGAGGTGTGTCTCTCTGCACCAATAATCTAAAGGTTTATAATATAACCCTTAGGGTTAGTTTGCTTTCCCCCTTAGTCAAATATATGAAGTATAAGAGATGTAGGGGGCGCTAAACTTTGGCCTAAAGAGTCATTAAGTACAATAGTTGAGAAAATAAGTAGTATTTTGAAGATTGTTTTAAGTTTATTTCAATTATCCTTAACATCTCACCCATTCTATGTGTCTCAGAATTTGTTCACCTTATATGTTTTGTGAGATGATTTTAAATTGATTAAAGATAGTCAACCTTGGGTTAGATTCGGATTTAACCTTTAGATCGTTAAGTAACTTTTCGAGAAACTGGCTTCCAGGTCGTGGCGAGGCACAGGGGCCTTCTTTGATCGGAACAACGACCACTTCCTCAGACAAAGCCAAATTCAAGAAAATATCACTTAAGTCACTTAGGGTTACTTCCTGGTCTAACTAGTTTAGGATACGGCGAGGTAACTTCAGCTAGTTCCACTCGGTCAAGTGCACCAAGCTAGATACGCCTTATCTAGCCTGAATACACGAGACTTTGTTTCCCTAACGTACTATCATCTCACCGCGTCCTGATACTATGTCGTCAAGAGTTGACTAACTATTTTTCCTATCTAGCCATTCTAAAAATTAAAGTAAAATATTCAATGATTTTGCTAAGTAAGCGGGTATACTATTTTAGTGTTAGCTCCCCCTGGACCATTGAACCAATATGGTCTATTCAAATAATGAACTTGATCCTGAGGAATCCAATACTCATTAGTCCTTATATGTGAGTTCAATAAAACCTTTGGGACCCATGCTTGGACTCTTTGATGACTACGATTTACGATAGACATATATGACCTATTCGTAGTCGTTGACCTAAATCCGAGTCCAGCTTTATTGTACACTGCTCTTTGGGTTCCAAGTAGTCGATTAAGGTTCTTAGATCCCAACGTGAACCTTTCCAACCTAGCCTCAACCTCTTGAACTTGGTCTTTCAAGAGAGAATTCTCCTCCTCAAGTTTTTCAATTTGAGTTGAGTTTCTCTCTTGAACTTGATTAGTTGAAGGGGTTAGAGTAGCCTCTTGCTTGAGGGTTTCAACCTCCTCAAGTAACGACTTAACCCTAGACTCGGACTTAGTTAATTTCCTATTAAGCATTTTAATTGTATTGTAAAGCGTATGAATTAGTGAGCGGCTAACCTTAATTTTCTCTTTTGGTCCGACTTTGAGTTGCTTCTCGAAGTAGTCTTCGAGTTCGGAGTCGGTGTTGTAATTGGATTCAGATTCGGACTCTGAATCAGACTCTTCGGGTCTTGCCATGCATGCTATGCCGCTGCCTTCTTCGTTGTCCCATGTTGCATGAAAAGCCTTCTTTCGATTTGATTTGAATTGTGCCCTCTTTTGATTCTTTAGTAGTCTCCTTTCCCTACGAACGATCTTCCGCACTACGTTCACTATTGCTTCCACCTTTTTCGATTCGGACTCCGATTCATCTTCGGGTTCGAGTTCATCTACTTGCCTAGTAGGTGGCTTGCTTCTTTGTCCTGCAAGTAGAGCAATACCTCTCTCGGTCCGGACCACGTTAGTTTGCTCGTGAAGTTCAAACTCGGAAAGTAATTCGTCTAACCTAAGCTTTGAAAGGTCCTTAGAGACCTTATAGACATCAACCATGGATGCCCACAAGGTAGTCCTAGGGAAAGCATTTAAAGCGTACCTTATAAGGTCCCGGTTCTCTATGGCTTGCCCGATCGAGTGAAGACCGTTGACGATGTCTTGGATCCGCCCATGTAATTGGGTGGCGGTCTCGCGATCCTGCATCTTTAGATTGTACAATTTATTTAAAAGTAAATCTCTTTTACATACCTTAGCATCGGGCATCCCTTCGTGTAGATCAATCAATTTGTTCCAGAGGTCTTTGGCGCTAATGAATGGACCGATGCAGTTGAGCTCCTCCTTGGACAAGTCACATTGTAATATTTGGGTTGCTCTTGCATCGGGTTCGATTTGCCTCTTGGTTGCATTTGTCCACTTGTTGAAATCCAAGGGCTCTCCTTGATCATTGGTGGGTAGAGCAAAGACGGTTTGGATTATTATCCAAGTCTCGACTTGTGTTTTCAAGAAACACTCCATCCGACCTTTCCAATAACGGAAATCATCTCCGTTAAAGAACGGAGGTCGGGTGGTGCTATATCCCTCAATGTGAGCCATTAAGTATCTTGCAAAACACGAATAAAAACCAAAGGGAATTCCAAGACTTGGTCTTGGATTAGTAGTGTGGGAAATAAATAGGAAATAAACAGAATTAAATGAGAAAAATAAAAAACTAACAAAAACTAACAACTTATGACTTCGATGCCCCCGAAAGGGTACTAGATGTTGGATTTTGGGGCTGGAAATGGATTGTTACGAGGGTAAACCCTCGTAAAAAATCTAGATCTCTTAGAGAGCTTCAATTTGGTACATAGATCGTTAAGTGAGTCCACTTGTGCGAAAAGTTATGACCCTTTTACCGTCGGCTACTCAAAGAGATAAAAACTTGCAAGCACACAACCAAAAGAAACGTACCAAGACTTCGTCTTGTATTAGTAGTGCGGGAGGAAAAAGACCTAAAAAAAAATACGAATCGAAAAATACGAACAGAAAACCAAAATGTGCTAGATCGGTGGTTTCACCAAATCTGAGCGCCCCCGCTCTGATACCAATTGTTGGATCGAGAAGCGTCGCTAGAGGGGGGGTGAATAGCGATCGTAAATCTTTTCTTTTTCATTCGTTCGATACGCAAAGTAAGCACAGTGGAAAATAAATGAACACGTTTATTTTACTTGGTTCACAACCCAGCGGTTGCTACTCCAAGGCCCTATCGGTCCTAGACCGCGTACAGAGGGCAAAGCACTATAACGTCTCCTCCTCGTTGGAGGTAGGAGACAACGATCACAAAACCGAATATACGAGGATGAGGCAACAAGCCTACCTCACCTCGTTATGAAGAAAAACAAAGAATACAATATCAAAAATATTACTTGAAGCGAAGAAGATCGAAACTTGACGTCGCATCAGCGTTATGACGATGTTGGAGCGTTGGCGTTGTAGGAGCACTTGATGAATAAACTTGATGTGATTTTGGAGTTGGAATCCTCCTCCTTTTATAGACTTTGGCCTCTGAATTTGTCTCCCTTTTTTTTGGAACGGATCACGAAGTTGTCCAAATTTTATCGCGAAGTGGCCGCGTCAAACGTTATCCGTTTTGACCTAGCGCAAAGGCTGAGTCGTCGCCATCAGTCGACTGATGACAGTCGACTGATGCCTCTCATCAGTCAACTGATAACAGTCGACTGCCCAATGTCCAGCAGTCGACTGCCAGCCTGGCCACTTCCCTGCAGTAAGGGGTTAGCTTGGAAAATGATAAATGCGACGGTTTCTAACCATCCGATCTCGACCTAGACCTTCCACAGGAAGTCTTAGTTGGATCGTCGCCTAAGGTCATCCCCGTAAAGAGGACACGACCTTACCATCTCTCACTCACACGAGCTTACCTCGATACTTAATTTGTAGCTCTCGCTTCTGGCCTTCCACTCGATTCCTTCGGCTCCCTCCGAAGTCACTCGAGTGTCGCCCGACTACCGCGGCTTCCTCCGGGTGTCGCTAGCCTTCAGCTCTAGCTTTAGTACTTTTCTGCACACTCGATTTAGCTCGTGAGATAACGATGTAAACTTAACTTTGTGTCTTTACCATAATCAAAACATAGGTTCGATTATCTAGTTCCCTTGCACCAACAAACTGCTCCAATGAGCAGTCGACTGCCATCAGTCAACTGCTCCAATGAGCAGTCGACTGCCAAGGCAATTTCAGCCCTAAGTGGCAGTCGAGCTCTAGTCGATTCTCGGCAGTCGAACCGGCCATAATGCCAGTCGACTGCCAACCTCAAACATGAGGTTTTAACCCAAGTATGGTGCCCTCATACTTGCTAGACCACCCTTAGCCTAGACCTAAACCTTCTAGCCACCTCTATCAGCCTCATGCCTCTCGGATCCCTCCAAGTCATCCATGACTTGTTCATACATTGCGCTAACCTTCAGATGCTTCCATCAGCTATGTCATGCTAACGGTGTCTACACCACCAAGGCACATTGGACTTACGCCGCCAAGACTCTGCTTGGACTTTACGCCGCCAACCATTGGACTTATGCTGCCAAGACTCCACCCTTAGACTTTACGCCGCCAATATCAAACCCCTTGGACTTCTCAAATGCCAAGCCTCAATCTTGGACTTTCCCTTGCCAATCCATGTTGGACTTTCCATGCCAAGTACCCATGACTTGGACTTTACCTTGCCAAGGCCCATGCTTGGACTTTCCCAATTGCCAAGTGTCCCACTTGGACTTTCCATGCCAAGTACTCATGACTTGGACTTTACCATGGCAATTACATTGTCATATGTTTTTTCTAACATCAAAATATCTCTCGAGCCAAGCTCGAGTCCTGGTCAATCGTGACCTGGGTCGATTGCACCAACATGATGGAGGCAACAGTTAACTGAAACAAGCCATCTGTCTACTGTTTCTAGGGTTTCCAATTTCAATGAAAAGTTAGCATAAAAATGCAAGTAATACAAGTGATTTTGACGACCACTTACCGTCCGATCTCGACATAGACCTTCCATGGGAAGTCTTGGTTGGATCGTCGCCTAAGGATGTTCCCGTATGGAGGACTCGACCTTGTATTGTCTCGCACACATGAGCGTACCTTAAGTTCATAACTTAGAAGCTTCGCTTCCGGTCTCCACCTGATTTCTTCGGCTCCCTCCGAAGTCCTCCTGGTGTCGCCTGACCACCATGGTTCCCTCCGGGTGTCACCAACCTTCATCTTAGCTTAGCATTCCTACACACTTGATTCAGCTCGTGAGATAACGATGTAAACTTAACTTTGTGTCTTTGCCATAATTAAAATACTGGTTCGATTATCTGGTGCCTCTGCACCAACAGTTGCTCCACAACTTCTTGTGCAATAATCTCATCATCCACAACACTTTGTGGTGCCTGTTCAATTTCCATTTCAGTGCTATCTTTATCTTGAATTTCTTCAAGATGTATTTTACTCCCACGAGTTCTTCTAGAAATGAACTCTCTTTCTAGAAATACTCCATTTCTAGCGACAAATATTTTTCCTTGTGTGGGATTGTAGAAGTAATATCCTTTTATTTCCTTAGGATATCCTATAAAGTAACACTTGTCTGATTTGGGATCTAGTTTGTCGGAGACTTAATGATGAACATAAGCCTCACAATCCCAAATCTTCATAAAAGATATCTTGGGACTCTTCCCAGTCCATATCGCATATGGTGTCTTTATGACTGCCTTAGTGTAACGCAGTTAAGTGTGAAAGCAGCCATCTCTAAAGCATATACCAGAAGAAAGAAGGAAGATTTGTGTAACTCATCATGGATCGTACCATATCTAATAATGTACGATTTCTCCTTTCGGATACACCATTCCACTGTGGTATTCCAGATGGAGTGATTTGAGATCTAATCCCAAACTCAATGAGATAGTCATGAAAATCTTGGCTAAGGTATTCCCCACCTCGATCTGATCGAAGCACTTTAATACTCTTACCAAGTTGGTTTTCTACTTCATTCTTGAATTCTTTGAACTTTTCAAAGGATTCAGATTTGTGTCTCATAAGATACACATATTCATATCTACTGAAATCATCAGTAAAAATAATGAAGTACTAATAGCCTCCTCTTGCTGCTACATTGAAAGGCCCACATACATCAGTATGTATGAGTTCTAACAAATCAGTAGCTCGTTCGCCATGTCCACTAAATGGAGTCTTGGTCATCTTGCCTAGAAGACAATATTCACATGTCTCATATGATTCAAAATCAAATGAATCTAGTAATCCATCCTCATGGAGCTGGGATATGCGACTCTCATTTATGTGACTTAGGCGACAATGCCAGAGATATATTTGGTTCAGATCATTAGATTTGAACCATTTGGTATTTATGTTATAGACTGGGGTTTCAAGATCAAGAAGATAGAGACCATTCACAAGGTGTGCACTACAAAAAAAATATATCATTTAAATAAACGGAACAACACTTGTCCTTTATTACAAATGAGAAACCTTTCTTGTCTAAACAAGAAACAAAGAGAATGTTTTTAGTCAAGGCAGACACATAACAACATTCTTCTAGTTCTAAGATAAGCCCAGTGGGAAAAGATAAGAAATATGTCCCTATAGCGGAGGAGGCAACTTTTGCTCCATTGCCTACCTGTAGGTCCACCTCGCCCTTCATCAATGATCTAGTCTTTCAAAGGCTCTGTACATTGGTACAAATGTGAGAAGCACAACCAGTATCTAATACCCAAGAAGACGAGATAGATAAATTGACTTCAATAACATATATACCTGAGCCAGAAGTCTCACTTCTCTTCTTTTTCACCTCTTCCAAGTATAGCTTGCAGTTTATCTTCCAATGCCCGGTCTCACCACAGTGGAAGCATTCCCCTTCCTTAGACACCCCTCCTTTAGGTTTCAATGCATTTGCCTTGCCTTTACCTTTGCCTTTGGCCTGGGTCTTACCCTTACCTTTAGGCTTCTGCTTGCCTTTGCCTTTGTTCACCATCAAAATGGTACCAAGCTTTGTCGTCTTAAGTTTGAGTTCAGCAGTTCGCAACATGCTCAACATCTCAGGTAAAGGCTTGTCAATTTCATTCATGTTGTAGTTCATTACAAATTGACTATAGCCTTCTGGCAGTGACTACAGAACAAGGTCAGTGGCCAGCTCTTGGCCCAATGAAAATCCCAATCTCTCTAGGTTCTCAACGTACCCAATCATTTTGAGTACATGAGTGCCTACGGGAGTTCCTTCTTGCATTTTGCATTAAAACAAGGTCTTTGATACTTCGTATATCTCGTGCCTTGCTTGTCCCTGATATAGTTGTTTTAGATGCTCAACCATACCATAGGCATCCATGTTCTCATGTTGCTTCTGAAGTTCAAAGTTCATGGTGGCAAGCATGAGGCATGACACATCCAGTGCACCATCTTGATGCTTCTTATAAGCATCCTTGTCAGCACGAGTGGTTGTAGGGGTGGGTGGTTTAGGAATGGACTGCTCTAGGATGTATAGTTTGCGTTCTTGCTTGAGGACTATCCTCAAGTTCCTGTACCAGTCCAGGAAGTTAGCTCTAGTGAGCTTGTCCTTACCAAGGACAGATCGCAGAGAGAGTGTGTTTGACGTATTTGATGACATGGTGATCTACAATACAGAAATGCAGAAATGTATCATATTTCAATCATTTAATTAGGTCTTTAACTAAATGATTCTTCCACTGGTCACAAAGTGGGACAAGATCCATATTATACCATATCTTGAGTTAGCTTTGGCTAATCGCCCAAGACTCGTATAAGTTAGATAGGTAGCTTGTACCAATTACATCTAATGTAACTCTTGTATATCTATATAAACAACATTATTTGTTCATTGTGCCCATCGCATGAGATATCTTTCTAAATTACCACTCATCTTGAGTTAGCTTTGGCTAATCGCCCAAGATTTGTATAATGTAGGTAGATGTCCCGTATGAGTTATGCCTCTAAGTTCATCAATCTAATAGAGAGAGCTTAGTTAAGTCAAATCCAAGGTTTAATAGGCAGACATCACAATTTTCCTGTCATACTTTACCAAGGTAAATCGAGTCACTTTGCTTTGGAAAATGCACTATGATTGAACAAGGTAATAGTAAGTATTAAACTTTGGTAGGCATATAATAAGTGACCTAATTTTGTGACAACTAACTACGCATGCATCAAATATACAAGCATCACATGCATCACATATACAAGAATCACATATAAGCAAAAAAAAAAATGTGACATGGTTATGACCCATATTCTACGATCCTCTCAAGTCAATGAGAAGATCGAATGGTCAACCTAAGGATAATATCTTCTCCAAGTGCTTCCTTTGGTCATCATGTGTCGTCGGCATCCTTCTTGTAACTCATCCTCCATTGGACTTTCCACTCATCATTTTGTACATTACAAAATAAGAACACTCGAGTTACATTCGAGTCTAGATTTATTTTACAACTAGAAAAATAGAGAGGGAGACACGACATACAGGTTGTATTATGAGTTACAACACCCACATGCACATCACAACATGCAGGCCGTATTATGAATTACAACATGATCTAATCTCATTGGGATAAAGGGCCATAACCATGCACCATGGCAACCAACACACAACAAATAGATCTAGGACGTCAATATTATTATGTTTGCAAAATTTGCTCATGAGCCGAAACCTCACGGTGTCACGCTGCTTGATTAGCGGGCGGGTCAAAGCGCCCCTTGTGTGTGTGCGGGCACCCTCGAAACAAAATTTATTTTGTCGACTCTTTGAATGAGTCGTTGCCCTAAATCCATCAAAATGAATCCGAGACCCTCTTGTTTTGTTGATGCATCCTTGCGACAAATCTGTTCTCAATAGAGTGACACAACCACATCAACTAGTATGAAAACCGTAGGTTATGTAATTTTGTCAAGAGCAATCTTTTAGTTTGATCAACACAAACTTATGCATTCCGACAAAATATGCTCACACAATTATGCAACCCATAACAAAATATGTCCTACTTCTATATCACATATAAAAGTGCATAAAACTTTGTATGATCTTTCGCAAGTGGCTCTGATACCACTGTTGGGAATCCTATGTGATAAACAATAAAATTGTAGCATAAAAAGGATCCCTTGAGCGATCAATGCGAAAGAAAACTCATACAAAGTATAGATCAAAGGCCCTATCCTATAGGGTATACCTTTGATACGTGCACTTTGTCTATACCACTCATCCATGGTTCGCCGGATCTCTTGCACGTTCAAGCGTACGTGCCTCTTTGGTATCCACACGAACACTTGTGCTAGCAACACCACAAAAGAGAGCTAGGCCAAGAAAGGATTTCGGCCAAGAAGAAGAAGAAGGGGAAAAACAAAGGCAATCTCCACTATCCCTCTTCATGATCCAAAGTCCCCATTTTATATTCATCCCATGAATATGAAAGATTTCATCCAACCCTTGGTTTTCCCTCTTCAATGCATGATTAATCCATATTAATCATGCATGAAAAGAGGTTTCATTCATGCATGAAAAGAGGTTTCATCCAACCCTTGGTTTTCCCTCTTCAATGCATGATTAATCCACATTAATCATGCATGATGAATTCATACCATTCAAATTGATTTGAGTCCAACTCAAATCAAATCAATTTGAGTCCAACTCAATTCGGCCATTTAATTTGAGTCTAACTCAAATCCAACCCTTTCAATGAATCCAATTCAATGCCTAATGGTTCATTTAGTCAAACTAAAATGAACCTCATCTCCAAAACAACATGTTCTTTGTGTGTGATCCTATAGGTTTTCGTAACGTTGGCAATGTCTCTAAACCACTTTAGACACATAAGCAATGAGCGACATCTAGCAATGCATCATTGCTACCCAAGTTATGAAAATGTCAAGATCCGACAAAAACCTTTCTGTGACTATTATCTTGTATGACCTTGTCCTTCTATTCTTGATATCTAGATTGATCAATGAGGTATAGACCGTGTCATCCTCTTATCAATCTTTGTGTTTCTTGATCCCCAAGTAGACTCACTCAAACAAATGAGCTCAATATCTCATATTGACTCATTTGAGCATGGTCATGCATTTCGTGGTCTTACTCTATCAAGAGGCCTAAAGATATCACTCCCATCATATGAGAGGGATAGATCCCATCTACATCACTCACATCCCTCCGCATAATTTGTTACATACCTAGTGATCACCTTTATAGTCAACCCTATTACGGGTGATATTTGACGATACCAAAGTACATAACTCCTTATGTAGGGAACCATAGTGATTTTAGGTCTGAGGACTATTCATACTAATAGTCACATGAGAAAGTTTATGACCCTCATATAACGATCCATGAAACTTTCTCATGGCGGGTTAATTCAATACATAGTCTCTAATATGTACCCATGTGTCAATTTGATATCACATATCCATGACTTGTGAGATTAATTCATCAATTGACCTGCATGCTAGTCTCTATGTATTAATATTGTCCTTGCATATTAATACTCGACTATGAATAGTTAAAAGTAGTGTTCTATATATATATATACAAACTCTCACTATCAATTCAACCAATTCATATGCTGTAAACCTGAATATACTATTCAAGGACACTATTATATTATTCGTATATCACAGATAAGAAATAATATAATAAGCAAACCTTGCCTATTATTAATGAAATATGATACATATGATTCTAATCAATCATCTCATGATTGACACTAAGGGCTGACACTAACAAGAAATCCCTTCCTTTTCAACATAAAAAGAAATTCTTCCAAAATCCCTTCCTCCGATACCCTCAAGAAAATGCAGCCCCTTTCTTCACTTCCCCGTCCATGGTTTACTTCCACCCATTCCAAAATTAGAGGAGAACATTATCAAACCCTTTCCTCCCGTATACAACTTCCCTCCGGCTACCAAATTATTGCTGCTAACTCCACCGAGCGCCCCCACCTACCTCCTGGTCACACCAAAGCTTTCTTCTCCGATCAGGTAGAAGTCGGTCTATTTTTTCCCATTCATCCCTTCCTCTTAGAGGGTTTTGAATATTTTTCTATCCCTTTAAATCAACTAAGTCCCAACTCTTTCCATTTAATGCTAGGATTTTACCTTATCACCTCTTTTTTATCAATTACTCCTTCAGCCATTCTTTTCCACTACTTTTTTTCAAATAAAATCATCAAAAATAAGCATCTTTTACTCTGAAGCTCGATCGGAGTTTCAATTTCTTACTGCTATCCCTTCTTCACACAAAGGATAGAAGGAACTTTACTTCTTTGTACATTCTCCCTCTCCCTTTCCTTTTTCCTCTACATGGTTAACTGCTCTTCCTCCCCGCCCTTCTCTAGGCTCTTACCGCGATAATGAAGAGTATCAAATGATGATTCTATTGTTATTAGAAGAACGATTCAACTTGAACCAGTTGTTAACTAGATCCGCACTGTCACTAATCAGGATAAGCTATCCTCTCCAGTCGATTGGCATGCTCGGTAACAATTGCTTCTGATTGTATCTTTGCATACTATTTGTAGGAACGATGGTGGCTGGCTAGAGGGGGGTGAATAGCCTTTCTTGTATGTAGATGGAAGCCGTTTGTTGATTGCTCATCTACAAACTTAATTAGTGCAAGCGGAATATACTAATATAAACAATTAAGACAAGGCAAAGTAAAGAATAGAGAGCACAAATGCTAACACCACAATGTAACGTGGTTCACAACCTTGCTGCTAATCCACGGTCCGATTCGTCCAAGGTGAATCATGTCTCAAGCTTTTCACTATTCTTTCCTTTGCACCAAGCTAGGTGGAGGTAACCTTTTACACAAGAATCACTCTTCTTACAATAGAATGAAGATTAGCACAAGTAGAAGAGTGGAAAACATTTAGGACACTTTGGGAGTTGTTAGGAGTTCAAGCATTAACCTCCCAAAAGCCCTCACCCCTTCTCTTTATAGAGGAAGAGGATTTCTTCCCGTTAACACAACAACAGTTGATTGATGCCCCGATCAGTCGGCTGATCCTGTAGCCGTTGCCCAAAAATGGCTTCTTCCATGTTGGATTCCAACCAACGACTCCCACATCAGTCGACTGATCTTCCCATCAGTCGACTGATGGAGCTGCCAGTCGAGTGCCGAAAGCGAGCACTTGACTGCTCACCATTTTGTGTCTGAAACCCTTGCGACCAGTCGACTGATGCTTTCATCAGTCGACTAGTGGTCTCGAAAGTCGACTGCCAATCCATGGCAGTCGACTGATGGCACATGAACTAGACTCGAACACTAGTCGAGTCACAGTCGACTTAGAGTAGTTGACTGCCATGACATGGCAGTCGACTGATGTCAGGAAATCCCATCCGATACTTAGCCAATTGGCAAAGTTTCACCTAAGTGCACTACCCCTTCCCGGGTTATATTCGCTCACTCTCATTCCTTAAAGTTCCTCGCCTTTGAAGTTGTCTTCGTCCGACCACATCCCTTGGATGAGCCAAGCACACGACTCTGCAGCGCCATCCTTCGTGTCTCTCCCTGAAGTCTACTTCCTCCGGCTTCACTCTAATTCTCCTCATCCGGTAGCCCCTCATATGCTCCAAGCGCACGGCTTCCGCAAAGCTATCCTTCAGCGACTCAAGGACGGAGTCATGAGAGGTGAAACTCGCCAATGCTCCATGTGCGAATTACTAAATCCTGCAAGACTCCAACGCACATATCAAATTCAATCATTCTAACTTAAACCTGTTGCCACACACATCAAAACCATATCACGGGTTGATTCCTCTAACAATCTACCCCTTTTTGATGTGTGGCAATCCGTTTAAATTAGGTAAACATTTGATAAAAATATTAAGGTAAGAAAGCATGTAAATAAACATGATTATCAACTCTCCCCCTTAATACATGAAACTCCCCCTAAATACAATTCTCCCCCTTACTATAACTCACTTAAAACATACATATTTCTCCCCCTTTGACACCATCAAAAAGATTAAACTAAGTATTCAAACATAGCATCAAGTCTAGGAGGAGAAAAAAAATACCAAAACATGACTTAAAATCTGATAAAGAGGCTTACTGGGCATGTTTTTAGTCGATCAATCGACTCGTTCAGACTACCAGTCGACTGACACTTGAATTTCAGGATTTTCTGATTTTCGGGTCGAATTTCAGAAATGCATTAAAAATTCTATAAAATTTGAAAAATCATGAAATTTGGGGAACACATTTCTTGTAAGTGCCTTTATCAATGAAAAATAGTTTTCCATGAAAAATCATTATATTTTCGAAAATTAGGCAAAATCTCAAAAGTTGAAAAATATCTAAAGTTTTGTATCAATTTTAAAGCCTAGTTTTGCCTTGAAGCTTTTCAAAACATGAACATTCAGTTTATGAAACAAGAAATGTTTTTCAAAACATTTAAAATATCCAACCATGATCTTTGAGCAATATGTCTATGAATTAAACATAAGCCTTCCCCATGATTGGTCTATTATTGCTATTTTGATACTTTAAATGACCATCTAAATGACATAGGCATTAGTGGACTATTAGTATCATCCTATCATCTCACTCATGCTATGTTTTCAATCAAGATAGCCTATAGTGAGTGTGAGATGTTCCTAAAGGTATTTGTATATGCTTAACCATAATTTTCATGCATTTCTACCCATGGTTAAGTATCATCCTAAAAACCCACATGATCATAAAGACATATATGTATTGATTTCATATTATGATCATGAAACTCATGTATCAATCAATTTGTAATCATGCATTAGGTATAAAATCATGATAATAAGTCAAGTATTACCCAAGGAATAATTTAAAACCTTATTGCCCATGGTTATATATCAAATGTTAGGATCATAAATCATGATTGCAAACATATAAAACAATTACATTAACTATCATTATTTAAGCATTATTATTAATTTATGGGCACATTATCATCACCCAACACTATGCTAAAAATTTATAGGTCATGAGTGTCAACATATATAACACTAAGTGTTGAGCATGATTTAATCTATTTATGGGTGCATTATCATCACCCAACACTATTTCAAAAATTAAGTCCCGCCATCCTAAGTCAACCAAAACATATGATATAAGTAAAATCCTTGTGGTTGACTATCCTAGGGTTTTCCTAACCCTTAAGGATGGATTTAGAAACCCAATACAAGTTCTTTCCTATGGGGTTCACTAAATATTCCTTAGGGATCCATTTTCTAGCAATTTTCTTATTTTTGCTTTGACCCCTAGCAATCAAACATTTATAGTCCTTTTCATTAGTTTTTCCCTTATATCCTAGGCCTTTCCTATTGAAGCTTGTCCTTTGGCTCCCTATGATCATGTTAAGGGTGTTGGAGCCTATTGTGAATTTTTCTAGGGCTTTGGTCAAATGGTCTACCTTTTCCCTTAACATCCTATTTTCCTCAATGCATGCATCATTAACATCAAAAGGCATATAAAGATCATGTGAGCATGCATAATCATCATTAACATGTAAACATGCTTGTTCTAATTTATTTTCTAGATCCTTAATTTGATCAAGCATGCACTTGTTTTTTTTTCTTAGCCCTAAATAAATCCTTAGTAAGGCTAGAAATCATGGAAACTATTTTATTGGGTGAGAAATTCGTTACCATAGTCTCCATGTCTTCTTCTTCGGATGAGGAGGATTATGATGAAGCTCCCCCTTCACTAGAGCTCTCCTCACTTGTGCTTGATCTTTCTTGTTCGGAGGAGGAGGTGTCTAGGTCATCAAATGCCATTAGTGCCAAATTTGTGACAAAGGCATTTTCTTCCTCCGATGATGATGAGGAGGAAGGATCATCCCAAGTCCTTGCTTTGAGTTCTTTGACCTTCCCTTTTTCTTTGGCCTTCTTCTCTTCTTCCTTCTTCTTCTTGCTCCCCTTCTTCTTTTCTTCTTTTCTCCTCCTTTCTTATTTGCTCTTGTTCAAGAGGGGACAATTATCTCTTATGTGTCCCTCTCCATGGCAATTATAGCAAATTATCTTCCCCCTTGGTCTTCTTCTTCTATCATTAGATTTATTAAATTTAAAATTCTTCAGAGCACGTCTTACCTTTCTTACCATGTATGCTTCTTTCGTGCTATCCATGGAGGAGGAGGAGGAGGCTTCATCGGATGAAGAGGGAGTCTCCAACTTCTTCTTCTCCTTGTTGGCTATTAAGGCTACTCCTCTTGATGGTTGAAGTCTTGGCTCTTCTACTACTCCTTCAAGCCTTGTTTCGTGTAGCTCCATGGTGGAGAAGAATTCCTCCAAGGTGCTAACTTCTAGGTTCTTGGAGATGTAGAAAGAATCCACCATTGAGCTCCATTTTGAGGACCGGGGAAAGGCATCTATAGCCTTCATTACCATATCCCGGTTGGAAAGCTTCTCCCCTACACTTGTCAAACCGGTTAAAATTTCTTTAAACCTAGAATGTAGATATTTTACCTTCTCTCCCTTTTCGAGTTTAATGTTGCATAATTGGGAGCGTAGGACATCTCTCCTTGCTAGTTTGGCCTCGGATGTGCCTTCATGAATCTCTATGAGTTTCTCCCACATCTCCTTGGCACTTGAACATTCCCCTATCCGATTTACTTCTTGTTGGGGGAGTACATTGTAGAGATGGTGCTTTGCCTTTGAGTTCGCCAAGTACTCTTCCCTTTGCCTCTTACTCCACCTTGATATCTCCAATGGCTTCCCTTCTTCATCCCTAGGTATCTTGAAACAATTTTCCATTATTAATAGAATTTCAAAATCGGTTTTGAAAAATACCTCTATTCGCTTCTTCCACCAAGTGAATTCCCCCTCGGCCTTTGGTGGGTGAATGTTGGAGCCGACCATCCTTGATTGTGCTTGTTGCGGCGGTTAGTCCTCGACAAGCATCCTTGGCTATGATACCACTTGTAGGAACGATGGTGGCTAGCTAGAGGGGGGTGAATAGCCTTTCTTGTACGTAGATGGAAGTCGTTCATTGATTGCTCGTCTATAAACTTAATTAGCGCAAGCGAAATATACTAATATAAACAATTAAGACAAGGCAAAGTAAAGAATAGAGAGCACAAACGCTAACACCATAATGTAACGTGATTCATGACCTCGCCACTAATCCACGGTCCGATTCGTCCAAGGTGAATCACGACTCAAGCTTTCCACTATTCTCTCCTTTGCACCAAGCTAGGTAGAGGTAACCTTTTACACAAGAATCACTCTTCTTACAATAGAATGAAGATTAGCACAAGTAGAAGAGTGGAAAATGTTTAGGGCACTTTGGGAGTTGTTAGGAGTTCAAGCATTAACCTCCCAAAAGCCCCCACCCCTTCTCTTTATAGAGGAAGAGGATTTCTTCCCGTTAACATAACAGCAGTTGATTGATGCCCCGATCATTCGACTGATCTTGTAGCTGTTGCCAAATAACGACTTCTTCCATGTTGGATTCCAACCAACAGCTCCGACATCAGTCGACTAATCTTCCCATCGGATCGATAGAGCCGATGAGTGTCGGCGAGCACTTGATCGCTCTCCATTCTGCTCGAAACCCTTGCGACGATCGGTGATACTTTCATCGATCGGTGGTGATCTCAGCGATGGGATCGCCAATCCATGGAAGTCAACTGATGGCACATGAACTAGACTCGAACACTAGTCGAGTCATAGTCGACTTAGAGTAGTCGACTGCCATGACATGGCAGTCGACTGATGTCGGGAAATCCCATCCGACACTTAGCCAATTGGCCAAGTTTCACCTAAGCGCACTGTTAGGGCAATCAACCCATGATATAGTTTTGATGTGTGTGGCAAAGGGTTTAAGTTAGGATGATTGGATTTGATATGTCCGTTGGAGTCTTGCAGGACTTAGTAATTCGCACATGGTGCATTGGTGAGTTTCACCTCTCATGACTCCGTCCTTGAGTCGGTGAAGGATAGCTTTGCGGAAGCCGTGCGCTTGGGGTATCCGAGTGACCGCCGAACGAGGAGCATTAGAGTGAAGCCGGAGGAAGTATACTTCAGGGCAAGACGCGAAGGATGACGCTGTAGAGCCGTGCACTTGTGACATCCTAGGGATGTGGCCGGACGAAGACAACTTCAAAGGCGAGGGACTCCAAGCGATGAGAGTGAGTGAATGTAACCCGGGATGGGGTAGTACGCTTAGATGAAATTTTGCCAATTGGCTAAGTGTCGAATGGGATTCCTCGACATCAGTCGACTGCCATGTCATGGCAGTCGACTGCTCCAAGTCGAATGGGTTCGACTGGTGTTCGACTGGTGGGTTTTTGGCCCAACAGTCGACTACCATGGAATGACAGTCGATTGCCAGACCATCAGTCAATGACCAAGGGTGGCAGTTGACTGATGAAGGTAGTCATGGGCACAGAACCTCCTGTAGCCGACTGATTAGTCATCTACGGAGGCATCTGTCGACTGATGGATATATCTGTCGATTGCTAAGGGTTTCGTTGGACTACAACGGTCGGGATCTGATGTGTTCAGAGGCCGTTGTAACGGTGGCAGTTGACTGCAAAGGGCAGCAGTCGACTGATGGCGGCCGATTGGAAGAAATCAACCCTCTCTATAAAAAGAGAGGGTGTGGGCTTTTGGATGGCTAATGCTTATGTTCTAAGTGATCATCCAAGTGCCCCACAAAGCTTAAACTTCTTCTCCTAGTTTTCTTTCACATCTATTGTAAAAGAAGGAGTGTTCTCATTATTGTAAAGGTTTACCTCCACCTTGCTTGGGCTAAAGGGAGAGACCAATAGTGGATTGGTTTCGGGGTGATTCACCGGAGACGAATCGGACCGTGGATTAGCTGCGTGGCCGTGAACCATGTTACATATTGTGTTAGCATTGTTTATATTTTTGTTTGTTCTTAATTGTCTTTGCTTTATATTTCCGCTTGTGCTAATGTGAATTGTAGACAATTAAGAATGACTTCCGCTCATACGATGATTGAGAGCTATTCACCTCCCTCTAGCCGGCCAACAATGATCCTACAAGTGGTATCATAGCTAAAGAAGCTTGTCGAGGACTAACTGCCACAACAAGCACAATCAAGGATGACCGGCTCCAACATTCACCCACCGAAGTTTGAAGGAGAATTCTCTTGGTGGAAGAAGAGAATGGAGGTATTTTTTTAAATCGATTTTGAAATTTTATTAATAATGGAAAATGATTTCGAGGTACCTAGGGATGAAGAGGGGAAGCCAATCGAGAAGTCTAGATGGACTTAAAGGAAAAGGAAAGAGTACTTGGAAAACTCAAAGGCAAAGCACCATCTCTACAATGTACTCCCCCAACAAGAAGTAAATGTGGGGAAACTCATAGAACTCCATGAAGGTACTTCCGAGGCCAAGCTTGCAAGGAGAGACCTTCTTCGCTCCCAACTAACAAATATCAAACTTGAAAAGGGAGAAAAGGTAACCTCACTACACTCTCGATTTAAAGAAATTTTAATTTGGCTAACAAGTGTAGGAGAAAAACTTTCGAACCGGGATATGCTTATGAAAGCAATCGATGCTTTTCCCTGGTCATCGAAATGGAGCTCAATGGTGGACTCCTTCTACATGTCAAATAACCTAGAAGTGAGCACCTTAGAGGAGTTCTTCTCAACCATGGAGCTCCATGAAACAAAGCTTGAAGGAATAAGTGAAGAATCAAGTATCAAGCTATCTAGAAGAGTAGCCTTGGTAGCAAACAAGGGGAAGAAGAAGAAGATAGAGACTCCCTCCTCCTCCGATGAAGCATCCTCATAATCCTCCATGAATAGCAATGAAGATGCTTATATGCTAAGGAAGGTATGGCGTGCTTTAAGAAATTTAAAATTTAACAAATCTTATGATAGGAGAAGGCACAAGAGGAAAATCATTTGTTATAATTGCCAACAAGAGGGACATATAAGAGATGAGTGTCCCCTCTTGAACAAGAACAAAGAAGAGAGGAAGAAGAAAGAAGAAAAGAAGAAGGGGAGCAAGAAGAAGAAGGAAGAAGAGAAGAAGGCCAAAGAAAAATGGAAGGCCAAAGCACTCAAAACAAGAACTTGGGATGATCCTTCCTCCTCATCATCATCATCGGAGGAAGAAAATGCCTTTGTCACAAATTTGGCTCTAATGGCATTTGATGATCTAGACACCTCCTCCTCTGAGCAAGAAAAATCAAGCACAAGTGAGGAGAGCTCTAGTGAAGGGGGAAGCTCATCATCATCCTCCTCATCCGAAAAAGAAGACATGAAGACTATGGTAGCGAATCTCTCACCCAAGAAAATAGTTTCCATGATTTCTAGCCTTACTAAGGATTTATTTAGGGCTAAGAAAAATAACAAATGCATGCTTGATCAAATTAAGGATCTAGAAAATAAATTAGAACAAGCATGCTTACATGTTAATGATGATGATGCATGCTCACATGATCTTTATATGCCTTTTGATGTTAATGATGCATGCATTGAGGAAAATAGGATGTTAAGGGAAAAGGTAGACCATTTAACCAAGGCCCTAGAAAAATTTACAATTGGCTCCAACACCCTTAACATGATCATAGGGAGCCAAAGGGCTTCAATAGAAAAGGTCTAGGATATACGGGAAAGACAAATGAAAAGGCCTACGAATGTTTAATTGCTAGGGGTCAAAGCAAAAATATGACAATTGCTAGAAAATGGATCCCTAAGGAATATTTAGTGAACCCCATAGGAAAGAATTTGTATTGGGTTCCTAAATCCATCCTTAAGGGTTAGGAAAACCCTAGAATAATCTACCATAAATATTTCACTTATATCATATTTTTTGGTTGACTTAGGATGGCGGGACTTAATTTTTGAAATAGTGTTGGGTGATGATAATGTGCCCATAAATTGATAATAATACTTAAATCATCATAGTTAATGTAATTGTTATATATGTTTGCAATCATGATTTATGATCTTGACATTTAATATATATAATCATGGGCAAATAGGGTTTAGATCATGCTCTAGGTGATACTTTACTTTTTATCATGATTTTATACCTAATGCATGATTACAAATTGATTGATACATGTGTTTCATGATCATAATATGAAATCAATGCATAGATGTTTCTATGATCATGTGGTATGTTGGGGTGATACTTAACCATGAGTAGAATTGCATGAATTTGAAGGTTAAGTACATAAATACTTTTAGGAACATCTCAAATTCACCATAAGAATAACTTTGATTGAAAACATAGTATGGGTGAGATGATAGGATGATACAAATGGTCCACTAATGCCTATGACATTAAGATGGTCATTTTAAGTATCAAAATAGTAATAATAGACCAATCATGGGGAAGGATTATGTTTAATTCATAGATATATTGCCCAAAGATCATGGTTGGATATTTCAAATGTTTTCAAAACCATTTCTTTCTTTAAAATTTGTGATTTCATGTTTTGAAACAATTTAAAGCAAAACTAGGTGCTAAAATTGATACAAACTTAATCAAAACACTAGTTGTTTTTGAAGCTTTTGGATTTTTGGAAAATTATTGAAAATATAAGTAATTTTCATGAAAACTCATTTTTCACTGATAAAGGACTTTAAAAGAAATGTGTTTCAAAATTTCATAATTTTTTGAATTTTTTAGAATTTCTAGTGCATTTTTGAATTTTGTCCAGAAAATCTGAAAAACTGATTTTACTTGTGCCAGTCGACTGTCATACTGATAGCAATCGACTGATGTAGTATGCATGAGCACAGTAACCTGATTTCATCAAGTTTTGTTTGGTTTTTGGTATTTTTTCCTCCTTAGAGTTGATACCTTTGATTAGAACATTTGAATAATGTTTTTTGATGGTGTCAAAGGGGGAGAAATAGGGAAGTTTAAGTTAATCATGCTAATAGGGAAGCTTAGCATGTCTTAAGGGGGAGTTGCATGTTTAAGGGGGAGTTGTTATACTCATGTTTTTACATACATGCTTTCCTTGCTTATGTTTATTGTTATTTATTTACCTAACTTAAACAGATTGCCACACATCAAAAAGGGGGAGATTGTTAGGGAAATCAACCCATGATATAGTTGCGATGTGTGTGACAAAGGCTTTAAGTTAGGATGATTGGATTTGATATGTGTGTTGGAGTCTTGTAGGACTTAGTAATTCGCACATGGTGCATTGGCGAGTTTCACCTCTCATGACTCGGTCCTTGAGTCGGTGAAGGATAGCTTTGCGGAAGTCGTGTGCTTGGGGCATCCGAGGGACCGCCGGACGAGGAGTATTGGAGTGAAGCCAGAGGAAGTAGACTTCAAGGCAAGATGCAAAGGATGACACTGCAGAGCTGTGCGCTTGGCGCATCCGAGGGATGTGGCTGGACGAAGACAACTTCAAAGGCGAGGGACTCCAAGGGATGATAGTGAGCGAATATAACCCGGGACGGGGTAGTACGCTTAGGTGAAATTTGGCCAATTGGCTAAGTGTCGAATGGGATTCCCCGACATCAGTCGACTGCCATGTCATGGCAGTCGACTGCTCCAAGTCGAATGGGTTCGACTAGTGGGTTTCTGGCTCAGCAGTCGACTGCCATGGAATGACAGTGGACTGCCAAACCATCAGTCGATTGCCAAGGGTGACAGTCTACTGATGAAGGTAGTCACGGGTACAGAACCTCCCGTAGTCGACTAATCAGTCAGCTTCGGAGGCATCAATCGACTGATGGATACATCAGTCGACTGCCAAGGGTTCCGTTGAACTACAATGGTCAGGATCTGACATGTTCAGAGGTCGTTGTAACAGTGGTAGTCGATTGCTAAGGGCAGCAGTCGACTAATGGCGTCCAACGGGAAGAAATCATTCCTCTCTATAAAAAGAGAGGGTGTGGGCTTTTGGATGGCTAATGTTTATGCTCTAAGTGATCATCCAAGTGCCCCACAAAGCTTAAACTTCTTCTCCTAGTTTCCTTTCACATCTATTGTAAAAGAAGGAGTGTTCTCATTGTTGTAAAGGTTTACCTCTACCTTGCTTGGGCTAAAGGGAGAGACCAATAGTGGATTGGTTTCGGGATGATTCACTGAAGATGAATCGAACCGTGGATTAGTGGCGAGGCCGTGAACAACGTTACATCTTGTGTTAGCATTGTTTATATTTTTGTTTGTTCTTAATTGTCTTTGCTTTATATTTCCACTTGCACTGACGTGAATTGTAGACAATTAAGAACGACTTTCGCTCATACGACAATTGAGGGCTATTCACCCCCTCTAGCCGGCCAACAACGCTCCTACACGCACTACCCCTTCCCGGGTTACATTCGCTCACTCTCATTCCTTGAAGTACCTCGCCTTTGAAGTTGTCTTCGTCTGGCCACGTCCCTTGGATGCAGTGCCATCCTTCATGTCTCGCCCTGTGAGGTCTAATTCCTCCGGCTTCACTCCAATGCTCCTCGTCCGACAGTCCCTCGGATGCTCCAAGCACACGACTTCCGCAAAGCTATCCTTCACCTACTCAAGGACCGAGTCATGAGAGGTGAAACTCGCCAATGCTCTATGTGCGAATTACTAAGTCCTGCAAGACTCCAACGCACATATCAAATCCAATCATCCTAACTTAAACCCTTTGCCACACACATCAAAACCATATCACGGGTTGATTGACCTAACACTGTTATGACCTATGTAAGTTTTTACTTGTTTCTTTTTCAGAATCATTATTACTACAGGCTACTGAACATACTCCACCTCCTTCCCGTATAAATCCTATTCAACTCCATCCTTGACAACAACACTTTCCATCCAACCCCTACCCCTTCATCAAACTCCACCAACCCCTCATTCTTTCTTCTCAACACCCGATCTGCCAGATTCCTTAACATCCAGTATTAACGAGGTCAGCGTATACTTTATTTTACTTATTTTTCTCGATAGTGACATCTATCTCTGTAGGGTATCACAAGCATAACTCACTTAAACAACAAATGGGCACAGTACACTAATAATCTAAAAAGAGAATTACAAGAATGTCAAATCAGATAGTTGGCATTACAACAAGCCTATCAAAGACTTGAATGAGAACTACAAGCTTCCTATATAAAGGCACAAGCCGATCGAGCAGAACTGCCCGCCCTTCATTTCCAGACTTCCTACTTACAAAATACTCTAGATATATTAAAAGCCCGACCTGTTGGGTTTTCGGCACCGCGGCGAGTGTGTGTTCGAACATGTTTCGTAAACATGTGCATAGTGGAAGGAATAAAATAATAAATCTAATTTATTACAACATACACATCACACGCATGCATAGTACAACATATGTAGACATAACCGTAAATTCAAATTTTACAATAAAAGAAAATTTATACTACGTATACCTGATGTATCACGTGTAGCGGGAAAGACATCAACCGGAACGATTCTCGCTAGAATTGTCTCTATCCGTATCCACACCGAGTATCTTCGGGATGACTTCACAAAGTCATGAGCCTCGTCTTCGTATGAGTTACTAGCCTTGTGTTGAAGAGGATGTGATCGAGAGAAGATCACGATCCGAATCAAAATTCGGATCCAAAACGAGTCCTCAAAAACTCGCTTCTCCGGAGAGGTATTCATCAACTGCTTGACAAATCCTTCGTCCTCCACCTATGAGGATTACCGGAGATCGAATCCCCGGCAAGGCTACCACTGTCGGAGCTCCAAACGTCGTCCAAACGACGCTCCAACGAGAAGGAAACAAGCTGTCCAGAAAACTGGACAGCTTTGGTGGAGGAATAGGGGTCGACCAAGAGGGAAGGTTGTGTTGGTGCAGTGGGCACCTAAGTCGAACCTATGTTTTGATTATAGCAAACGATACAAAGTTAAGCTTATATTGTTATCTCACGAGCTAAATCAAGTGTGCAGAAAAGTCTCAATGCTGGAGCTGAAGGCTAGCGACACCCGGAGGAAGCCGCGGTGGTCGGGCGACACTCGAGTTACTTCGGAGGGAGCCGAAGGAATCGAGTGGAAGGCCGGAAGCAAAAGCGACAAGTAAGTATCGAGGTAAGCTCGTGTGTGCAAGCGTAAGTGAGGTCGTGTCCTTTGTACGGGGACATCCTTAGGCGACGATCCAACCCAAGACTTCCCATGGAAGGTCTATGTTGAGATCGGACGGCAAGTGGCCGTCGAATTCACTTGTATTTTGAGCTAAACTCCTTTTTTAGTCAAAAATCGTGGCTGCCAGTTCAACCGGCCAGTTCAGCCGTGGCGTTCAACCGGCGATTCAACCGGTGGTCCAAAATCAGCCTCGAGGAGTCAAGCTTTATCACCATTTATCAAGGAGTTTTGTGCCCATTTGTGATTGGTTGAAGACCCATTCGTTGAGGGGCTTAAAGGCTATAAAAGGAGGGCCAAACCTAGGGTTTTTCATCAATTCAAAAGCTTCCAAGTGCTTCCGATACGCTCCGACTCTCCGACATCCCTACGACGAAGCGCTGCCGAGACGACGACTAAAGCTTCAACCTCCAATCCTTGAAGTCGTCGGTATAATCTTTAATTTTGTATAAGTTGTCTTTATTTTCAAGCTTTAAATCATATCAAGGAGAGGGAGTGTCCTCTACCTTGAATCTTTATTGAGTTTTTGTATTCGCAACTCCTATCTCTATCGAGAAGGAGTTCGTTTAATATTTGCCCTCCGTGCGTGGTCAAGGACCATTAGGGCCTTGGAGTAGTAGCCGTGAGGCTACGAACCAAGTAAAACCCCTCGTGTTTTTATTTATTTATTGCTATCTTTCCGCTGCGTTACTCATGCCAATTGAACGATTACGAAAAGTTTTTCTTATCGCTATTCACCCCTCTAGCGCCAAATCGATCCAACAATTGGTATCGAGGGGTTGCTAAGATTTGGTGAAACCACCAATCTAGCTTTTTTTTACAGATTTATTTTCTTTTAATTCTGTTTATTTCTATTTATTTTGTTTGTTAAATTCTCTCCCGCACTACTAATCCAAGACGCGAGTCTTGGTACTTGTTTTTGAGTTTTTGTCTTTGCTAGCTTTTCGGTCTTCGTCTCTTTTTGTCTTTTTGTTTCAATGGCCCATCTCGAGGGTGTGAGCACCGTCCGACCTCCGGTTTATAACGGAGATGACTTCCGTGATTGGAAGGGTCGTATGGAATGCGTTCTCAAAACCCAACTCGAGAAGTGGATCATAATCCAAACGGGTTTCACACTTCCGACTAATGAAGTGGGTGACTCCTTGGATTATGATCAATGGACCGTTGCAACAAAACGACAAGTCGAAGCCGACGCCAAGGCAACACAAATCCTCCAATGCGGCCTATCCAAGGAGGAGTTAAATCGCGTCGGCCCCTTCATAAGCGCAAAGGATCTTTGGACTAAACTAATCGAGTTACACGAAGGATCGGATCAAGCCAAGGTATGTAAGCGTGATTTGTTATTCAATAAATTGTACACACTAAAAATGCAGGAACACGAATCCGCGACGCAACTCCACGCCCGTGTCCAAGACATAGTCAACAACTTACACGCAATCGGGCAAAAGGTCGAAAACCGCGACCTTATAAGGTATGTTCTAAACTCTTTTCAGAGGACTACCTTGTGGGCATCCATGGTCGATGCCTACAAGGTCTCCAAGGATCTTTCTAAAATTAGGTTAGATGAACTCTTTTCCGATTTCGAATTACATGAACAATCCAACTCGGAACCCGAGAGGGGTATAGCTTTATTTGCAGGATCAAAGAAGAAGAAAATCGCAAGCAAGCCACCACCAACCGAGGAGGAAGACGAGTCCGAAGAAGAAGTTGACCCGGAATTGACTGCCGAACTAATGAACCTAGCTCGAAGAATAGCCAAGGGACGAAAGCGAACCACGACTCGACCCAACCAAGGTAAACCTAAAAGTTCTAATATTAGGTGTTATGAGTGTAACAGGTTTGGACATATCAAGTCCGAGTGCCCCAAGCTCAACCACCAAGGACCTAAGCACAAGAAGGCCCTCAACGCGACATGGGAAGAAGCGTCATCCGAAGAAGACGAAGACCATGTCTTCATGGCGAAATCAATTGAGTCAGACACAGAGACCGAACCCGAACTTGAGTCAGAACCGGAGGATGATTCGGACTACGAAGCAACCTTCAAGTCAAGCCACGGATACGCATCCGGTTCAAAAGATACCCTTAAGGTGAGTCTTACTTTATTTAATACTTTACATAATACGGTTAGGTTTTTGTCTAGGAAGTTAGCTAAGTCCGAGTCCAAGGTCGAGACCCTGGTTGAGGAAGTTAAACTCCTCAAACACGAGGTCTCCCTAACCTCTTCGACTAGTCGAGTTCAAGAGAAGGACTCAACTCGGGTTGAAAAACTCGAAGTTGAGAACTCACTCTTGAAAAGTCAAGTCGAAGATCTTAGGAATACGTTGGAAAGGTTTACTTTGGGATCCAAAGGACTTGACCTCCTACTTGGATCGCAAAGGGCCGTGTACAACAAGGACGGACTAGGGTTTAGCTCAAACACGACCAATAAGTCGTATATGTCAATCGTAAGTAGACATAAAAAATGTGTCCAAGCATGGGTCCCTAAGACCACTTTGATTTCAACTCTAGGATCTAACTGCATCGGGTTCCCAAGGACCAAATCCACTATGTGGATAGACCGAACCGATTCAACCGTCTAGGGGAGCCATACAAACATGTTTGTGCTTTAACTTAGAAATTGCATGCTTGTTTTTTTGTTGTTTTTTTAACTCACTTGGAATACACAAATAACCAACTAAAAATCCTTGAAAAGATTGAGCCTCGGGAGCCTCTTTTCAAATAACCAACTAAAATCCTTCAAAAGATTGAGCCTCGGGAGCCTCTTTTCAAAAATAACTAGTTAGACTAGGAAATAGTCTTAGGTGAGTCAAGTCATCATTTTCTTGAACATGACTTTGTCTAAGGAAGTGGTCGATGATCCGATAAAGAAGGCCCATGTGTCTCGCCACGACACGAAGCCATGATCTTGAAAAGGTAAACTTGACAAGCCTTGGGTTAAATCCAAATCTAACTTGAACCTAAATCCACTTAATCAAACTTAATTGAAAATCATCTCAACATAAAATTACTTGAACCTAAATCCACTTAATCAACTTAATTGAAAATCATCTCAATATAAAATTACTTGAACCTAAATCCTAATTACTTGAACCTAAATCCACTTAATCAATTTAATTGAAAATCATCTCAACATAAAATCGCAAACCTAAATCCACTTAATAAATTTAATTGGGAGTCATCTCACAAAAACACATAAGTATAACATGCTTGATCATATAGACTCGGGTGAGATGACCTAGGTTTAACAACTTACAACCAATTTAAAAATAAAAATCTAACATCCAATCCAACCACCTTGTGTGTAGGATCAATGGATGTTGGGCGATGTGGTTGCTCGACACATGACCGGGATCAACTCAAATTCACAAAGCTTCGATTCAAGCGACAAGGATCGGTAGCCTTTGGGAATAACGCAAGCTCAAAATCATCGGATCGGTGATATCGAGCTTAACTCGAATTTTGTTATTAAAAATGTATTACTTGTAGAGAATTTTGAATATAACTGCTTAGCGTAAGCCAATTGTGTGACAATAACTATAAGGTCGTATTTTTAGAAAATGAATGTGTAATTAAAACAAATGAAACTAAAACAATACTCAAAGGAACTAGGACAAATAACATTTATACAATGAACTTAATCAAATCCTCAGCCAAATGTCTTATGACACAGGAAGAGGAATCATGGTTGTGGCACCGACGACTCGGTCACTCGCACCCAAGACTCGTCCACAAGATGAGTCAGAGTGGCTTAGTCAGAGGTTTACCCAACCTCAACAACTTGGTTAATAAAATCTGTAATGCTTGTCAACAAGGAAAACAACCTAGGACACAACACAAGTTAACTAACCAAGAACGAACCTCAAGTGTACTTGAGCTCCTGCATATGGATCTATTCGATTCACATGGAGCCAAGTCACTCAATAAAAGTCAATATTGCTTAGTCATAATTAACGACTACTCCAGGTTTACCTGGGTTAGGTTCATCAAACATAAAAATGATACCCTAGATCAATTAATCAATCTATTCAAATTAATCGAGAATCAAAAAAACCTTAAGGTTAAAAGACTTAGAAGAGATCATGGTGGTGAATTCGAAAATCAAAGGTTCACCGACTTCTGTAACCTAAACGGATACCACCATGAATTCTCTTGCCCTAGGACCCCTCAACAAAATGGCCTAGTGGAGCGGAAAAACCGAACTCTACAAGAAGCCGCTAGGACCATGTTAAACGAATATAACCTACCTGATAGGTTTTGGGCAGAAGCCGTTAGCACTACATTATGTCCAGAATAGGATCCTTATGGTAAAGAGGCACCTTAAGACCTCATGAGATTTATCACGATAAAATACCTAACATCAAGTACTTTAGGGTATTTGGGTGTAAGGTACATATTCTAAACACTAAGGATTACCTAGGAAAATTTACATCCAAAACCACGACTGGAATATTTCTAGGATACTCGACTACAAGCCGAGCTTATAGAGTATATAACCACGACACCCTTAGAGTCGAGGAGACTATCAATGTAGTATTTGATGAAGGACACGAACCTACAAAACCCCCGACAACCCCAATTAGCGAGCCTACTAGACCTAACTCTGACCCTGAGATCGAGTCTAATCCACATCAACCAACTTCTCTTGTCGACCAAGTGACAAGTGATCCGAGTCAAACTAGTGTTCAACCAAGTCACCCCATTGATCAAGCATTAGGTGACACAAACCCAACCCAATCTAGGATTCAGACTAACCACCCTATCGATCAAGTGATAGGAGATCCTAATCTAGGAGTTCGAACTAGAGCATCCTATAGGAACCTTAGTCAAATTTCCTTAATTTCAAAGATAGAACCCAAATCAATTGAACAAGCTCTTCTTGATCCCGATTGGATTATTGCAATGCAAGAAGAGCTAGCTCAATTTACTAGGAATGAAGTGTGGGAATTAGTACCACCACCTAAAGACAAAACGACAATTGGAACAAGGTGGGTGTTTAGAAATAAGCTTGATGATAAAGGTGAAGTAGTTAGAAACAAGGCTAGGTTAGTCGCCAAAGGGTTCAGTCAAGTCGAAGGCTTAGATTACGATGAAACTTATGCCCCAGTAGCTAGACTCGAATCCATTCGAATGTTGCTAGCTTATGCTGCACATCGAGGATTTAAGCTATTTCAAATGGATGTTAAGTCGGCATTCCTAAATGGATACATTAAAGAAGAAGTTTATGTTAGCCAACCCCCCGGATTCGAAAATCTAGATAAACCCGACCATGTTCTAAAACTTAAGAAAGCTCTCTATGGACTTAAACAAGCTCCTCGAGCTTGGTACGAGAGACTTTCAATCCATCTCAAGTCAAAAGGGTTTAACCAAGGCTTAGTTGACCCAACTCTCTTCGTAAAAACCTTAGGTAAAGAAATATTCTTAGCTCAAATTTACGTAGACGATATAATTTTTGGAACCTCTAACTCAGCCTTACTAAACGAGTTCGTTTCACTCATGGAAAGTGAGTTTGAAATGAACTTAGTAGGCGAGTTAAGTTTCTTTTTAGGTCTACAAATTAAACAAACTAAGGATGGTATATACCTATATCAACAAAAATACACTAAGGAGTTAATTAAAAGATTTGGAATGCAAGACGCTAAGATAATAAACACCCCAATGGCGATTAATGTTAACATAGGAGAAGACCTAGAAAGTAAGTCCATTGACTTAAAGTACTATAGGAGCGATAGAAGTCTCCTATACTTAATCATGAGTCAACCCGACATCCTATTCGCAGTAGAAGTATGTGCGCCTGTGTTTCAAACTGCTAAGGAGTCTCACCTAACCCTAGTTAAGCGTATCCTTAGATATCTTAAGGGTACACTTAACGTTGGTATTTGGTACCCTAGATCTACGGAGTTCGAACTAATCGGCTACTCGATTGGGATTATGCCGGTAGTAAACTCGATAGAAAGAGCACGAGTGGTTGTTGTCAACTACTCTACCAAGTCTAGTGAGTTAGTGCGTGAGGAAGCAACATTGTGTTGCCTTATCTACCACCGCGAATACGTTGCGATGGGTGAGTGTGTAACTCGGCTTCTTTGGATGAAGCACACTCTCCGAGACTTTAGGTTGGACTTCACCAAAACTAAAATTTTGTAGACAACATAAGTTCGATAAATCTAACTAAGAACCCTATATGCCATTCAAGAACAAAGCATATAGAGGTAAAACACCATTTCATTCGAGAACATGTAGCCAACGGCTCCATACAACTCGAATATGTTGACTCAAGTCTAACCTAGCGACATATATTTACTAAACCACTACCCAAGCGAATTTAGTCTCTTGAGAAAAATTAGGCATGTGCGTAATAGAATAGGTTTTGCAAATTATATTACTACTATTTCTTACTTTTTCATGAAACTAGCATAGGTCATACCTTAGATATCATGCACCTATAGATTTAAGGAGCCAATACATCTCACAACACATAGGACTAATGTGTTTGTGTACTTAGCCAGTAGATGGGCGTGAGATGTTAGGACCTTACTCACGGTTCCAGATGTAGAGCTAGTGCATCGCTATGAACCATGGAGTATAATCATACATACTAACCGACTCACTCAGATCGGTTGATCCTTCATATCAATCAAGCCAAATATGAGTCTAACATTTCATAGATGAGCTTATTTTCAATATACTATTTTAATAAAAATGTGGAACATGCTTGGACTTTAAATTTAGCAATTATTTTGATTTCACACCCCTTACTCTTTTCGATATACGGCAAAAGGGGGAGAAAAAGGCCAAAGTTAAGGGGTCAAATTTTTTTTCAAATTTTTTGATAACTTAACTCTTACTTCATGTTTAAACCAAAAGTTAACTTTAGGTTTTGAGAACTTATTTAACTTTTGACAAAAGGCCAAGTTAAGAGAATTCTTAACTTATTTATGTCGTTAGTGTTTTACTTAAGGGGGAGAAAGGGCTTAACTAAAACGTTTTACTAAAGCTAATTTTAAAACGTTTTACTAAAGCTAATTTTAAGTAATGTTAATTACTTAAAGCAACCCTCAAGGGGGAGGATTAAGGTCTTTCTTCAAAGACTCACCCTCGGTCAAGGGGGAGGTTTCCTCAAGGGGGAGTACTTGAAGAAAATCCTTACTACTCCAACTTAATCTTCATTTTTTTTCTCTCATGCACATTATTATTCTTCATGCTTGCTTAACTTTGTATGTGGGTTTGCCATAAATCAAAAAGGGGGAGATTGTTGGTGCAGTGGGTGTTGGGAATTGAATGCCCGCTAGAGGGGTGAAGTGAATAGCGTTGAGATCGTACGGTGATGGAAATCGATCGCGTTCGTGTCTACAATTACGTTAGTGCACAGCGGAATATATATAATAAAAGCAATAACGAAAAGCAATCACACGAACACAAACATATAACGTGGTTCGGAACCGAATGGTTCCTACTCCACGGGTCAAGCTCTAAAGAGCCCTAGTGATGCACACGCACTCACTAATCACAAATACTCCTTCTCGACACAAGTCGGAGGTGGAGAAACCTCGTACAAAAGATTACAACAATAATCTACAAGATGCAAGCAGATACAAGTAAGAAATACAATGCAAGTAAAGGAAAAACAACTTTACAAGAACTTTGGATTGCTTGATCTTTGATTGCCTTGAACTAGCTTTGAAGGACTGGAAAGCACCAACTTCCCCCTTCAATTTCGCCCAAGAAAATCGCTGCTAAATCCCTCCTTCCGAGCTGCTTTATAACTGCGTCGGGCTGGATTTTCGCCATCGATCGGCGCCATAAGTCGATTCCGATCGATGCCGCTATTGTCATGAGACAACGGGTCGATCCACGCTGGAAAAACTCCAACGGATCTCTGGCGCCGCGCCAACATTGGCCGATCGCTAACGCCCGTAGTCGACGCCGATCGGCTACGGAGCGCTCTTTCGCAAGACAACCGGCGATCATCCATAGCGATCGGCGCCGCCATCGATCGCTACTCGGTGGCGATCGACGCCAGAGCATCCAGCTCTAACTCGGCGGTCGAACTCAAGTCGACTCACGGCACAGGCAAGCCATAATGCGGTCATTGCCAACCTCAGAATGAGGTTTTAACCCAAATATGGTGTCCCCATACTTGCTAGACCACCCTTAGCCTAGACCTAAGCCTTCTAGCAACCTCCATCGACCTCACGCCTCTCGGATCCCTCCAAGTCATCCATGACTTGTTCATCCATCGCGCTAGCTTCCGGTGCTTCCATCGGCTCATCATGCTAACGGTGTGTTCACCGCCAAGGCACATTGGACTTACAGCGCCAAGACTCCGCTTGGACTTTCTGTGCCAATATCAATCCCTTGGACTTCAAGTGCCAAGACTCAAGCTTGGACTTTCCTTGCCAACACATGTTGGACTTCTCAGTGCCAAGACCCATGCTTGGACTTTCCCTTGCCAACTCATGTTGGACTTTTCCAAATGCCAAGTGTCCCACTTGGACTTTCAATGCCAAGTACCCATGACTTGGACTTTCCATTGCCAAGTACCCATGACTTGGACTTTCAATGCCAAGTACCCATGACTTGGACTTTCCATTGCCAAGTACCCATGCTTGGACTTTCCCATAATCACATGGTCAACCCTGGTCAACCATCAAGTCAATTATAACCTGGGTCGATTGTATAAACAATCTCCCCAACATATTAACCGACATTAATGTCAAACATCAATGTCAAACCTATGTCTAACATACTTTGTCAAACATACTTTGTCAAACATCAAAACATCACTCGAGTCAAACTCGAGTCCTGGTCAATCGTGACCTGGGCCGATTGCACCAACAATCTCCCCCTTTTTGATGTTTGACAAAAACCAAATAAAACCATGAGTTAGAACACTAACTCAAATCCCTTACCAATTATCCCAAATTGGTAAACACTCACCAAATGTTCTCCCCCAAACATTTAAGTGAAAAAGTAAATCAAATGTTCTCCCCCAAACATTCTCCCCCTTTTTGACTAACATCAAAAAGGTTTTCTCTCCAAGGAGGTCAATGTCTCATGTCCCAATGAGATCTTACAATCTCCCCCTTGATCAAAAATACCTAGGATGCCTACCATCTTCCTAGTGATAAGTCCCATATCACTCAAGAGAGGCACTCCTATCTCACTCTCCCAATTTCCAAATTGGGTATCAAACACCCATCAATTTTCAATTGATAAGATTCTCCCCATAAAAAAACATCCATCATCCCACGATGGATACCTCCCCCTAAAGGCTTGCTCCCCCTTGACCATTGCACCAACAATGTCCTTGGAAAGCCCCTAAGCCAATAGGAACTCTAAACCATCAAAATTAAGGTTCTAAGTTCAACATAGAACTCTTACTCACCCTAAATTTGATACTTTGACCTAACTCCTAATCCATATCCAATGGATTTTTACCCTTCATAATGCTTCCCAAAGCATATCCTAGGAGTTAGGAGTGGTTAGGAACCTTGTCATAGCTGAACACGGGCTAAACAAACCTTGTTAACCGAAATCGGACATGGCGTTCGACTCTGGATGTCGATCGATTGCCACTCTCATCGATCATTGCCACCAAGTGGCGATCATTGTATAAATTCGAATTTCATTTATCGAACAATTTGAAATTCATAAATAATTATCATTATATTGAAAAATTACAAAATTTGATACGTATAATACTTATGACCAAAACAATGGGTGAAAAATGTTTGAAAAATATTTTACCCATAAAATAGTGAGTTTGATACAAAACTCAAAACCATTGAAATTTTCAATGTTTTGGCCCTAGTTTGTATCAATCTCATCAATGGTGATTGCTATCAAAAGATAGACTTCACCAAGGTTTTTCAAAATGATTTTAAATTGTTTTCAAAACCTATTTTGGATCACATTCCTTGGGCTCTATGTACATGACTTGTACACAAGCTTTCCCAATGATCCACCAATAAAATTAGATGAGTTTTAGTTCATCTAGATGCAAAAACTATGCACCTTGAACTCAACTCATATCCTAGCATCTCACATGTATCTAGGGTGTATAAATACACATACATGTCAATTGGATGTGAGATGTGGGTTTTGTTCTCCCTAAACTAGGGTTTCATGCATTTTTCTAAGGCAACTCTACTTGATTCCCTTATAAATGGGACTCCAAGTCATGCCATAGTCCTTAAATCAATTTTAATCAATTTAGATGCATGAAAATGATCATGGCATAATGATAGAAAAATAAATCATGGCCAATGATCATGATGTCATGGCATATGATGAAATCTAAAAACACATGACATTTAATACCTTAATCCTAAGCATGATCATGACATTTAGATGATAAAAGTAAACATGATGTCATGTCATGGCATATGACAAACAAATCATGGCATATAAAATATATAGGTATAATAACACCTAAATTTTAATATTAATTGCCATTTGTTGGGATTAAACATATTTTGTCATATTAACATAATCTTCCTAGTGTGCCAAAAACCCAAAATGGCACACTAAACCTAAATTGTGCCAAAATGATCATTTTATCAAACTTCATAACTAATATTGGCACATCCTAAAATCTTTTAGGATTAAAATCAAACCACATTCCCAAGGTAACTATAACCTTGAAAATGACCCAAAATGCCACCTTTGCCATGGTTGAGTTAACTACCCATCCAATCAAGGTTGGCACACCCTAAACCCATCTAGCGTGAATCAATCACGCTCTTAGGAACCCAAAACCGATTTGAGCTCCTAGGGTTAATTAGGTCTTCCTTAGGGATAACCTCCCTAGATACCTTCCTAATGACCCTCCTAGGCTTGTTAGCCTTGGTCATTTGGGTCTTACCTAGGTTGACTCTAGGGTGACTCCTCTTCCAACCTTCTTAGTTGCCACCCTAGGTTTCCTAGAAACCCTAGCCACTAGGCATACCCTTTGGTCAACTCTAGGGATGACTTCCCTAGTAACCTTGGTCTTCCTAGACCTAGTTAGTGTTCCATAATCAAATGGAACACTATGATAAGCCACCTTAGGCTTAGGTTTGTGACCCAAGCCTTGCTTGCCCTTAGTTGACTTTTGACTCTTAGGTCTTAAGTGTTGACTTTGACTTTTTGATCTAGGAGTTTGACCATTAGACCCTTTAAATTGATTTTGTATAATTTTAAGGTTCTTCTCAAGTTTTTCAAGCCTTGACCTCAAGACTTGATTCTCTAATTCTAATTGCCCAATTTTTGAATTTTGATTTAAATCATGGGCATGGAACTTTCTAGGCATATGCCTAGTCCACTTAGGATTGAAACCTAGGTGCTCTTGCACCTTTCTAATGGTCTCCCTAGGTAAAATTGGTCTAGTGTTATTTGACCTAGGTTTATCCTTAGATAAATTATTTTTAGGGACATTAGTCCCAAATTTCTTCCTATTATCTAAGTGAATACTTTTAGCTCCTAAGCAATATTCTCTATTTCTAGCATGCTCTTTTTGATAAATAGCAAGATTGCTAAAATTATTTCTAGCATGCTTTTGAATATAAGAAGTAGAAAGAGCATTATTAAAATATACCTTAGGGTTAGCCTTAGCTCCCCCTACATGTGAAGCTCCATTTTGCCCCTTCTTCTCCCCCTTTGGGCATTGACTCCTATAGTGCCCCTTTTGATGGCACTTGAAGCAAATGATGTGCTCTTTGCTTCTTTGACTTTGGGCACCGACTTCCTTGATTTTTGGCACGGGTGGAGTCTTCTTAACCCGTTTAGGACACTTACTCTTATAATGTCCTTGCTCCCTACACTCAAAGCAGATAATATGAATTTTATCATTATTTGAAATGCTCGAGTTACCTAGATCCGTGATAGGTGCCGGAGTTGAATTTTGGGCTTCTTCATCTTGACCGGATGGTGAAGCTTCCTCCTTATTTTGTTCCGGCTCCGGTGTGGATGGTCTAACTTCCTCCCCCTCTATCCTAGAGGTTGAGGTTTGTCTTAACTCTACCTCTTCCACCACTTCTTCCTCCTCGATTATAGAAGTGGATGCTTCTTCCACTTCCTCCACCAATCCGGAAGTTGATTCCCTATCAACTTCGGACTCCTCAAGCTCTTTAGATGGAGATGTGCTTGCTTGAGCTTGAGAGGGTGTGCACTCTTCTTCTTCTTCTTCTTCTTGTTGGATTGATGATGAGTTTTCATGGAGCTTTGCCACTTGGCTCCATAGCTCCTTGGCATCTATATAATTACCTAACATACACAAGATATTGTTAGGTATTAACTCAACCAAAAACTTTATTACCTTGGTGTTTTTCTCGAAGGCTTGGACTTGCTCTTCGGTCCATCTCTTCTTTTTGAGGAAACCACCTTTTGGTCCTCTTGGCAATTCAAAGCCTTCCATTAAGATAGCCCATTCCTCAATGTCCCTCATCATTAGGAAGTCTTCAATTCTTGACTTCCATTGTTTAAACCCTTCTTGTCCATAGAAGGTATAGGGGATAGGTGTGTTGATATCCCATCCAAGCTTGTCTTGGAGTTCCATCTTCCCTCTAGCCTTTTAGCTCCCGGCGGTCAGTCCGTAGAAGAGCCCCGGGCTCTGATACCACTTGTTGGGAGTATGGGGAATACAATCAAAGTCCCACATTGGTAAGACATGGAAAAGATCATGTGCTTATAAGAAAAAAGATATCTCTATTGGTATGAGGCCTTTTGGGTAAAGCCCAAAAATAAAACCATGAGGGCTTAGACCCAAAGTGGACAATATCATGCCATTGTGGAGATATGTGGAGCTTATAAGCACTAACAATTGGTATCAGAGCCATGGTCCATGTCAAGCCATGAACCTCGAACGAAGGAAGTTGAGCTCCCACGTCCGGATCAAGAGAACCAGACATCAGGAAGGAAGTCTAGTTGGGTCGGGGGGACCGAACAACTGGCAGGAAGTCCTGGTGGGTTGAAGATCGGACATCAAGCAGAGAAAATCCTTCGAGGAGGGATAGGCTTGAGGGGGGGCCCAATGTGGTCCTTCGTTTGAGGGGGGGATTGTTGGGAGTATGGGGAATACAATCAAAGTCCCACATTGGTAAGACATGGAAAAGATCATGTGCTTATAAGAAAAAAGATATCTCCATTGGTATGAGGCCTTTTGGGTAAAGCCCAAAAATAAAACCATGAGGGCTTAGACCCAAAGTGGACAATATCATGCCATTGTGGAGATATGTGGAGCTTATAAGCACTAACAGTGGGCACCTAAGTCGAACCTATGTTTTGATTATAGCAAACGATACAAAGTTAAGCTTATATTGTTATCTCACGAGCTAAATCAAGTGTGCAGAAAAGTCTCAATGCTGGAGCTGAAGGCTAGCGACACCCGGAGGAAGCCGCGGTGGTCGGGCGACACTCGAGTTACTTCGGAGGGAGCCGAAGGAATCGAGTGGAAGGCTGGAAGCAAAAGCGACAAGTAAGTATCGAGGTAAGCTCGTGTGTGCAAGCGTAAGTGAGGTCGTGTCCTTTGTACGGGGACATCCTTAGGCGACGATCCAACCCAAGACTTCCCATGGAAGGTCTATGTTGAGATCGGACGGCAAGTGGCCGTCGAATTCACTTGTATTTTGAGCTAAACTCCTTTTTTAGTCAAAAATCGTGGCTGCCAGTTCAAAGCCAGTTCACCGTGGCAGTTCAGCGGCGATTCAACCGGTGGTCAAAAATCAGCCTCGAGGAGTCAAGCTTTATCACCATTTTTCAAGGAGTTTTGTGCCCATTTGTGATTGGTTGAAGACCCATTCGTTGAGGGGCTTAAAGGCTATAAAAGGAGGGCCAAACCTAGGGTTGTTCATCAATTCAAAAGCTTCCAAGTGCTTCCGATCGCTCGACTCTCGACATCCCTCTGACGAAGCTGCTGAGGCGGACGACTAAAGCTTCAACCTCCAATCCTTGAAGTCGTCGGTATAATCTTTAATTTTGTATAAGTTGTCTTTATTTTCAAGCTTTAAATCATATCAAGGAGAGGGGGAGTGTCCCTCTACCTTGAATCTTTATTGAGTTTTTGTATTCGCTTAACTCCTATCTCTATCGAGAAGGAGTTCGTTTAATATTTGCCCTCCGTGCGTGGTCAAGGACCATTAGGGCCTTGGAGTAGTAGCCGTAGGCTACGAACCAAGTAAAAACCCCTCGTGTTTTTATTTATTTATTGCTATCTTTCCGCTGCGTTTACTCGTGCCAATTCGAACGATTACGAAAAGTTTTTTCTTATCGCTATTCACCCCCCCCTCTAGCGCTCAAATCGATCCAACAGGTTGAAGCTCACCTTGTTGCCGAACCCAAAGGAGATCACCGGAGCTCCTCCGGCAGCAGCTCGACACCGGCAAGAGAAAAGGACAACACCTTCTCGACGCCGGCAAGGGAGCTGGGCGGCGGCAAGAGGGTTGGCACCGACAAGACTTGGAGAGGAGAGGGGGTTGGGCGGCAACTACGAGATTAGGGCTTAACAAAACCCTTAAGCACTATTTTATAGAGAACAAATTCTATTAATGGTTATCGGAACATAACCAAAAGCCCGTTAACCTGCTCCATTAATTTAAGTTAAAATAAACCAAACCATGATGGTTTATTTTAAGTTAAAACGAACCGAACCAACTTTGGTTCATTCGTTTAAAACAAACCAAACCCTTTGGTTTATTCTCCTCCATTGGATTAGAACAAAACAAATTTGGTTCATCCATCATGTCTTCATAAGACACGACCCATCCACGCTTCCATTGCGACTGAAACGATTTCATGCTCGCTCCATGTTTGGTCCAACCAAACCTAGTTTCTCTCGGTCTGAGAATCTCATTCTCAAGCTTGTTTTAAATCCTTCGGATTACGCTCGTTGTGCGTGTGACCAAATAGGTTCTCGGTTTATGTTGGCCATCTATAATTAACTATTAATTATAGAACGATCATGAGTGGCACCTAGTAGTACATCATGATCCCCAATTAACCGAAAAAATCAACGGTTGATCCAGATCTATTTCAGAAACCCTTTAGCACCTCGAATGAATCGTGCCCCATTCCCTTCACTAATCTTATACCCACTTGGTTTAGGACATGGTCTATAGTGTTAGTCCCCACTAGGCTGACTACGTCACACCTAGCCCAAGTATCATTTCCTCGTCCTACGGATTCTAGTTACTGCACATGTATCGAAGAGTACCTTACTCTAAACATGTAATGCTTTGGCTAAAGACTTTAGTAACAATGCGATGAGAGGCCATGGGTATTGTTAGTAATATATGAGAGATGTCCTAAGGCAATCGCCTTATGTATGAACCATTTATATGATAAATGAAGATTCACTATTTGAGTATACATGTTTTGATATATTTGATTGGATCTTAAACTCATTTACTGAATGTCCACGATACGATTCACAGCATGAGAGAATTTGTGATTGGATCACAACTAGTGAGTATCTCTACATGTGTAATTGTGATGTATCAGAATTATCCCTAGTCGATGAATTGATGGATTTGGACACCATCAATTCCGTCGAGACTAGCACGAGGTATACTCCTTGGTGTATCCAAGCAGCTGATTCTCACTGGCTGGAGACAAAGTGATGTCCGGAGTTAATTGTGGATGCTAGTTTTGGTAACTAGTTCATTGGAGTGACCAGCCGTAAGACTTCATATGGTTCTCTACATATATAGATATGTCAATGAAGTTCTTACTGTAGCTTAAGTGCGATGTTCCTTTGACTTGCGGTATTCAAATCATCTTGATCATAGACTCTTATGCTTTGACATCTTAAGCAAGCATCTCTAAGGAGATGTGGACCCGGGATGATTGGGTATAAGTCGAAGTGATCGAAGGTGTTTGAATAGCCTATAAAGGATTCACCACTCCTTGCGAGGAGATGTATACCCATGGCCTCTCTTCAGATTGTTACTAGAGTCTTTGGCCAAAGCATTACATGTTTAAAGTAACGTACTCTTCGATACATGTTCAGTAACTAGAATCCGTAGGACGAGGAAATGATACTTGGGCTAGGTGTGACGTAGTCAGCCTAGTGGGGACTGACACTATAGACTATGTCCTGAACCAAGTGGGTATAAGATGAGTGAAGGGAATGGGGCACAAATCATTCGAGCTGCTGAAGGGTTTCAGAAATAGTTCTGGATCAACCGTTGATCTTTTCGGTTAATTGGGGATCATGATGTACTACTAGGTACCACTCATGATCGTTCTATAATTAATGGTTAATTATAGACGACCAACATAAACCGAGAACCTATTTGGTCACACGCACAACGAGCGTAATCCGAAGGATTTAAAACGAGCTTGAGAATGAGATTCTCAGACCGAGAGAAACTAAGTTTGGTTGGACCAAACATAAAGCGAGCATGAAATCGTTTCAGTCGCAATGGAAGCGTGGATGGGCCGTGTCTTATGAAGACATAATGGATGGACCAAAATGGTTTGGTTCTAATCCAATGGAGGAGAATAAACCAAAGGGTTTGGTTTATTTTAAACGAATGAACCAAAAGTTGGTTCGGATCGTTTTAACTTAAAATAAACCATCATGGTTTGGTTTATTTTAACTTATCTTAATGGAGCGGGTTAACGGGCCTAATGGTTATGATCCAATAACCATTAAGAGAATTAGTTCTCTATAAAAGAGGGCTTAAAGGATTGTTAAGCCATAATCCAAAAGCCCTAAACCTAGTTGCCGCCCACCCCATTGAAGGAGTCGGCGCCAACTCCATTGCCGCCCCCTCTTCTCCTCCAACCGGCGTCGAGGCCCGTATGAGCTTTCTCCTTTAGGTTTGGCATCAAGGTGAGCTTTATCTTCTCTTGGTTGGTCGGTGCCTATCTCCTCTACCAAAGCTTTCCAGTTTTCTTGACAGCTGGTTCTTCTCTCGTCGGAGCGTCGTTTGGATGATGGTTAGAGCTCCAACAGCGGCTAACTTACCGGGGATTCAATCTCCGGTAATCCTCTGAGGTGGAGGACGAAGGATTCGTCAATCGGTTGACGAATACCTCTTCGGAGAAGCGAGTTTTGAGGACTCGTTTTGGATCCGAATTTGGATTCGGATCGTGATCATCTCTCGATCACGTTGTCTTCAACACGAGGCTAGTAACCCGTACGAAGATGAAGATCGTGGCTTAGCGAAGTCATCCTAAGGATACTCGGCGTGGATACAGATAGAGACGATTCTAGCAAGGATCGTTCCGGTTGATGCCGTTCCCGCTACACGTAATACGAAAGATATAACGTAGTTAAATTTCCTTTTATTGCAAATTTAAATTTACGGTTATGTCTACACCTGTTGTACTATGCATGCGTGTGCTGTGTGTGTTGTAATAAATGTAGATTTATTATTTTTATTTCTTCCGCTGTGCTCATGTTTACGAAACATGATGGAACACACACATGCCGCGGTGCCGGAAACCCAACAGTGGTATCAGAGCCCAGGTTGTGTTTCGACATAATCGTAAAATGGTTTTGCGATAGTCATAATGTTATTTCTGAAAATTTTCTAATTTTGGAAATTTAGAAGTATTTATGGAAATTTTCAATTTTGGAAAGTCTAGAAGTATTTATGGAAATCTTCCACTTTTGGAAAGTTGGAAGTATTTATGGAAATTGATATTTTCCATAAATAAAATATTTGATTAGATTCTAGAAATTTGTTTCCTAATTTAATCATGATTTGATTTGGGAAATCAAATCTTAAAATATTTTATTTCCATAAGTAGTTTTAATGATTTAGGAAATTGGTTTCCTAAATAGATTTTCCTTAATCAAATAATTCCATAAATAAAATATGTGATTAGATTTAGAAATTTGTTTCCTAATTTAATCATGATTTGATTTAGAGAATCAAATCTTAAACATATTTTATTTCCATAAATAGTAATGACATATAAGGAAATTATATACATGACATAATTGTATGCCATGTAATTGAATTAGATGCATATCATTATGCCATGCGTGTCGTGACATGTAGATGTATGCCATGTATGCCATGCCATGTAGATAATAGTTATTTGCATGCAAAGAGGATGAGACATAAAAACCTTTAAACAATATTAAAGCCTACACCTTCCATTAATATGGTTAGAACCAGAGTTCCGTTTCTTGTTTGGGTTGTTGGACTCTCTCCAAGCCCGGCTCGAACCCGAACATGTTCAAACCATGGAATAGTTTAATACTAATATGGTAAGAGCCGAGGTCAATCGTTAGCTTTGGTTGTTGGACTCTCCAAGCTGGGCTAATTGGTTGAATGCGCTCTAACCATATTAAAACTATTTCTCGATTAATGGGTTGGCTTTAACCTGGAGCATCGGCTTGTTGGACTCTCTCCAAGGTCGATGTAAAGGGAGGTGAAGTTGGGTGATATGCATATGATGCATACTTGTTAATGTGTTAACAACCCGATATATGTGTGAACATTCAATTAGTTGATAGCACATTGTGATAGTTGCATATACGTGATATGCAATTGGTATAGTTGATACCTACCGTCGTAGTTATGAATGGCTTGTTGGACTCTCTCCAAGGTTTTTCATAACTATGATGGATATCAGCCCATTCGGAGATGGACCTACGATCTCCCGAAGTGATTTTGGGATTTTTGAAATTCAAAAAATGAATGGGATTTATAAATGTATATTGATTCATTTTAAAATCATTTTCTCATATATGCTCGTTTTGTATTTCTAAAATTGATCATGATGTTTTTGAATTTGCGTTCCATTTTGGATTCGAATAAATTGACTGGGCCGAACTTCTTGGACTGGCTTAGAAACTTGAGAATTGTTCTCAAGGTGGAAAAGCTTGCGTATGTCCTCGAAGCGCCTCTTCCCGCCCATCCTAGTGACAATGCAACTCTGGACCAATTGTTGGCCTATCAGAAACATGTGAGTGATTCTGAACAAATGAGTTGCATCATGCTAGCCATGATGGAACCCAAGCTACGAAAGCAGCATCAGCATATGGATGCTCATATCGTAGTCATTCATCTTTATGAGTTGTTTGATAAGCAAGTGAGATTCAAAAGGTTCGAAGTCTCCAAGCTTCTCTTCACCTCTGAGATGCAAGAAGGTTCATCTGTGGTACTGCTCAACATGCTGAAGACTGTGGAGCCTTCTGAGAAGCATGAGCAGGGGACGGTGTTGTTAGTTGATTCCTCGAAGAAAGGTTCTAAGAGGAGTCGGAACAACAGAAGGGAAGAAGAAAAAGGCTAAAAAGGCAGAACTACTAAAGGGCACTTGCCATCATTATGGCAAGGAGGCCAAGGCGAAGAAATTGCAAGATTTATCTTGAGTCCGTGAAGAAGAATAAGGCATAAGATGCTCCATCTTTTCATATATCTTCGTTATTGATTGTCATTCTATTACGTATTGCTGATAGCCTCGCGTCAAGGGAGAGCCAGCCCAGCATTTACATGTTTGGTCTAGGGAATGACGGAGCTGAGCAAAATGCGGGTGACCTCTTCTCCCGCCATCAGAGTCAACTGGGGATTGACATCGGACTGCGGACTTGTTATGGCAGCTCATTAAGCTGGAATTGCTTTTATGTTCCTTCGTTGATAAAGAACATCATTTCTATTTCTTGTTTAAATAGAAATGGGTACCATTTGACTTTTAGTAACAATTGTTGTTATATAACTTTGAATGGAGTTCTTTATGGGATTTGGAACTTTAAGCAATGGTGTTTATCGTTGGGCGTATCGGTGACATTTTCAATATCGAAGCGAGCAACAGCGTGCTCGAAAGGATAATCAAATAGACTCCTATATGTGGCATTGTCGTCTTGGCCATATAAGCAAGAAGCGTATCGAATTACACCGATGTGGAATTGCGGAATCGTTGAATTGGATTCATACGATACATGCAGAATCATGCTTAAAGGCAAGATGACTAAGTTACCTTTTCTGGAAAAGGTGAGCAGTGGGAGAGTTACTAGGTCTAATACATCTTGATGTATGTGGACCTATGTCAACTCAAGCTTTAGGAGGCTATAGCTACTTCATTACCTTCAGATGATCACTCACGGTTTGGGTATGTGTTCTTGATGAAACACAAGTCTGAAGCCTTTGAAAGGTTCAAAATTCAGAAATGAAGTAGAGAAACAACATGACAGAGTATTAAAATACTTGATCGGATCGAGGTGGTGAATACTTAAGTCAAGAGTTTCTTGATTATCTAAGAGACAATGGTATATTGTCTCAATGGACTCCGCCTATACACCACAACATAATGGTGTATCGAGCGTAGCTTAGGACCTTATTGGACATGGTCAGAGTCAATGATGAATCATCACGACTCTTCCCAAGTCCTTTTGGGGCTATGCACTTGAGACGGTTGTTTACTTGTTAAGCAGAATGCCTACAGGTAGTCTCTACTACTCCATATGAGATATGGAATAGTAGAAACCTCATGTATCTTACTTGAAGATATGGGGTTATCTGCTTATGTGAAGCGAACTGTATCAGACAAATTGGATGCTAAGTCTGATAAATGTCTATTTATTGGATATCCTAAGGAAACAAGGGGTTACCAATTCTATCATCCTGTGGAACAAAAGGTGTTTGTTTCAAGGCATGCTGTGTTTCTAGAGAAAGAGTTTCTCTTGCAAGAAAACAGTGGGAGTGTAATCGAGCTTGAGGAGGCTCGAGAGACTCAAATAGACATTGATGAGATACCTGGTGAAGCACAACAGCCGACAACTCATAGTGATGAGCAATCGGCTGGACCTATTGTAACACCACATCTTCGTAGATCTGGTAGAACACGCAATATTCCCGAGAGATATGGATTTCTCATAAGTGAATCGAACGATGTGTTACTCATTGATGATGAGGAGCCTACCAGTTATGAAGAAGTGCTGACAAGTTCAGAAAGGGATAAGTGACTTGGTGCCATGAAGTCGGAAATGGATTTCATGTATGAAAACCAAGTTTGGAACTTGGTTGACCCACCTGAAGGCATAAAGCCTATAGGGTGCAAGTGGGTTTTCAAGAAGAAAATCGACATGGATGGTAATGTGATTACCTATAAGGCTAGATTGATGGAGAAAGGATATCGTCAAAAACAAGGTGTTGATTATGACGAAACCTCTTCGCCTGTAGCTATGCTTAAATCCATTCGGATGCTCCTGGCCATAGCGGCTCATTATGATTATGAGATATGGCAGATGGATGTGAAAACAGCTTTCCTTAATGGAAACCTACTCGAGGACGTGTATATGATACAGCCTGAGGGTTTCACATCGATTGATAAAACCAAGGTATGCAAATTGCGATGGTCCATTTATGGATTGAAGCAAGCATCCAGGAGCTGGAATATCCGTTTTGATGAGACAATCAAAAGGTTTGATTTCTCACAAAATTCAGACGAACCTTGTGTGTACAAGAAGGTTAGTGGGAGTACAGTCGTGTTCCTAGTATTGTATGTCGATAACATATTACTTATAGGAAATGATGTCTCAATCTTACAGTCAGTGAAGGTTTGGTTATCCAAGACATTCTCCATGAAAGACCTGAGAGAAGCAACCTACATCCTCGGGATTAAGATCTATAGAGATAGATCGAAACGGTTGCTTGGTCTTTCGCAGTCTACATATATAGACCAAGTGCTAAAGAGGTTTAGCATGTCGGAATCCAAGAAAGGTTACCTACCCATCAGGCATGGGGTACACCTTTCGAAGTCTATGTGTCCGCGCACAGAAGACGAGAGGATTTGCATGAGTAAGATTCCCTATGCATCCGCAATAGGATCTATCATGTATGTTATGTTATGTACGAGGCCCGATGTATCGTATGCTCTGAGTGTCACGAGCAAATACCAGTCTGATCTAGGAATGGATCATTAGGTGGCTGTCAAGACGATCCTTAAGTACTTGAGAAGAATTAAGGATGTGTTCCTAATATATGGAGAAGGGGACATGGTGATACGCGGGTATACGGATGCCAGCTTCCAGACAGACAAGGATGATTCAGGTCTCGATGCGGATCGTGTTCACCTTGAATGGGCGCGATGAGTTGGAAAAGTTCCAAACAAGAGGCATGGCGGATTCTACCCGAGGCGAGAATACATTGCGGCCGAGCGGCAAAGGCGGTTTGGATCAAGAAGTTCGTTCATGAACTTGGTGTGATTTCGGCCATTGTTGAAGCAATACCGGTCTACTGCGACAACAATGGAGCAATTGCACAGGCGAAAGAGCCAAGGTCTCATCAACGATCCAAACATGTGCTTCGCCGCTATCATCTTATCAGAGAGATCATCAGTAGGAACGAAATACAAATCGAGAAAATTCCCACTGAAAGGAACTTAGCGGATCCTTTGACTAAAGCATTACCTCAAAATAAGTTTGAGGGTCATGTTAGAGCTTATGGTATTGGATACCGTAGCGATTGGCATTAGGCCAAGTGGGAGTCTGTTAGTAATATATGAGAGATGTCTTAAGGAAATCGCCTTATGTATGAACCATTTATATGATAAATGAAGATTCACAATTTGAGTATACATGTTTTGATGTATTTGATTGGATCTTAAACTCATTTACTGAATGTCCACGATACGATTCACAGCATGAAAGAATTTGTGATTGGATCACAATTAGTGAGTATCTCTACATGTGTAATTGTGATGTATCGGAATTATCCCTAGTCGATGAATTGATGGATTTAGACACCATCAATTCTATCGAGACTAGCACGAGGTATACTCCTTGGTGTATCCAAGCAGCTGATTCTCACTGGCTGGAGACATAGTGATGTCCGGAGTTAATCGTGGATGCTTGTTTTGGTAACTAGTTCATTGGAGTGACCAGCCGTAAGACTTCATATGGTTCTCTACATATATAGATATGTCAATGAAGTTCTTACTGTAGCTTAAGTGCGATGTTCCTTTGACTTGCGGTATTCAAGTCATCTTGATCATAGAGACTTATGCTTTGACATCTTAAGCAAGCATCTCTAAGGAGATGTGTTGGGAGTATGGCGAATACAATCAAAGTCCCACATTGGTAAGACATGGAAAAGATCATGTGCTTATAAGAAAAAAGATATCTCCATTGGTGTGAGGCCTTTTGGGCTTTACCCAAAAGGCCTCACACCAATGGAGATATCTTTTTTCTTATAAGCACATGATCTTTTCCATGTCTTACCAATGTGGGACTTTGATTGTATTCCCCATACTCCCAACAATCCCCCCCTCAAACGAAGGACCACATTGGGCCCCCCCTCAAGCCTATCCCTCCTCGAAGGATTTTCTCTGCTTGATGTCCGATCTTCAACCCACCAGGACTTCCTGCCAGTTGTTCGGTCCCCCCGACCCAACTAGACTTCCTTCCTAATGTCTGGTTCTCTTGATCCGGACGTGGGAGCTCAACTTCCTTCGTTCGAGGTTCATGGCTTGACATGGACCATGGCTCTGATACCAATTGTTAGTGCATATAAGATCCACATATCTCCACAATGGTATGATATTGTCCACTTTGGGCCCAAGCCCTCACTTCTTCTTCTTGGAACCTGCAACTAACGCAATACTCTTCTCGGCCTGGACCACGCTTCCGCTGCGCGACTCTGATGAAGCCCGCAAGCAAGCCACCCCCGAAGGAAGAAGACGAGTCCGAATCGGAAGTAGACTCCGAAATAGAATCCGAACTAGTCAATCTAGTTCGGAAGATGATCAAGAGACGAAAACGACCAACAACTCAAGGTAAGCCTAAACCTAATTCAAATACTTCTAATTTTAGATGCTATGAGTGCAACAGGTTCGGTCACATCAAGTCCGAGTGCCCAAAGCTAAAGAATAACGCATCAAAGACCAAGAAAGCGCTAAACGCTACTTGGGAGGAGTTGTCGGAGGAAGAAGACGATATCCAAGCTCTAATGGCCAAGCCGACCGAGCACGACTCCGAAACCGAAGAAGAGTCAGAGTCCGAATCCGATGATGAGCTTCCATTCAAGACAAGCCACGGATCCGTATCCGGTTCAAAAGAATCATTAAGGGTAAGTCGGTCGTTACTTAATACTTTGTATGGTGCAATTAAATTTTTAAATAAGAAACTAGCTAAGTCCGAGTCCAAGGTCGAGACCCTAATTGAGGAGGTTAACCTTCTCAAACATGAGGTCTCCCTAACCTCTTCGACTACTCGTATTCAAGAGGAGGACTCAACTCAAGTTGAAAAGCTTGAAGTTGAGAACTCGCTTTGAAAACACAAGTCGAAGACCTTAGGAACACCGTTGGAAAGGTTCACTTTGGGATCCAAGGGACTTGACCTCTTACTTGGATCACAAAGGGCCGTGTACAACAAGGCGGACTCGGGTTTAACTCAAATACAACCAATAAGTCATATATGTCTATAGTAAACCAACATAAGAAAAATGTCCAAGCATGGGTCCCTAAGACCACTTTGATTTCAACTTTAGGATCTAACATGTATTGGGTTCCCAGGACCAAATTCACTATGTGAATAGACCCACTCGATTCAATGGTCGAGGGGAGCCAATACAAAATGTATTTTGTTAAGTCTTAGAAATTGCATGCTTAGTTTTTCCTTTATTTTTAGAATGGTTAGATAGGACTCATAACCAACTAAAATCCTGCGAAAAGATTGAGCCTCGAGGACCTCTTTTCAAAAATAAACCAACTAAAATCCTGCGAAAAGATTGAGCCTCGCCTCTTTTCAAAAATAAACCAACTAAAATCCTACGAAAGATTGAGCCTCGGGAGCCTCTTTTCAAAAATAACTAGTTAGACCAAGGCGTAGTCTCAAGTAAGTCGAGTTATCAATTTCTTGAAATTAGCTTTGTCTAAGGAAGTGGTCGTTGTTCCGATCAAAGAAGGCCTCATGCCTCGCCACGACACGGAAGCTAATCTCTTGAAAAGATTACTTGATGAGCTTAGACTAAATCGAATCTAACCTAATGTTGGTTAATTTAAATTCATTAAAATTAATCAAGTAAAATTGAAAGTCATCTCACGGTAACACATAGGAATAACATGTTTTGATCATGTAGATATTGGTGAGATGATTTAGGTTTAAAAACTTACAAACAACCCTTTAGTAATTCCATTGATCCTACACATAAGAGTCGAAGAAACCATTAATATAGTTTTCGACGAAGGACACGAACCCGTTCAATCCTTAACAAAACCAACTAGCAAATCAACTTATAGCGAACCCGACTCTGATCTTGAACTTGAATCTCGTCCTAACCCAAGTCATCCTATCGACCAAGTGATAGATGACTCTAACCCAAGTCAAACTAGAACTCACCCAAGTCATCCTATCAATCAAGTTATAGGTGATCCAAATTTAGGGGTTGAACTAGAGCTTCATATCGAAACCTTAGTCAAATCTCGTTAATTTCCAAAATCGAACCCAAAACTATTGAACAAGCACTTCTTGATTGCGATTATTGCTATGCAAGAAGAGCTAGCTCGATTCACTAGAAATGAAGTCCGAATTAGTACCACCACCTAAAGAAAAATCAATTATTGGAACAAGGTGGGTATTTCTTAATAAATCGATTTGGAATGCAAGATGCTAAAATAATTAATGCACCTATAGCAACTAATGTTAATATAAGCGAAGATGTAGAAGGAAAACCCGTTGACCTAAAATACTATAGGGCAATAGGAAGTCTCCTATACTTAACATGAGCCGACCACATTTTATTCGCGGTATGTATATAGGTTACAAACTGTGCCAAGGAGTCTCACCTAACCCTAGTCAAGCGTATCCTTAGATATCTAAAGGGCACGCTAAGCGTAGGTATTTGGTACCCTAGATCTACGAGTTTAATCTAATCGGCTACTGACTCGACTATGCCGGTAGTAAACTTCGATAGAAAGCACGAGTGGTTGTTGTCAAATCCTCGGAGTCTAGTGAGTTGTGCGATGAGAAGCGACATTGCGTTGCCTTATCTACCACCGAATCGTTGCGATGGGTGAGTGTGTCTCTCCTGTGGATGAAGCACACTCTCCAAGACTTTATGGCAATCTTTAACAACATTAAAGTTAGGTATGTGCGTAATAGAGTAGGATTTAAATTTTCTATATATGTACTCTATTTTTGCTTCTTTTTATGAAATTAGCCTAAGTCTTACCTTAGAAATCATATTGGGAACTTGCTTGGACTTACAAACCCTAAAATATATTTACAAACTTTTTGAGTTAAGGCAAAGGGGAGAAAGTCACAAAAGTAACCAAAATTAACCAAAATTAAAGGGAAGAAAGTAAACAAAATTATTACCTTTTATATTAAGTAATTCCGTTTACTTAAGCAACTATTAAGGGGAGTAAAAATTATTTTCAAGAACTCACCTTGGTCAAGGGGGAGGTTACCTCAAAGGGAGAACTTGAAACAATAATATTTCTCACTCATGCTTAATCTTTATGCTAGCTCACTCATGCTTAATCATTATGCTAGCTCATTCATATTTAATCATTATGCTAGCTCATTCATATTTAATCTTTATGCTAGCTCATTCATATTTAATCTTTATGCTAGCTCATTCATGCTTAATCATTATGCTAGCTCATTCATATTTAATCTTTATGCTAGCTCATTCATATTTAATCTTTATGCTAGCTCATTCATGCTTAATCATTATGCTAGCTCATTCATATTTAATCTTTATGCTAGCTCATTCATGCTTAATCATTATGCTAGCTTCTTGTTATGCTTAATTTTCCTTAACTTTTTGTCGGTTTGCCATGAATCAAAGGGAGATTGTTGGTGCGATGGGCACCAAAGTCGAACCATTATTTTGATTATGGCAAAAGGCTCAATAGTTAAGGGTATATTTGTTATCTTACGAGCTCAATTAAGTGTGCGAAATGCTAAAGTTGAGTGAAGTCTGCGACACCCGGTGGGAAGCAAGGGTGGTCGAGAACCGCCAGAGGACTTGGAGGAAGCGAGGTACTCGGGTGAAGAGGAAGCGAGGCTACAAGGTAAGCTCGTGTGAAAGCGAAGCAAGTGCGTTAAGCGTAGATCCGACCCAATACCTCCAATGGAAGGTCTAGGTCGAGATCGGATGGTTAGAACCATCGTACTTTATATTTTAAGCTAACTTGACTGCGGTCCAAAACCCTTTGACGATGTCTACTACGATCAGCTGCTAGTCTAGTTCCGACCTCGAGAATCATTTGAAGGGGGTGAATTTGGACTTGACTCGTGTTTTGGTACAAAGGGTGATGTGGCATCAAGGTGGACATCCAAACCATCACCAAGCTTGGACCTCATCCTTGAGTTGGCGTGAAGGCCTCCTTGAGGTGGCACAAGATGGTTGGCTCCCATGATGTGGCACAAGTTGGATGGCTTCTTCTTCTTGGCGTGAAGGCATCCTTGAGGTGGCACAAGATGGTTGGATCACAAGATGTGGCACAAGTTGGATGGCTTCTTCTTCTTGGCGTGAAGGCCTCCTTGAGGTGGCACAAGATGGTTGGCTCCCATGATGTGGCACAAGTTGGATGGCTTCTTCTTCTTGGCGTGAAGGCTTCCTTGAGGTGGCACAAGGTGGTTGGATGAAACACCTCATCCTTGAGTTGGGATAAGAACCTCACCTTGGACACTACCTATGTCTAAATTCATAGATCAATATCCATAAATAGACATGTTCAAGCCAAGCAAATAACAAGAATTCAAGAGCTCTCAACACTGCCGTAAATGCGCTACTACTACTCACATTTGCTCTGACGAAGTGCGACAACGAAAGCTACATCTTCTACTTATAAGAGTTGTCGGTATATTTATTTAAGTTCTACTTCTTTAAATTGTCTTTGTGCTTTAATCGTAACAAGGAAAGGGGGAGTGTCCCTTTGCCTTGATTTCTTTTTGTAATCGTTGCTCCTACTTCCAACGAAGAGGAGTGGTTTTAGTGAATTACCCTCCGTACGTGATCAAGGATCACTAGGGCCGTGGATTAGCAATCGAAAGATTGTGAACCACGTAAAAATATCTTGTCTACTTTATATTTCCGCTGTGCATTCTCTACTTGCTTTTTACTTATTGCAAAAGTTTTTAACGACACCGTATCGCTATTCACCCCCCCCCTCTAGCGACACTTTCGATCCAACAAGATGTGGACCCGGGATGATTGGGTATAAGTCAAAGTGATCGAAGGTGTTTGAATAGCCTATAAAGGATTCACCACTCCTTGCGAGGAGATGTATACCCATGGCCTCTCGTCGGATTGTTACTAAAGTCTTTGGCCAAAGCATTACATGTTTAGAGTAAGGTACTCTTCGATACATGTTCAATAACATGAATCCGTAGGAAGAGGAAATGATACTTGGGCTAAGTGTGACATAGTCAGCCTAGTGGGGACTGACACTATAGACCATGTCCTGAACCAAGTGGGTATAAGATGAGTGAAGGGAATGGGGCACGAATCATTCGAGCTGCTGAAGGGTTACAGAAATAGTTCTGGATCAACCGTTGATCTTTTCGGTTAATTGAGGATCATGATGTACTACTAGGTGCCACTCATGATCGTTCTATAATTAATGGTTAATTATAGACGGCCAACATAAACCGAGAACCTATTTGGTCACACGCACAACGAGCGTAATCCGAAGGATTTAAAACGAGCTTGAGAATGGGATTCTCAGACCGAGAGAAACTAAGTTTGGTTGGACCAAACATAAAGCGAGCATGAAATCATTTCAGTCGCAATGGAAGCGTGGATGGGCCGTGTCTTATGAAGACATAATGGATGGACCAAAATGGTTTGGTTCTAATCCAATGGAGGAGAATAAACCAAAGGGTTTGGTTTATTTTAAACGAATGAACCAAAAGTTGGTTCGGTTCATTTTAACTTAAAATAAACCATCATGGTTTGGTTTATTTTAACTTATCTTAATGGAGCGGGTTAACGGGCCTAATGGTTATGATCCAATAACCATTAAGAGAATTAGTTCTCTATAAAAGAGGGCTTAAAGGATTGTTAAACCCTAATCCAAAAGCCCTAAACCTGTTGCCGCCCACCCCATTGAAGGAGTCGGCGCCAACTCCATTGCCGCCCCCTCTTCTCCTCCAACCGGTGTCCAGAAGGAGCTTTCCTTCCCCCTCGCCGGCGTCGAGCTGCTGCCGGTTGTTGCTCCGGTGATCTCCTTTAGGTTTGGCATCAAGGTGAGCTCTATCTTCTCTTGGTTGGTCGGTGCCTATCTCCTCCACCAAAGCTGTCCAGTTTTCTTGACAGCTGGTTCTTCTCTCGTCGGAGCGTCGTTTGGACGATGGCAAGAGCTCCAACAGCGGCTAACTTACCGGGGATTCGATCTCCGGTAATCCTCTGAGGTGGAGGACGAAGGATTCGTCAATCGGTTGACGAATACCTCTCCGGAGAAGCGAGTTTTGAGGACTCGTTTTGGATCCGAATTTGGATTCGGATCGTGATCATCTCTCGATCACGTCGTCTTCAACACGAGGCTAGTAACCCGTACGAAGACGAAGATCGTGGCTTAGCGAAGTCATCCTATGGATACTCGGCGTGGATACAGATAGAGACGATTCTAGCGAGGATCGTTCCGGTTGATGCCGTTCCCGCTACACGTAATACGAAAGGTATAACGTAGTTAAATTTCCTTTTATTGCAAATTTAAATTTACGGTTATGTCTACACCTGTTGTACTATGCATGCATGTGTTGTTTGTGTTGTAATAAATGTAGATTTATTATTTTTATTTCTTCCGCTGTGCTCATGTTTACGAAACATGATGGAACACACACATGCCGCGGTGCCGGAAACCCAACAGTGGTATCAGAGCCCAGGTTGTGTTTCGACATAATCGTAAAATGATTTTACGATAGTCATAATATTATTTCTGAAAATTTTCTAATTTTGGAAATTTAGAAGTATTTATGGAAATTTTCAATTTTGGAAAGTCTAGAAGTATTTATGGAAATCTTCCACTTTTGGAAAGTTGGAAGTATTTATGGAAATTGATATTTTCCATAAATAAAATATTTGATTAGATTCTGGAAATTTGTTTCCTAATTTAATCATGATTTGATTTGGGAAATCAAATCTTAAAATATTTTATTTCCATAAGTAGTTTTAATGATTTAGGAAATTGGTTTCCTAAATAGATTTTCCTTAATCAAATAATTCCATAAATAAAATATGTGATTAGATTTAGAAATTTGTTTCCTAATTTAATCATGATTTGATTTGGAGAATCAAATCTTAAACATATTTTATTTCCATAAATAGTTATGACATATAAGGAAATTATGTACATGACATAATTGTATGCCATGTAATTGAATTAGATGCATATCATTATGCCATGCGTGTCGTGACATGTAGATGTATGTCATGCCATATAGATAATAGTTATTTGCATGCAAAGAGGATGAGACATAAAAACCTTTAAATAATATTAAAGCCTACACCTTCAATTAATATGGTTAGAACCAGAGTTCCGTTTCTTGTTTGGGTTGTTGGACTCTCTCCAAGCCCGGCTCGAACCCGAACATGTTCAAACCATGGAATAGTTTAATACTAATATGGTAAGAGTCAGAGGTCTATCGTTAGCTTTGGTTGTTGGACTCTCTCCAAGCTGGGCTAATTGGTTGAATGCGCTCTAACCATATTAAAACTATTTCTCGATTAATGGGTTGGCTTTAACCTGGAGCATCGGCTTGTTGGACTCTCTCCAAGGTCGATGTAAAGGGAAGTGAAGTTGGGTGCTATGCATATGATGCATACTTGTTAATGTGTTAACAACCCGATGTATGTGTGAACATTCAATTAGTTGATAGCACATTGTGATAGTTGCATATACGTGATATGCAATCGGTATAGTTGATACCTACCGTCATAGTTATGAATGGCTTGTTGGACTCTCTCCAAGGTTGTTCATAACTATGATGGATATCAGCCCATTCGGAGATGGACCTACGATCTCCCGAAGTGATTTTGGGGTTTTTGAAATTCAAAAAATGAATGGGATTTATAAATGTATATTGATGCATTTTAAAATCATTTTCTCATATATGCTCATTTTGTATTTCTAAAATTGATCATGATGTCTTTGAATTTGCGTTCCATTTTGGATTCGAATAAATTGACTGGGTCGAACTTCTTGGACTGGCTTAGAAACTTGAGAATTGTTCTCAAGGTGGAAAAGCTTGCGTATGTCCTCGAAGTGCCTCTTCCCGCCCGTCCTAGTGACAATGCAACTCTGGACCAATTGTTGGCCTATCAGAAACATGTGAGTGATTCTGAACAAATGAGTTGCATCATGCTAGCCATGATGGAACCCAAGCTACGAAAGCAGCATCAGCATATGGATGCTCATATCGTAGTCATTCATCTTTATGAGTTGTTTGATAAGCAAGTGAGATTCAAAAGGTTCGAAGTCTCCAAGCTTCTCTTCACCTCTGAGATGCAAGAAGGTTCATCTGTGGTACTGCTCAACATGCTGAAGACTGTGGAGCCTTCTGAGAAGCATGAGCAGGGGACGGTGTTGTTAGTTGATTCCTCGAAGAAAGGTTCTAAGAGGGAGTCAAAGGAACAACAGAAGGGGAAGAAGAAAAAGGCTAAAAAGGCAGAACCACCCCAAAAGGGCACTTGCCATCATTATGGCAAGTAGGGCCATTGGCGAAGAAATTGCAAGATTTATCTTGAGTCCGTGAAGAAGAATAAGGCATAAGATGCTCCATCTTTTTCATATATCTTCGTTATTGATTGTCATTCTATTTCCTCAAACACTTGGGTATTGGATACTGGGTGTGGCTCCCATATATGTAATGACATACATGGGCTAAGGAATAGAAGAAGACTCGTCAAGGCAGAGTCAAAATTTATGTGTTGGGAATGGAGCAAAGGTTGCTGCACTCGCCATCGGAACGTATTTGTTGAAACTCCCTATAGGACTTGTCTTAAAACTGGACAATTGCTATTATGTTCCTTCTCTAATAAAGAACATTGTTTCTATTTCCTGTTTAAATAGAAATGGTTTCCATTTGACGTCTAGTAACAATTGTTGTTATATAACTTTGAATGGCGTACTTTATGGAACTGGAACTTTGAGTAATGGAATTTATACGTTGGACGTATCCAGTGACATTTTCAATATCGAAGCGAGCAACACGCGTGCTCGAAAGGATAATCAAATAGACTCCTATATGTGGCATTGTCGTCTTGGCCATATAAGCAAGAAACGCATATCCGAATTACACCGATGTGGAATTCTAGAATCGTTTGAATTGGATTCATACGATACATGCGAATCATGCTTAAAAGGCAAGATGACCAAGTTACCTTTTACTGGAAAAGGTGAACGAGTGGGAGAATTATTAGGACTAATACATACTGATGTATGTGGACCTATGTCAACTCAAGCAGTAGGAGGCTATAGCTACTTCATTACCTTCACCGATGATCACTCACGGTTTGGGTATGTGTTCTTGATGAAACACAAGTCTGAAGCCTTTAAAAGGTTCAAAGAATTCAGAAATGAAGTAGAGAAACAACATGACAAGAGTATTAAAATACTTCGATCGGATCGAGGTTGTGAATACTTGAGTCAGGAGTTTCTTGATTACCTAAGAGACAATGGTATATTGTCTCAATGGACTCCGTCCTATACACCACATCATAATGGTGTATCTGAGAGGCGTAACCGGACCTTGTTGGACATGGTCAGGTCAATGATGAATCATGCGACTCTTCCCAAGTCCTTTTGGGGTTATGCACTTCAGACAACTGTTTACTTGTTAAACAGAATGCCTACCAAGGTAGTCTCAACTACTCCATATGAGATATGGAATAGTAAGAAACCTCATGTATCTTACTTGAAGATATGGGGTTGTCCTGCTTATGTGAAGCGAACTGTATCAGACAAATTGGATGCTAAGTCTGATAAATGTCTATTTATTGGATACCCTAAGGAAACAAGGGGTTACCAATTCTATCATCCTGTGGAACAAAAGGTGTTTGTTTCAAGGCATGCTGTGTTTCTAGAGAAAGAGTTTCTCTTGCAAGAAAACAGTGGGAGTGTCATTGAGTTTGAGGAGGCTCGAGAGACTCAAATAGACATTGATGAGATACCTGGTGAAGCACAACAGCCGACAACTCATAGTGATGAGCAATCGGCTGGACCTATTGTAACACCACATCTTCGTAGATCTGGTAGAACACGCAATATTCCTGAGAGATATGGATTTCTCGTAAGTGAATCGAACGACGTGTTACTCATTGATGATGAGGAGCCTACCAGTTATGAAGAAGTGCTGACAAGTTCAGAAAGGGATAAGTGACTTGGTGTCATGAAGTCGGAAATGGATTCCATGTATGAAAACCAAGTTTGGAACTTGGTTGACCCACCTGAAGGCATAAAGCCTATAGGGTGCAAGTGGGTTTTCAAGAAGAAAATCGACATGGATGGTAATGTGATTACCTATAAGGCTAGATTGATGGCGAAAGGATATCATTAAAAACAAGGTGTTGATTATGACGAAACCTCTTTGCCTGTAGCTATGCTTAAATCCATTCGGATGCTCCTGGCCATAGCGGCTCATTATGATTATGAGATATGGCAGATGGATGTGAAAACAGCTTTCCTTAATGGAAACCTACTCGAGGACGTGTATATGATACAGCCTGAGGGTTTCACATCGATTGATAAAACCAAGGTATGCAAATTGCGACGGTCCATTTATGGATTGAAGCAAGCATCCAGGAGCTGGAATATCCGTTTTGATGAGACAATCAAAAGGTTTGATTTCTCACAAAATTCAGACGAACCTTGTGTGTACAAGAAGGTTAGTGGGAGTACAGTCGTGTTCCTAGTATTGTATGTCGATAACATATTACTTATAGGAAATGATGTCTCAATCTTACAGTCAGTGAAGGTTTGGTTATCCAAGACATTCTCCATGAAAGACCTGGGAGAAGCAACCTACATCCTCGGGATTAAGATCTATAGAGATAGATCGAAACGGTTGCTTGGTCTTTCGCAGTCTACATATATAGACCGAGTGCTAAAGAGGTTTAGCATGTCGGAATCCAAGAAAGGTTACCTACCCATCCGGCATGGGGTACACCTTTCGAAGTCTATGTGTCCGCGCACAGAAGAGGAGAGGATTTGCATGAGTAAGATTCCCTATGCATCCGCAATAGGATCTATCATGTATGTTATGTTATGTAGGAGGCCCGATGTATCGTATGCTCTGAGTGTCACGAGCAAATACCAGTCTGATCTAGGAATGGATCATTAGGTGGCTGTCAAGACGATCCTTAAGTACTTGAGAAGAATTAAGGATGTGTTCCTAATATATGGAGAAGGGGACATGGTGATACGCGGGTATACGGATGCCAGCTTCCAGACAGACAAGGATGATTCAGGTCTCAGTCTGGATACGTGTTCACCTTGAATGGGGGCGCAGTGAGTTGGAAAAGTTCCAAACAAGACACTGTAGCGGATTCTACCACTGAGGCAGAATACATTGCAGCTTCGGAAGCAGCAAAGGAAGCGGTTTGGATCAAGAAGTTCGTTTATGAACTTGGTGTGATTCCGACAATTGTTGAAGCAATACCGGTCTACTACGACAACAATGGAGCAATTTCACAGGCGAAAGAGCCAAGGTCTCATCAACGATCCAAACATGTGCTTAGCCGCTATCATCTTATCAGAGAGATCATCAGTAGGGACGAAATACAAATCGAGAAAATTCCCACTGAAAGGAACTTAGCGGATCCTTTGACTAAAGCATTACCTCAAAATAAGTTTGAGGGTCATGTTAGAGCTTATGGTATTGGATACCGTAGCGATTGGCATTAGGCCAAGTGGGAGTCTGTTAGTAATATATGAGAGATGTCCTAAGGAAATCGCCTTATGTATGAACCATTTATATGATAAATGAAGATTCACTATTTGAGTATACATGTTTTGATGTATTTGATTGGATCTTAAACTCATTTACTGAATGTCCACGATACGATTCACAGCATGAAAGAATTTGTGATTGGATCACAACTAGTGAGTATCTCTACATGTGTAATTGTGATGTATCGGAATTATCCCTAGTCGATGAATTGATGGATTGGGACACCATCAATTCTGTCGAGACTAGCACGAGGTATACTCCTTGGTGTATCCAAGCAGCTGATTCTCATTGGCTGGAGACATAGTGATGTCCGAATTTAATCGTGGATGCTAGTTTTGGTAACTAGTTCATTGGAGTGACCAGCCGTAAGACTTCATATGGTTCTCTACATATATAGATATGTCAATGAAGTTCTTACTGTAGCTTAAGTGCGATGTTCCTTTGACTTGCGGTATTCAAGTCATCTTGATCATAGAGACTTATGCTTTGACATCTTAAGCAAGCATCTCTAAAGAGATGTGGACCCGGGATGATTGGGTATAAGTCGAAGTGATCGAAGGTGTTTGAATAGCCTATAAAGGATTCACCACTCCTTCCGAGGAGATGTATACCCATGGCCTCTCGTCGAATTGTTACTAAAGTCTTTGGCCAAAGCATTACATGTTTAGAGTAAGGTACTCTTCGATACATGTTCAATAACTAGAATCCGTAGGACGAGGAAATGATACTTGGGCTAGGTGTGACGTAGTCAGCCTAGTGGGGATTGACACTATAGACCATGTCCTGAACCAAGTGGGTATAAGATGAGTGAAGGGAATGGGGCATGAATCATTCGAGCTGCTGAAGGGTTTCAGAAATAGTTCTCGATCAACCGTTGATCTTTTCGGTTAATTGGGGATCATGATGTACTACTAGGTGCCACTCATGATCGTTCTATAATTAATGGTTAATTATAGACGGCCAACATAAATCGAGAACCTATTTGGTCACACGCACAACGAGCGTAATCCGAAGGATTTAAAACGAGCTTGAGAATGGGATTCTCAGACCGAGAGAAACTAAGTTTGGTTGGACCAAACATAAAGCGAGCATGAAATCGTTTCAGTCGCAATGGAAGCGTGGATGGGCCGTGTCTTATGAAGACATAATGGATGGACCAAAATGGTTTGGTTCTAATCCAATGGAGGAGAATAAACCAAAGGGTTTGGTTTATTTTAAACGAATGAACCAAAAGTTGGTTCGGTTCGTTTTAACTTAAAATAAACCACCATGGTTTGGTTTATTTTAACTTATCTTAATGGAGCGGGTTAACGGGCCTAATGGTTATGATCCAATAACCATTAAGAGAATTAGTTCTCTATAAAAGAGGGCTTAAAGGATTGTTAAGCCCTAATCCAAAAGCTCTAAACCTAGTTGCCGCCCACCCCATTGAAGGAGTCGGTGCCAACTCCATTGCCGCCCCCTCTTCTCCTCCAACCAGCGTCCAGAAGGAGCTTTCCTTCCCCCTCGCCGGCGTTGAGCTGCTGCCGGTTGTTGCTCCGGTGATCTCCTTTAGGTTTGGCATCAGGGTGAGCTTTATCTTCTCCAAAGCTGTCCAGTTTTCTGGACAGCTGGTTCTTCTCTCGTCGGAGTATCGTTTGGACGACGGTTAGAGCTCCGACTGCGGCTAACTTACCGAGGATTCGATCTACGGTAATCCTCTGAGGTGGAGGACGAAGGATTTGTCAATCAGTTGACGAATACCTCTCCGGAGAAGCGAGTTTTGAGGACTCGTTTTGGATCCGAATTTGGATTCGGATCGTGATCATCTCTCGATCACGTCGTCTTCAACACGAGGCTAGTAACCCGTACGAAGACGAAGCTCGTGGCTTAGCGAAGTCATCCTAAGGATACTCGGCGTGGATACAAATAGAGACGATTCTAGCGAGGATCGTTCCGGTTGATGCCGTTCCCGCTACACGTAATACGAAAGGTATAAGGTAGTTAAATTTCCTTTTATTGCAAATTTAAATTTACGGTTATGTCTACACCTGTTGTACTATGCATGCGTGTGTTGTGTGTGTTGTAATAAATGTAGATTTATTATTTTTATTTCTTCCGCTGTGCTCATGTTTACGAAACATGATCGAACACACACACGTCGCGGTGCCGGAAACCCAACAGGTATACATTTCCTCACAAGGAGTGGTGAATCCTTTATAGGCTATTCAAACACCTTCGATCACTTCGACTTATACCCAATCATCTCGGGTCCACATCTCCTCAGAGATGATTGCTTAAGATGTCAAAGCATAAGTCTTCATGATCAAGATGACTTGAATACCGTAAGTCAAAGGAACATCACACATAAGCTACAGTAAGAACTTCATTGACATATCTATATATATGCAGAGAACCATATGAAGTCTTACGGCTAGTCACTCCAATGAACTAGTTACCATAACTAGCATCCACGATTAACTCCGGACATCACAATGTCTCCAGCTAGTGAGAATCAGCTGCTTGGATACACCGAGTATACCTCGTGCTAGTCTCGACAGAATCAATGGTATCCAAATCCATCAATTCATCGACTAGGTATAATTCCGATACATCTCAATTACACATGTAGAGATACTCACTAGTTGTGATCCAATCACAAATTCTCTCATGTTGAGAATCGTATCGTGGACATTCAGTAAATGAGTTTAAGATCTAATCAAATACATGAAAACATGTATACTCAAATAGTGAATCTTCATTTATCATATAAATGGTTCAAACATAAGGCGATTGCCTTAGGACATCTCTCATATATTACTAACATGACCTCTTCAAGCAAGAACTAGTACCTCTTATGAAAATTCCTGGACTTCAGTTACTATAAACGATATGTTCCTAGACAGAGGATTTGGCTTCCTTCAATAGGGCTTCCAAGATTGTATCAATCAATTCAAAGCAGCAGACTATCCACCTCCGAGGCACTCTACCAACTTTTTGGATATCGACAATACAATTAACCACACTCCTCCTGACTTATTGTCTTTTCCTTTTCCTCCTAATACTGAGAAAATGTAACTTGTATTTATCATAACATTTGCAATACAATACATGACTTTTTCGACATTGTATTACTTAAAAGAACAAAACATACACATTATAATATTTTATCCACTAAAATAAGGGCACAAGTGATACACATTCCAGGGTCTTGTTAAAAGCCTCCCCTAAACATCCTTTAAGTAATAAGCTCCTACTCCCACTCGGCTCTCCACATGGAAGGGTCCTTCCCATTTAGGTCTCATCTTACCCTTAGACCCCTCAGGTAGCACCTTCCTCAGCACTAAGTCTCCCACCTGAAAAGAATGAGGCACCACCTTTTTATTATAAGGTTTAATCACTTGTGACCTATACCTTTCCATATTGTATAAAGCAGCATCCCTTATTTTCTAAATCAAATACAACTCCATGTGCCGAGCCACACTATTATCACTCAGGCATAATTCATCACTCGACCAGACTCCATTCCAACTTCTATAGGCAGCACTGCCTCTGAACCATACACCATACTAAAGGGAGTGACCCCCGTAGCTCTCCTAGGAGTGGTTCAGAAAGACCATAATATACTGGATAATTCTTCCACCCAACTACCCCCTACATGGTCCAACTTAGTTTTCAACCTATGCACCAATTGTCTATTAGTTATCTCAGTTTTTCCGTTACTCTGAGGGTAAGCCACAGATCTAAACACTTGCTCAATTTTGAAGTCTTGACACCATTTTGCTAACTTCTTACTCTAAAACTGTCGACCATTATCAGAAATAAGTCTTCTAGGAATACCAAAATGACACACAATATTTTTCCACAAAAACTTCATTACCATATGCTCAGTGATACGAGCTAAAGGCTCATCTTCTATCCACTTAAAAAAATAATCAACAACCACCAATAAAAACATCTTTTGCCTAGTCCTGACTAGGAATGGCCTGACTATATCCATATCCCATTGATCAAAAGGACAAGCTGATACCACTGCTTTCATATACTCGGCTGGTTGATGCAACCAATTATGATGCCTTTGACAACTTTCACATTGTTGAACCAACTGTATAGGATCTTTCATTAAGGTAGGCCAAAAATATCCAACTAACAACACATTCCGAGCCAATGCCCGACCTCCTATATGACTTCCATAGGCTCCCTCATGCACATCTTTCAAAACATAGCTTGCTTCTGCTTTTCCTAGACAATGCAATAAAAGTCCAGCAAAAGTTCTTTTATACAGAATTATTTTTATCATACAAAAATTAACTATTTACTATTTAAATTGCTGAGCCCTTATAGGATCACCTGACATCTTATCTTGAAAGAACGAGACTAACTCCTTCCTCTAGCCATCCTCTATTAATTCTCCTGCTATTTCCCCTTGAGGAAGTAATTCAATTTGTCCAATCACTTCCCGAGTATTCCAATTTCACAAAGAGCTAGCTAATTGAGCCAATTCATCAGCCTTCTAATTTTCCATTCTAGTTATCTTTTTTATTAATACCTCTGAGAAATCCCTCTTAGCCCTCTCTACTAACTCACAATAACTTCTACATTTATCATCCTTAACCTCAAAACCTCCTCCAGTATGTTGTACTACTAATTGAGAGTCCATATGTACTGTCACCCGCTCGGCTCCTATATTTTTAGCAGCTTGCAAAGCAATAAGTAGAGCTTCATATTCAACTTCATTATTAAAGGCCCTGAAATGTAACCTAACTACCAACATAACCTCTTCTCCTTGTGGCGAAATCAGAATTATCCATACTCCACAACCTTCCTTTTTAGAAGACCCATCTACATATATCATCCATGACTCAAACTCCTCCTTATGTATAGTTTCTACTAGAAAATCAGCTAATGCTTGAGCCTTAATAGAGGTGCGAGGCTGATAAGTAATATCATATTCACTTAGTTTAGTAACCCATTTAATAAGCTTTCCCGTAGCTTCTGGATGAGTAAGTATCCTGCCTAGAGGAGTATTAGTGATTACTACCAAGGGATTGTTGGAACGTCGGTGGTCGGCTAGAGGGAGATGAATAGCCCTCTTTCGCGTATACGGTGGTCGCTTGCTTAGTTGTCTACAATCAACGATTAGTGCAACGAAAATACAATACTAAAGTAAAAAAAATTAAGCAATGCAAAGGGAAATGAAAACACAAACGCTAACATGGCAATGTAGCGTGGTTCACGACCCTTACCGCTAATCCATGACCAATTCATCCAAGGTGAATCACGCTTACACGATTACACTAATCTCTCCTTTGCACAAAGCTAGGTGGAGGTAACCTTTCTTACACAAGATCTTTCCTCTTACAATATAATAGAAATAAGCTCAAGGAAGATGATTGAAAATGTTTAAGGCACTTGGGAGATGATTGGAGTTCAATCATTAGGCTCCCCAAGTGTCCAAAGGCCTCTTCTTATAGGGAAGAGCTCATTCTTCCCGTTGGTCGCCTGGCTGTCGACTGATGCCTCGATCAATCGACTGCCCCTATAGTTGTTGCCTTATAACGACTTCTTCCATGTTGGATTTCATCCAATGGCTCCCACATCAGTCAACTGATCATCCCATCAATCGACTGATGGAGCTAATCAAATCTTTGAAGCAAGCGTGACTATCAACCATTCGTACTGAAACCCTCGTGACCGATCGATGGTTTGACGATCAGCGCCAACCCTTGGCGATCGGTGATGGGACACAAACTAGACTCGAACACTAGTCGAGTCAACAGTCGACTTGGAGCAGTCGACTGCTCTTGATATGGCAGTCGACTGATGTCAGGAAAACCCATCCGACACTTAGCTAATTGGCCAAGTTTCACCTAAGCGCTATCCGTCCCGGGTTACATTCGCTCACTCTCATCTTTCCTTGGAGTCCCTCGCCTTTGAAGTTCTCTTCATCCGACCACATCCCTCGGATGCGCCAAGCGTACGGCTTCACAGCGCATCCTTCGCGTCTCACCCTCAAGTCTACTTCCTCCAGCTTCACTCCAATGCTCCTCATTCGGTGGTCCCTCAGATGCACCAAGCGCATGGCTTCCGCAATGCATCTTTCATCGACTCAAAGACCAAGTCATGAGAGGTGAAACTTGTCAATCCTCCATGTGTGAATTACTAAGTCCTGCATGACTTCAACACACATTTCAAATCCCTAATAATCCTAACTTAAACCCTTTTCCACACACATCAAAACCACATCACATGGGTTGATTGCACTAACAATCTATCCCTTTTTGATGTGTGGCAATCCGTTTAAGTTAGGTAAAACAATTACAATAAAAACATAAGGCAAGAAAGCATGTAAATAATATGATTATCAAACTCCCCCTTAAACATGCAACTCCCCATTAAGACATGCTAAAGTTTCCCCCTTAGCATGATTAACTTAAACTCTCATAATTCTCCCCCTTTGACACCATCAAAAATATTATCTAAATGTCATACATGCATGACATCAACTCTAATGGAAGAAAATACCCAAAACCACTCAAAACCTGATAAAATAGATTACTGTGCTCGTGAACAGTACATTAATCGACTGAATCAGAGGATCAGTCGATTGACACTCAAATTTCAGGTTTTTCTGATTTTTCGAATGAACTTCAAAAATACATCAAAAATTACAAAATATTTGAAAAATCATGAAATTTTGAGGTACATATTTTAGTGAGTTCCTTTATCAGTGAAAAATGATTTTTCATGAAAATTCATTTTATTTTTGAAACTTTGGCAAAAACTCAAAAGTTGCAAAAATGTCTAAAGTTTGTATCCACTTTAAAACCTAGTTTCGCCTTGAAACTTTTCAAAACATGAACTCACTATTTATGAAACATAAAATGGTTTTAAAATCATTTGAAATATCTAACCATGCTCTTTGGGCAATATGTCTATGAATTAAACATATGCTTTCCCCATGATTGGTCTATGATTAATCTATTGATACACTTAATGACCCATCTAAATGTTATAAGCATTAGTGGACCATTTGTATCATCCTATCATCTCACCCATTGTTCTCAATCAAGTTAGCCTTATAGTGAGTGTGAGATGTTTCTAAAGGTACTTGTACTTAACTAAAATTTCATGCATTTCTACCCATGGTTAAGTATCATCCTAAAAACCCAATCATGAACATGCATCAAGAATTATCAATCATGATCATAAATCATCAATTATTGCATATCATGATTATAAATCACTAATTACATATCATGATCATAAAATATAAGATTAAGAATGAATCATGATTCAAGCATTCAATTTATGGGTTATACATTATCATCACCCAACACTATGTTAAAAACTTATAACCCACACCATCCTAAGTCAACCATATGATATGATATAAATAAAATACACTATGGTTGACTATCCTAGGGGTTTCCTAACCCTTAAGGATGGATTTGGGAACCCAAAATAAATTCTTTCCTATAGGGTTCACAAAAAATTTCTTAGGAACCCATTTTCTAGCTATTGTTTTATTTTTGGCTTGACCCCTAGCTATTAGGTAATGATAGGCCTTTTCATTTTTATTTCCTTTATAACCTAGGCCTTTCCTATTGAAGCTTTCCCTTTGGCTCCCAATTATCATGTTCAAAGTATTGGAGCCTATGGTAAATTTTTCTAGGTCCTTAGTTAAATGATCTACCTTTTCTCTTAAAGCCCTATTTTCCTCAATACATGCATCATTAACATCTAGAAGAATATAGTCATTAACATTTAAGCATGCATTTGCTAGTTTTTTTTCTAGGGCCTTAATCTCATTTTGCATGCATTTATTTCTATTTTTCATTTTAAATAAGTCCCTAGTTAAACTTGAGATCATGGAAACTATTTTATTAGGAGAAAGATTCGTTACCATAGTTTCCATGTCTTCTTCCTCCGATTCCGATGAGGATGAGGATGAAGCTCCCCCTTCACTTGAACTCTCCTCACTAGTGCTTCTTTCTTCTTGCTCGGAGGAGGAGTCCAAGTCTTCTATGGCCATTAGGGCAAGGCTTGTGAAGGCTTCTTCTTCTTTCGATGAGGATGATGGATCATCCCATGTAGCCTTGTGTGCCTTGACCTTCCCTTTCTCCTTGGCTTTCTTCTCTTCTCCCTTTTTCTTGCTCCCCTTCTTCTTTTCTTCTTTCTTCCTCTTTTCTTCTTTGCTCTTGTTCAAGAGGGGACAGTCATCCCTTATGTGTCCCTCTCCTTGGCAATTATAGCAAATAATTTTTCTTCTAGGCCTTCTCCTCCTATCATTAGATTTGTTAAATTTAAAACTTTTTAAAGAACGTCTTACCTTCCTTACCATGTAGGATTCTTCTGTGCTATCCATGGAGGAGGAGGAGTCTTCATCCGATGATGAAGTTGGCGTCTCCTTCTTCTTCTTCCCTTTGCATGCTACTAGTGTCACTCCCCTTGATGGCTTGATGCTTGGTTCTTCAATTATTCCTTCAAGCCTTGTTTCATGTAACTCCATGGTAGAGAAAAAATCTTCTAAGGTGCTCACCTCTAGATTCTTCGAAATGTAGAAGGAGTTCACCATGGAGCTCCACTTTGAGGACCGGGGAAAGGCATCTATAGCCTTCATGATCATATCTCGGTTGGATAGCTTCTCACCTACACTTGATAAACCGATTATGATTTCCTTGAAATGAGAATGTAAAGAAAGTACCTTTTCTCCCTTTTCTAATTTGATGTTGTTGAGTTGGGAGCGAAGAAGGTCCCTTCTTGCAAGATTTGCCTCAGAAGTGTCTTCATGAAGTTCTACCCATTTTTCCCACATTTCCTTGGCGCTTGAACACTCTCCAATTTGGTTTATTTCTTGTTGGGGGAGCACATTGAAAAGGTGGTGCTTGGCCTTTGAGTTTGCAAGGTGCTCCTCCCTTTGCTTCTTCGTCCACCTTGATTTCTCTATTGGCTTCCCCTCATCATCCCTAGGTATATCGAAATTGGATTCCATTATTAACATGATATCAAAATCCGTTTCAAAAAATACCTCCATGTTCTTCTTCCACCACGCAAATTCCCCTTCAAACTTTGGCGGATGAATGTTGGATCCGACCATCTCTTGTTTGTGCTTGTTGCGACGATTAGTCCGATGAAAAGCGACTTAGCTTTGATACTACTTGTTGGAACGTCGATGGCCTGCTAGAGGGGGGTGAATAGCCCTCTTTCGCGTATACGATGGTCGCTTGCTTAATTGTCTACAATCAAAGATTAGCGCAACGGAAATACAATACTAAAGTAAAACAATTAAGCAATGCAAAGGGAAATGAAAACATAAACGCTAACACGACAATGTAATGTGGTTCACGACCCTTGCCACTAATCCACGACCGATTCATCCAAGGTGAATCACGCCTACACAATTCCACTAATCTCTCATTTGCACAAAGCTAGGTGGAGGTAACATTTCTTACACAAGATCTCTCCTCTTAGAATATAATAGAAATAAGCTCAAGGAAGAGGATTGAAAATGTTTAGGGCACTTGGGAGATGATTGGAGTTTAAGCATTAGGCTCCCCAAGTGTCCAAAGGCTCCTTCTTATAGGGAAGAGCTCATTCTTCTCATTGGGCGCCTGGCAATCGACTGATGCCTCGATCAGTCGACTGCCCCTATAGTTGTTGCCCTATAACGACTTCTTCCACATTGGATTTCATCCAACGACTCCCACATTAGTCGACTGATCGTCCCATCAGTCAACTGATGGAGCTAACAGTCGAGTGCCAGAAGCAAGCAGTCGACTATCAACCATTCTGTGCCCAAAACCCTCGCGACCAATCGACTGCTACCATCAGCAGTCGACTGATGGTTTCGGTAGTCGACTGCCAACTCTTGGCAGTCAACTGCTGGGACACAAACCAGACTCGAACACCAGTATATCATTGCCTATTATGAAGGATCTTTGTCTATTATTAATGAAATATAATACATATGATCCCTAATCAATCATCTCATGATTGGCACTAAGAGTTGACACTAACATGAATGACACATACTGTGTGTTAATACTTAGACTTCTGAAAAGACTTATTAACAAATTTCCCCTTCTGTCCCGTTCGGATAACATCTACATAACATTTCTGAGAGAGCTGTTGATCACCTTTATGTTGGGTTTCCGGCACCGCGGCGTGTGTGTGTTCGATCATGTTTCGTAAACATGAGCACAGCGGAAGCAATAAAAATAATAAATACTCCTATTTATTACAACACACACAACACACGCATGCTATTACAACAAGTGTAGACATAACCGTAAATTAAAATTGTAATAAAAGGAAATTAAACTACGTTATACCTTCCGTATGACGTGTAGCGGGAACGACATCAACCGGAACGATTCTCGTAAGAATCGTCTCTATCCGTATCCACGCCGAGCTCCTCGGGATGACTTCGCCAAGCCACGAGCTTCGTCTTCGTACGGGTTACTAGCCTCGTGTTGAAGACGATGTGATCGAGAGATGATCACGGTCCGAATCCAAATTCGGACCTAAAGACAAGTCCTCAAGACTTGCTTCTCCGGAGAGGTATTCGTCAACCGATTGACGAATCCTTCGTCCTCCACCTCAGAGGATTACCGGAGATCAAATCCCCGGTATGTTAGCCGCTGTCGGAGCCCTAACCGTCGTCTAAACGACGCACCGATGAGAGGAGAAGAAGCTGTCCAGAAAACTGGACAGCTTGGTGGAGGAGTAGGCGCCGGCCAAAACCAAGGAAGCAAAGTGCTCACCTTGATGCCAAACCTAAGGAGGATGACCGGAACTCTTCCGGCAGCAGCTCGGCCTTGGCGAGGAGGAAGGAAGCAACCTTCTGGACGGTTGGAGGACCTTTGGGCTGGGCGGCGGCTTGGAGTTGGGCGCCGAATAGGAGAGGGAGGGGTTGGGCGGCCAAGTTTTGATTAGGTTTAGGGTTAGGGTTTAATCCCTATTTTATAGAGAACTAATTCTCTTAGTGGTTAATGGATCATATCCATAAAGCCCGTTAACCCGCTCCATTAAGATAAGTTAAAATAAACCAAACCATGATGGTTTATTTTAAGTTAAAACGAACCGAACCAACCTTTGGTTCATTCGTTTAATATAAACCAAACCCTTTGGTTTATTCTCATCCATTGGATTAGGACCAAACCATTTTGGTCCATCCATTATGTCTTCATAAGACACGGCCCATCTACGCTTCCATTGCGACTGAAACAATTTCATGCTCGCTTTATGTTTGGTCCAACCAAACATAGTTTCTCTCGGTCTGAGAATCCCATTCTCAAGCTCGTTTTAAATCCTTTGGATTACACTCGTTGTGCGTGTGACCAAATAGGTTCTCGGTTTATGTTGGCCGTCTATAATTAACCATTAATTATAGAACGATCATGAGTGGCACCTAGTAGTACATCATGATCCCCAATTAACCGAAAAGATCAACGGTTGATCCAGAACTATTTCTGAAACCCTTCAGTAGCTTGAATGAATCGTGCCCCATTCCCTTCACTCATCTTATACCCACTTGGTTCAGGACATGGTCTATTGTGTCAGTCCCCACTAGGCTGACTACGTCACACCTAGCCCAAGTATCATTTCCTCGTCCTACGGATTCTAGTTACTCCACATGTATCGAAGAGTACCTTACTCTAAACATGTAATGCTTTGGCCAAAGACTTTAGTAACAATCCGACGAGAGGCCATAGGTATACATCTCCTCGCAAGGAGTGGTGAATCCTTTATAGGCTATTCAAACACCTTCGATCACTTCGACTTATACCCAATCATCCCGGGTCCACATCTCCTTAGAGATGTTTGCTTAAGATGTCAAAGCATAAGTCTCCATGATCAAGATGACTTGAATACCGCAAGTCAAAGGAACATCGCACTTAAGCCACAGTAAGACCTTCATTGACATATCTATATATGCAGAGAACCATATGAAGTCTTACGGCTGGTCACTCCAATGAACTAGTTACCATAACTAGCATCCACGATTAACTCCGGACATCACCATGTCTCCAGCCAGTGAGAATCAGCTGCTTGGATACACCAAGGAGTATACCTCGTGCTAGTCTCGACAGAATTGATGGTGTCCAAATCCATCAATTCATTGACTCGGGATAATTCCGATACATCACAATTACACATGTAGAGATACTCACTAGTTGTGATCCAATCACAAATTCTCTCATGCTGTGAATCGTATCGTGGACATTCAGTAAATGAGTTTAAGATCCAATCAAATACATAAAATATGTATACTCAAATAGTGAATCTTCATTTATCATATAAATGGTTCATACATAAGGCGATTGCCTTAGGACATCTCTCATATATTACTAACAGACTCCCACTTGGCCTAATGCCAATCGCTACGGTATCCAATACCATAGTCTCTAACATGACCCTCAAACTTGCTTTGAGGTAATGCTTTAGTCAAGGGATCCGCTAAGTTCCTTTCAGTGGGAATTTTCTCGATTTGTATTTCGTTCCTACTGATGATCTCTCTGATAAGATGATAGCGGCGAAGCACATGTTTGGATCATTGATGAGACCACATCAAGTTCATAGATGAACTTCTTGATCCAAACCGCTTCTTTTGCTGCTTCCAAAGCTGCAACGTATTCTGCCTTAGTGGCAGAATCCGCTATAGTGTCAAGCTTGGAACCTTTCCAACTTATTGCGCCTCCATTCTAGGTGAATACATACCCAGACTAAGACATGGAATCATCCTTGTCTTTCTGGAGTTGGCATCCATATACCCACGTATCACCATGTACCCTTCTCCATATATTAGGAACACATCCTTAGTTCTTCTCAAGCACTTAAGGATCGTCTTAATAGCCCAATGATCCATTCCTCGATCGGTGAGTATCTGCTCATGACACTCGAGCATACGATACATCGGGCCTCGTACATAACATATACATGATAGATCCTATTGCGGATGCATAGGGAATCTTACTCATGCAAATCCTCTCGTCTTACGTGCGCGGACACATAGACTTGAAAGGTGTACCCCATGCACGATGGGTAGGAAACCTTTCTTGGATTCCGACATGCTAAACCTCTTTAGCACTCGGTCTATATATGTAGACTGCGAAAGACCAAGCAACCGTTTCGATCTATCTCTATAGATCTTAATCCCAAGGATGTAGGTTGCTTCTCCCAGGTCTTTCATGGAGAATGTCTTGGATAACCAAACCTTAACTGACTGTAAGATGGACACATCGTTTCCTATAAGTAATATGTCATCGACATACAATACTAGGAACACGACTGCACTCCCACTAACCTTCTTGTACACACAAGGTTCGTCTGGATTTTGTGAGAAATCAAACTTTTTGATCGTCTCATCAAAACGGATATTCCAGCTCCTGGATGCTTGCTTCAATCCATAAATGGATCGTCGCAATTTGCATACCTTGGTTTTATCAACCGATGTGAAACCCTCAGGCTGTATCATATACACGTCCTCGAGCAGGTTTCCATTAAGGAAAGCTGTTTTCATATCCATCTGCCATATCTCATAATCATAATGAGCCGCTATGGCCAGGAGCATCCGAATGGATTTAAGCATAGCTACAGGCGAATAGGTTTCGTCATAATCAACACCTTGCTTTTGACGATATCCTTTCGCCACCAATCTAGCCTTATAGGTAATCACATTACCATCCATGTCGGTTTTCTTCTTGAAAACCCACTTGCACCCTATAGGCTTTATGCCTTCAGGTGGGTCAACCAAGTTCCAAACTTTGTTTTCGTACATGGAATCCATTTCCGACTTCATGGCACCAAGCCACTTATCCCTTTCTGAACTTGTCAGCACTTCTTCATAACTGGTAGGCTCCTCATCATCAATGAGTAACACGTCGTTCGATTCACTTACGAGAAATCCATATCTCTCGGAATGTTGCGTGTTCTACGGATCTCTGGAAGATGTGGTGTTACTGATAAGTCCACGATTGCTCATCACTATGAGTTGTCCATTGTTGTGCTCACCGTATCTCATTAATGTCTATTTGAGTCTCTCGAGCCTCCTCAAGCTCGACGACACTCCCACTATTTTCTTGCAAGAGAAACTCTTTCTCTAGAAACACAGCATGCCTTGAAACAAACACCTTTTGTTCCACAGGATGATAGTATTGGTAACCCCTTGTTTCCTTAGGGTATCCAATAAATAGACATTTATCAGACTTAGCATCCAGTTTGTCTGATACAGTCCGCTTCACATAAGCAGGACAACCCCATATCTTCAAGTAAGATACATGAGGTTTCTTACTATTCCATATCTCATATGGAGTAGTTGAGACTACCTTGGTAGGCATTCTGTTTAACAAGTAAGCGGCAATTATGCGAAGTGCATAACCCCAAAGGACTTGGGAAGAGTCGCATGATTCATCATTGACTGACCATGTCCAACAAGGTCGATTACGCCTCTCGGATACACCATTATCTTTGGTGTATAGGGAGTCCATTGAGACAATATACCATTGTCTCTTAGATAATCAAGAAACTCTTGACTTAAGTATTCACCACCTCGATCCGATCGAAGTATTTTAATACTCTTGTCATGTTGTTTCTCTACTTCATTTCTGAATTCCTTGAACCTTTCAAAGGCTTCAGACTTGTGTTTCATCAAGAACACATACCCAAACCGTGAGTGATCATCGGTGAAGGTAATGAAGTAGCTATAGCCTCCTAATGCTTGAGTTGACATAGGTCCACATACATCAGTATGTACTAGACCTAGTAACTCTCCCACTCGTTCACCTTTTCCCGTAAAAGGTAACTTAGTCATCTTGCCTTTTAAGCATGATTCGCATGTATCGTATGAATCCAATTCAAACGATTCCAGAATTCCACATCGGTGTAATTCGGACATGCGTTTCTTACTTACATGGCCAAGATGACAATGCCACATGTAGGAGTCTATTTGATTATCCTTTCGAGCACGCTTGTTGCTCGCTTCGATATTGCAAATGTCACTGGATACGTCCAACGTATATACACCATTGCTTAAAGTTCCAGTCCCATAAAGAACCCCATTCAAAGTTATGTAACAACAATTGTTACTAAAAGTCAAATGGAACCCATTTCTATTTAGACAAGAAATAGAAATGATGTTCTTTATCAACGAAGGAACATACAAGCAATTGTCCAATTCTAAGACAAGTCCTACAGGGAGTTCCAACAAATACGTTCCGATGGCGAGTGCAGCAACCGTTGCTCCATTCCCAACACGTAAATTTGACTCTCCCCCTTGACGAGTCTTCTTCTATTCCTTAGCCCATGTATGTCATTACATATATGTGAGCCACACCCAGTATCAAATACCCAAGTGTCTGAGGAAATAGAATGACAATCAATAAAGAAGATTTCTGAAGAAGATGGGGCATCCGATGCCTTATCCTTCTTCACGAACTCAAGATAAATCTTGCACTTTCTTCACAAATGGCTCTCCTTGCCATAATGATGGCAAGTTTCCTTTTGTGCTAGTTCTACCTTCTTAGCCTTTCTCTTCTTTCCCTTCTGCTGTTCCTTTGACTTCCTCTTAGAACCTTTCTTCGAGGAATCAACTAACAGCACCGTCCCCTGCTCATGCTTCTCAGAAGACTCCACAGTCTTCAGCATATTGAGCAGTACCACAGATGAACCTCCTAGCATCTCATAGGTGAAGAGGAGCTTTGAGACTTCGAACCTTTCGAATCTCACTTGCTCATCAACCAACTCACAAAGATGAAGGACTACGATATGAGCATCCATATGCTCATGCTGCTTTCGTAGCTTGGGTTCCATCGTGGCTAGCATGATGCAACTCATTTGTTCAGAATCACTCACATGTTTCTGATAGGCCAACAATTGGTCTAGAGTTGCATCATCACTATGACGGGCGGGAAGAGGCGCTTCGAGGACATACACAAGCTTTTCACCTTGAGAACAATTCTCAAGTTTTTAAGCCAGTCCAAGAAGTTCGGCCCAGTCAATTTATTTGAATCCAAAATGGAACGCAAATTCAAACACATCATGATCAATATATTAACTTAGAAATACAAAACGAGCATATATGAGAAAGATGATTTAAAAATGCATCAATATACATTTATTAATCCCATTCATTTTTCGAATTTCAAAACCCCCAAACTCACTTCGGGAGATCGTAGGTCCATCTCCGAATGGGCTGATATCCATCATAGTTATGAACAACCTTGGAGAGAGTCCAACAAGCCATTCATAACTACGACGGTAGGTATCATCTATACCGATTGCATATCACGTATATGCAACTATCACAATGTGCTATCAACTATTTGAATGTTCACACATACATCGGGTTGTTAACACATTAACAAGTATGCATCATATGCATAGCACCCAACTTCACCTCCCTTTACATCGACCTTGGAGAGAGTCCAACAAACCGATGCTCCAGGTTAAAGCCAACCCATTAATCAGGACATAGTTTTAATATGGTTAGAGCGCATTCAACCAATTAGCCCAGCTTGGAGAGAGTCCAACAACCAAAGCTAACGATTGACCTCTGACTCTTACCATATTAGTATTAAACTATTCCATGGTTTGAACATATTCAGGTTCGAGCCGGGCTTGGAGAGAGTCCAACAACCCAAACAAGAAACAGAACTCTGGTTCTAACCATATTAATGGAAGGTGTAGGTTTTAATATTGATTAAGGGTTTTTATGTCTCATCCTCTTTGCATGCAAATAACTATTATCTACATGGCATGGCATACATGGCATATATCTACATGTCACGACACGCATGGCATAATGTTATGCATCTAATGCAATTACATGGCATACAATTATGTCATGTATATAATTTCCTTATATGTCATAACTATTTATGGAAATAAAATATGTTTAAGATTTGATTCTCCAAATCAAATCATAATTAAATTAGGAAATAAATTTCCAAATCTAATCACATATTTTATTCATGGAATTATTTGATTAAGGAAAATCTATTTAGGAAACCAATTTCCTAAATCTTTAAAACTACTTATGGAAATTAAATATTTTAAGATTTGATTTCCCAAATCAAATCATGATTAAATTAGGAAACAAATTTCCAGAATCTAATCAAATATTTTATTTATGGAAAATATAAATTTCCATAAATACTTCCAACTTTCCAAAAGTGGAAGATTTCCATAAATACTTCTAGACTTTCCAAAATTGAAAAATTTCCATAAATACTTCTAAATTTCCAAAATTTAGAAAACTTCCAGAAATACATTATGACTATCGCAAAACCATTTTTACGATTATGTCGAAACACAACCGCTCGATACGATGTTGGGTTTCGCACCATGGCGTGTGTGTGTTCGATCATGTTTCAGTAAACATGAGCACAGTGAAGCAATAAAATAATAAATACTCCTATTTATTACAACACACACAACACACGCATGCTATTACAACAAGTGTAGACATAACCGTAAATTAAAATTGCAATAAAGGAAATTAAACTACGTTATACCTTCCGTATGACGTGTAACGGGAACGGCATCAACCGGAACGATTCTCGTAAGAATCGTCTCTATCCGTATCCACGCCGAGCTCCTCGGGATGACTTCGCCAAGCCACGAGCTTCGTCTTCGTACGGGTTACTAGCCTCGTGTTGAAGACGATGTGATCGAGAGATGATCACGGTCCGAATCCAAATTCGGACCTAAAGACAAGTCCTCAAGACTTGCTTCTCCGGAGAGGTATTCGTCAACCGATTGACGAATCCTTCATCCTCCACCTCAGAGGATTACCGGAGATCAAATCCCCGGTATGTTAGCCGCTGTCGGAGCACTAACCGTCGTCTAAACGACGCTCCGATGAGAGGAGAAGAAGCTGTCCAGAAAACTGGACAGCTTGGTGGAGGAGTAGGCGCCGGCCAAAACCAAGGAAGCAAAGTGCTCACCTTGATGCCAAACCTAAGGAGGATGACCGGAACTCTTCCGGCAGCAGCTCGACGCCGGCGAGGAGGAAGGAAGCAACCTTCTGGACGCCGGTTGGAGGACCTTTGGGCTGGGCGGCGGCAGCTTGGAGTTGGGCGCCGAATAGGAGAGGGAGGGGTTGGGCGGCCAAGTTTGATTAGGTTTAGGGTTAGGGTTTAATCCCTATTTTATAGAGAACTAATTCTCTTAGTGGTTAATGGATCATATCCATAAAGCCCGTTAACCCGCTCCATTAAGATAAGTTAAAATAAACCAAACCATGATGGTTTATTTTAAGTTAAAACGAACCGAACCAACCTTTGGTTCATTCGTTTAATATAAACCAAACCCTTTGGTTTATTCTCATCCATTGGATTAGGACCAAACCATTTTGGTCCATCCATTATGTCTTCATAAGACACGGCCCATCCACGCTTCCATTGCGACTGAAACAATTTCATGCTCGCTTTATGTTTGGTCCAACCAAACATAGTTTCTCTCGGTCTGAGAATCCCATTCTCAAGCTCGTTTTAAATCCTTTGGATTTCGCTCGTTGTGCGTGTGACCAAATAGGTTCTCGGTTTATGTTGGCCGTCTAAATTAACCATTAATTATAGAACGATCATGAGTGGCACCTAGTAGTACATCATGATCCCCAATTAACCGAAAAGATCAACGGTTGATCCAGAACTATTTCTGAAACCCTTCAATGGCTTGAATGATTCGTGCCCCATTCCCTTCACTCATCTTATACCCACTTGGTTCAGGACATGGTCTATTGTGTTAGTCCCCACTAGGCTGACTACGTCACACCTAGCCCAAGTATCATTTCCTCGTCCTACAGATTCTAGTTACTCCACATGTATCGAAGAGTACCTTACTCTAAACATGTAATGCTTTGGCCAAAGACTTTAGTAACAATCCGACGAGAGGCCATAGGTATACATCTCCTCGCAAGGAGTGGTGAATCCTTTATAGGCTATTCAAACACCTTCGATCACTTCGACTTATACCCAATCATCCCGGGTCCACATCTCCTTAGAGATGTTTGCTTAAGATGTCAAAGCATAAGTCTCTATGATCAAGATGACTTGAATACCGCAAGTCAAAGGAACATCGCACTTAAGCCACAGTAAGAACTTCATTGACATATCTATATATGTAGAAAACCATATGAAGTCTTACGGTTGGTCACTCCAATGAACTAGTTACCATAACTAGCATCCACGATTAACTCCGGACATCACTATGTCTCCAGCCAGTGAGAATCAGCTGCTTGGATACACCAAGGAGTATACCTCGTGCTAGTCTCGACAGAATTGATGGTGTCCAAATCCATCAATTCATTGACTAGGGATAATTCCGATACATCACAATTACACATGTAGAGATACTCACTAGTTGTGATCCAATCACAAATTCTCTCATGCTGTGAATCGTATCGTGGACATTCAGTAAATGAGTTTAAGATCCAATCAAATACATAAAATATGTATACTCAAATAGTGAATCTTCATTTATCATATAAATGGTTCATACATAAGGCGATTGCCTTAGGACATCTCTCATATATTACTAACACTTTAACCTCTCCTACTTCACAGGAAACTTATTTTTCTGCTGATAAAGAGAAGCTACAGCCTGTAAACTGCTCAGAATAGGCCTTCCTAGAATAGCATTATAAGAAGAAGGCATATCAACTACTATAAAATTAATAAGTAATGTTCTTCTCCTTTGCTCTTCTTCTAAAGATAAAGGTAATTTGATTTGGCCCATTGGCTACATCTCATGACCAGAGAACCCAAATAAAAAAGTTCCTACCGATTGTAAATCAATGATATTAATTCCCATTTGCTCTAAGGATGACCAATATAGAATATCTACTGAACTGACCGGGTCTACAAAAACTCTCCCCATGTCAAAATTGGCAATAAGAGCTCGAATGACTAAGGCATCAGTATGAGGGGTCATTACTCTCTCTAAATCATTAGAATCAAAGCATAACATGGGTCCTCATGTCCTAGGAAGAGCGGTAACAACTGCACATTTTTCTCTTCTATGTATGTTTCGCGCTCTATTAGAGTCTCCATTAGTAGAACCACTAGAAATCATATTAATAGAACCCCTCACAGGAGGCTGATTATTAGGCATTACCCGGTCAGGGGCTATCTCCCTTATCTGAGCAGACTGTATAGGACGGTTTATAAGAGGTCTTCCCGAATTTCTTCTACCATAATTTCTTCCTACAAAACCCTACTGATAAGGAGCTGGATTCATAATCAGATTTCGAACATGGGGATGAGCCCCCATAATTCTCTGCAACTCAAAGTCAAACTGCTGACAATTTTGAGTATTATGCCCATACTCCTGATGATAAACACAGAAAGTAGGAGCCGATAATCTCCTAGGCCTTTTGTCAGCTCCAAAGGGTCTTCTCAATAACTGTTGTTCCATACAAATATTCATAGCTCTCTCTTTAGAAAACCATAACTGGGGAGCATACAGATCTGTCTTCTGCAGATCGAGCGGGCCTTACCCAATCAATCCTTCTTTCTAGCATTTCTATTATTCTAAAATCCTAGGAAGTTTGTCGAGACTTCTAAGCATCTTCAAGATTAATAAACTTATCTACTCATAATAACAGATCATCGAAATTTGTAGGAGACCTCTTAGCTAAAGATTTAAAGAAATCCCCTTCTCTGAGTCCCTGAGTAAAGGCTCCCACCATCATACCAGACTTCATGGCGGGAATTTCCCGTGTAGATTGTGTGAATCACTGCACATATTATCACAAACTCTCATGCTCCCTCTGCTTAAGATCAAAAAGACTTAGCGATTGAGGAAAATATTTTTTAGAACTAGAAAAATGTCTTAAAAATAATGCTGAAAAGTTCTTGAATGATGCGATACTACGTGGCTTCAAATCACTAAACCATTGTTGTGTCCGTCCCACTAATGTAGTAAGGAACACTTGATACTTAACCCCATCGATATAGCAGTACAATAGAGAAGAATTCTCAAATTTGCTTAAATGATCCTTCAGATCAGAAGAACCATTGTATTCAAGCATCTGATGCATTCGAAAATGTCGAGGAAACTTTTCATTCAATATATACTCAATAAAAGGATTTAATTCTTCTATCTTTACAATAGTACCTACAAAAGGAGCATTCTCTTCAGGTTGCTTACTCTCGAGGGGAGCAACACACTTCTCTTTCTCCTTTGCTTGCTTACAGAAATGAGAGGAACCTTTCTTCGATAGAGAAATTCTAACTACCTCTTCTTTAGAATCATCGTCAGACATATCATCCTCTTTAATCTTCTTAGGGGTGGGTCTTTGGGACATCTGATCCATCATCTCGACCATTATTTGAGTAAGATCCTCCTTATACAAGGGGACGCGACGCCTTTTGCTGGTGCCTCCTTGGAAGTACTGGAGGTAGATTTCTCCTCCTCCCCTGTCTCCTTTAATGTCATTCTAGTGTTCACTATCACATTTTTTTTCACAGTTTCCCATAGACGACGCTAATTTGATGGTGTTCACTTCTCTGGCCTGCCATGATCTCCCTCCCCCTTCTTGTGGATCATCGTATCTGTCACCAAAGAGGGTTAGAAATGAGAGAAAGAGATATCTTCTTCTTGAATCACCTCGGATATGGGGAGTAAGGCTAGATCTGCCACTTTGAGAAGGAAGGTTAGAAATAGGCTGACTTCCTAGGTTGACCACTCCGACACTCAAGTCAATAAAAGTATGGAGAGAATAACAATGTAGAAAGAATGAAGAAGAGAAGAAGATTTTTGAGGTACCGAATAGCGAAGAAAACAACCATCCCCGCTTCCTTCCATCTCTGTCGCTTTTATACATGGTTTGCCTCGCCTTAGGTGTGGTTTCATACCAAGTTATGGTGGAAGAAGGGGACGCAATGGAGAAGGGATTGGTCACAGAAAGGTTGATGGTATCAGAGAAGAAGAGATTTAGGGCTTCGAGCGTGATTAGAAGTTGAGCGGTTAAGTGTTAGTGAAGTTTGTGGTTTTTTTTCTGGGGGAAGTGAAAAGATGGCAGTCGGGTATGGAGAAAATGAAGTTAAGAAATTTTAGCCCTAATTTTTTTTCTTAAAAGAAGTTTTTCTTGCAGAAATTATGGGTACATAAAAGGAATTGGCAGCACAAAATGTAGGAATCTAGTACCTTAGGTCGAGTGAGTTCGAACTAATCGGCTACTCTGACTCAAATTATGCCAGTAGTAAACTTGATAGGAAGAGTACAAGTGGTTGTTGCCAATTCCTAGGATGGAGTATAGTAAGCTAGCGTAGTAGAAAACAACATTGTGTTGCTTTATTTACTACCGAAGCTGAATATGTAGCCATGGGTGAGTGTGTAGCTCAACTTCTTTGAATGAAGCACACTCTCAAAGACTTCTAATTAAATTTTAGTAATACTAAAATATTGATTGATAACATTAGCTCAATTAACTTAACTAAAAACCCTATATACCATTCTAGAACTAAACACATAGAAGTAAAACATCACTTTATAAGAGAACATGTAGCTAATTGAAATGTTAAACTTGAATATGTGGAATCGAAATCAAACCTATCGGATATCTTTACAAAACCTTTACCCGAAGCAGAGTTCAGTCTTCATAGACGAAGATTAGGAATGTGCGTAGTAGAGTAGGACCTATTGTTTACTTATTATTTTTTTTTTTTCATTTGTGCTACATGGAGCTAAATTAGGATTTACCTTAGAAAGCATGAACCTATAGTTTTAAGGAGCGAACACATCTCATAACACAGGTTAAATGTGTTTGTGTACCGAGCCACGTAGATGGGCATGAGATGTTAGGACCTTAATCCTGATTCCAGATGTAGAACAAGTGCATCAACATGAATCATGGAGTATAATTTTTTAAAATAACCAACTTTAGTCAAGACTTATTGATCATCTTATATCAATTGAGTCAAACAGAGTTGAACATTCTTATTAGATGAATTATGTTAAAGCTATTATTTTTTATAAAAAGGGAGAATGCTTGGACTCATTTCTTCTATCATTTGAAGTTTTAATGCTCTTTCGAAAAGGTTATTAAGAGTTCCTTTACATACATGTTTAAGAATAAACTCCTCATAAAATCATTTTTGATATATGGCAAAAGGGGGAGAAAAGGAGTTAAGGGGGAGAAATTCTAAGGGGTTAACTTTTTTTTTTTTTGAAAAGTTCACTTAACTATACCTGGAGAATCTCGAGTCGAGAAACCGTGGTGGTCGGGTTACATTAGGAGAACTTCATGGGAGTCGAAGAATCCAGGTGGAGACTGGAAGCAAAGCGACAGGTCATAAAGGACCAGAGGTAAGCATGAGTGCGAAGAGAGATAATAAGGTTTTCTCCTCTATACGGGGATGACCGTAGGCGGCGATCCGACTAAAACTTCCAATGGAAGGTCTAGATCGAGATCGGACGGTAAGGAACCATCATATTTACCATATTCCGTGCTAACCTCTTATTGTAGGGGAGTGACCAAGCTGGCAGTTGACTGCTGGCTATTGGTAGTCAACTGATGCTCCAGCAGTCGACTGATGAAGTGCATCAGTCGACTGATGGCGATGAATCATCCAAATACACAAGGTCAAAGAAGATAACAATTGATGCCGCCACTTCGCGATAAGATAAGGTGTCACCTCGTGATAAGATCCACAAGTTGTGGATTTGGATCTGGACTTATTCCAAGGAACAAGTCTATAAAAGGAGGGGAGGATTCGAACCCTAAGATTATCAATTTTGCTCTCAAAGTGCTCCCACAATGCCAAAGCTCTAACGTCGTAACATCGTCATAACGCTGACGCAATGCCAAGCTCACAACCTCTTTGTCGACAGCAACAAGTTTGTTTTTATTTATTGTATTCGTGGTTTAAATCATAATGAGGTGAGGTAGGTTTGTTGCCTCATTCTCGAGCTTTCAATTTTTGTGATCGTTGTCTCCTACCTCCAACGAGGAGGAGACTCTATAGTGGATTTCCCCTTCATACGCGGTCAAGGATCGCGGGTCTTTAGAGTAGCAACCGCTGGGTTGTAAACCAAGTAAAAACAAATTGTGTCTTTTACTTTCTGCTGCATTACTCTTAGTTTTAATTGAACGAATGAAAAGAAAAGATTTCACGCTTGCTATTCACCCCCCCTCTAGTGACACTTCTCGATCCAACAATTGGTATCAGAGCGGGGGTGCTAAGATTTGGTGTAACCACCAATCTAGCACTTTTTGGCTTGTTTTTTTCATATTTTTCAATTCGTGAATTATTTTAAGCTTTCTTCTTATTATTTCTCCCACACTGCTAATCCAAGACGAAGTCTTGGTACTCTTCTTTTGGTTGTGTGTTTTGCAAGATAATTAATGACCCACATTGAGGGGTATAGCACCACTCGACCTCCGTTCTTTAATGGAAATGATTTCCATTATTGGAAGGGTTGAATGGAGTGTTTATTGAAAACACAAGTCGAGACTTGGATAATAATCCAAACAAACTTTGCTCTACCCACTAATTATCAAGGGGAGCCTTTGGATTTCGACAAATGGACCAATGCAACCAAGAGGCAAATCGAGGCCGATGCAAAAGCAACTCAAATGTTGCAGTGTGGTTTGTCCAAGGAGGAGCTCAACCGAATTAGATCGTTCATTAGCGCCAAAGATCTCTGGACCAAGTTAGTTGAGCTATACGAAGGGACATTCGATGCTAAGGTATGCAAAAGAGATTTATTGTTGAATAAATTGTATAATATAAAGATGCAGGATCACGAGACCACTTCGCAACTCCATGCATGGATCCAAGACATCCTGAACGGCCTACACGCCATCGGACAAAAGGTAGACAATCGAGATATAATAAGGTATGCTCTTAATGCTTTTCCTAAGACCACCTTGTGGGCATCCATGGTTGATGCCTACAAGGCATCTAGAGATTTATCTAGGGTTAGGTTAGATGAACTTTTTTCAGAATTTGAATTACATGAACAATCTAACGTGGTCTCGGCCGAGAAAGGTTTACCGTTATTTGCAGGTCAAAGATGAAGAGTAAAGAGCAAGCTACCTCCCAAAGAAGAAGAATCCGAATCGGAAGGCGAAACCGAATCAAAATCTGAGGAGGAGATGGAGGCCGAGATAATTAATCTAGTTCGGAAGATAATCAAAAAGAAAAGAGAGCAGTTGAAGAACAAGAAACCCCCACAAACCTACACATGCTATGGGTGCAACAAGAAGGGTCATTACAAGTCAGTTTGCCCAAAAATGAGGCCAAAACATAAGCAACCCAAGCAAGCTTTTCAAGCAACGTGGGAGGAGGAAGAAGATCAAAATAATGACTTAGTGTTCAAGGCAAAACCGATAGAGTCCGAGTTCGAGTCCGAAGCCGACTACAAATCCAACTCCGACTCTGATTCCGAGGACGAATTTGAGATAAAACTCAAAGTCAGGTCAAAAGAAAAGATTATGGTAAGTTGTTCACTAATTGAAAATTTATATCATGCAATTAAGTTGTTAAGTTGGAAATTTACTAAGTCCGAGTCTAGTGTCGAATCGTTGCTCGAGGAGGTTGAAATCCTCCAGCAAGAGGCTAATCTAACCTCTTCAACTAGTCAAGTTCAAGAGGGAAACTCAATTCAAGTTGAAAAGCTTGAAGAGGAGAATTCTCTCTTGAAAGGATGAGTTCAAGAGCTCGAGCCTAGGTTGGAAAGATTTACGTTGGGATCTAAGAATCTTAATCGACTTCTTGGAACCCAAAGAGTCGTGTACAACAAAGTCGGACTCGGATTTAGGTCAACGACTACGAACAAATCCTACATGTCTATTGTAAATCATAGTCATCAAAGAGTCCAAGCATTAGTCTCTAAAATTTTGTTGAATTCACATATAAAGATCAATACGTATTGGATTCTCCAGGATCAAGTCCACTATGTGGATAGACCAAATTGGTTCAATGGTCCAGGGGGAGCTAGTACTAAAATAGTATGCCCACTCTCTTAGAAAATTTTTTACATGCTTAGTTAATTGTTATTTTAATTTTTAGAATTGCTAGATAGGGTCAATAGTTAATCAATCTTGATAACATAGTATTAGGATGTAGCGAGATGATAGTACATTAGGGAAATGAAGTCTTGTGTGTCCGAAGTAGATAAGGCGTATCTATCTTGGTGCACTCGACTAAGTTGAACTTGTTGAAGCTACCTCGCCGTATACTAAACTAGTTAGACCAGAAAGTAATATTAAGTGACTCAAGTAATCATTTTCTTGAATTTGGCTTTGTCTAATGAAGTGGTCGTTGTTCCGATCAAAGAAGGCCTCTGTGCCTGGCCACGACCTGGAAGCCAATTTCTCGAAAAGTTTACTTGACGAGCTAAGGGTTAAATCCGAATCTAAACTAAGGTTGATTAGCTTCAAATCACTAAAACTTAATCAAGAAAACTTGAAATCATCTCATAAAACATATAAGGTGAACACGCTTTGAGACACTTAGAATGGGTGAGATGTTAAGGATAATTGAAACACGAACAATATAACTCTTCGAAATGCTTTCAAAACTATCAAAACACCTATTTTCCTAATTGTTATTTATAACATATAGATTTGTTTGGCTTAATACTAATTGTATAATTCTCTAGGCTAAGTTTAGTGCCCCCTAAATCTTTCATATCTTATGTATTTGACTAAGGGGGAGAAAACAAACCCTAAGGGTTATATTACAAATCTTTAAAAGTTCTTTTTAAAAAATAAACTTATGGTATTTTAAAATCAAAATTATGTTTCACAAACATACGTTAGTTTTACAATTGTTGGTGCAGAGGATGTTAGTAATATATGAGAGGTGTCCTAAGATAATTACCTTATGTTTGAACCATTTATATGATAAATGAATATTAACTATTTGAGTATACATGTTTGTATGTATTTGATTAGATATTAAACTCATTTACTAAATGACCACAATAAGATTCACAGCATAAGCGAATTTGTGATTGAATCACAACTAGTGAGTATCTCTACATGTGTAATTGTGATGTATTGGAATTATCCCTAGTCGATGAATTGATGGATTTGGACATTATCAATTCTGTCGAGACTAGCACGAGGTATACTGCTTGGTGTATCCAAGCAGCTGATTCACACTAGCTGGAGACATTGTGATGTTCAGAGTTAATCGTGGATGCTAGTTATGGTAACTAGTTCATTGGAGTGACCAGCTATAAGACTTCATATGGTTCTCTACATATATGGATATATCAATGAAGTTCTTACTGCAACTTAAGTGCGATGTTCCTTTGACTTGCGGTATTCAAGTCATCTTGGACATGAAGACTTATGCTTTGACATCTTAAGCAAGCATCTCTGAGGAGATGTGGACCCAGGATGATTGGGTATAAGTCAAAGTGACCGAAGGTGTTTGAATAACCTATAAAAGATTCACCACTCCTTGCTGGGAGATGTATATGTTGGGTTTCCGGCACCGCGGCGTGTGTGTGTTCGATCATGTTTCACAAACATGAGCACAGCGGAAGCAATAAAAATAATAAATCTATATTTATTACAACACACACAACACACACATGCATATTACAACAAGTGTAGACATAACCGTAAATTTAAATTTGCAATAAAAGGAAATTTATCTACGTTATACCTTTCGTATGACGTGTAGAGGGAACGACATCAACCGGAACGATCCTCGCTAGAATCGTCTCTATCTGTATCCACGCCGAGTTCCTCAGGATGACTTCGCTAAGCCATGAGCTTCGTCTTCGTATGGGTTACTAGCCTCGTGTTGAAGACGACGTGATCGAGAGATGATCACGATCCGAATCCAAATTCGGATCTAAAATGAGTCCTCAAAACTTGCTTCTCCGGAGAGGTATTCGTCAACCGATTGACGAATCCTTCGTCCTCCACCTCAGAGGATTACCGGAGATCGAATCCTCGGTAAGTTATCCGCTGTCGGAGCTCTAACCGTCGTCCAAACGACGCTCCGACGAGAGGAGAAGAAGCTGTCCAGAAAACTGGACAGCTTGGTGGAGGAGTAGGCGCCGGCCAAAACAAGGAAGCCAAGTGCTCACCTTTTCACCGAGGCCTAGGAAGATCACCGGAGGGTCGCCGGAGGATCACCGGATGAAGCTTGGTCGCCGGCAAGGAGCTGGACGCCGGCACAAGGGGCTGGGCGGCCAAGGAGCTTGGGCGGCAACTCCTTCAATGGGGTTGGGCGGCAACTAGGTTTAGGGCTCTTCCAATTAGGGCTTAATTATCCATTAAGCCCTCTTTTATAGAGAACTAATTCTCTTAATGGTTATTGGATCATAACCATTAGGCCCGTTAACCCGCTCCATTAAGATAAGTTAAAATAAACCAAACCATGATGGTTTATTTTAAGTTAAAACGAACCGAACCAACTTTTGGTTCATTCGTTTAAAATAAACCAAACCCTTTGGTTTATTCTCATCCATTGGATTAGAACCAAACCATTTTGGTTCATCCATTACGTCTTCATAAGACTCAGCCCATCCACGCTTCCATTGCATTGAAATGATTTCATGCCCCGCTTTATGTTTGGTCGACCAAACCTAGTTTCTCTCGATGCGAGAATCCCATTCTCAAGCTCGTTTAAATCCTTTGGATTACACTCGTTGTGCGTGTGACCAAATAGGTTCTCGGTTTATGTTGGCCGTCTATAATTAACCATTAATTATAGAGCGATCATGAGTGGCACCTAGTAGTACATCCAATTAACCGTAAAAGATCAACGGTTGATCCGTAACTATTTCTCAAACCCTTCAAGAGCTCGAATGAATCGTGCCCCATTCCCTTCACTCATCTTATACCCACTTGGTCTGTGACATGGTCTATTGTGTCACCTCACTAGGTCGACTACGCCACACCTAGCCCAAGTATCATTTCCTCGTCCCACGGATTCTAGTTACTCCACATGTATCAAGAGTACCTTACTCTAAACATGTAATGCTTTGGCCAAAGACTTTAGTAAATAATCCGACGAGAGGCCATGGGTATACATCTCTCGCAAGGAGTGGTGAATCCTTTATAGGCTATTCAAACACCTTCGATCACTCGACTTATACCCAATCATCCCGTCCACATCTCCTTAGAGATGTTTGCTTAAGATGTCAAAGCATAAGTCTCCATGATCAAGATGACTTGAATACCGCAAGTCAAAGGAACATCGCACTTAAGCCACAAGAAGAACTTCATCACATATCTATATATGCAGAGAACCATATGAAGTCTTACTACCGGTCACTCCAATGAACTAGTTACCATAACTAGCATCCACGATTAACTCCGACATCATCCAAAGGAGAATCACCGCTTGATACACCAAGGAGTATACCTGTTAAGTCTCTAATCGATGGTGTCCAAATCCATCAATTCATCGACTAGGATAATTCCGATACATCACAATTACACATGTAGAGATACTCACTAGTTGTGATCCAATCACAAATTCTCTCATGCCGTGAATCGATCGTGGGACATTCAAGAAATGAGTTTAAGATCCAATCAAATACATAAAACATGTATACTCAAATAGTGAATCTTCATTTATCATATAAATGGTTCATACATAAGGCGCATTGCCTTAGGACATCTCTCATATATTACTAACATACTCCCACTTGGCCTAATGCCAATCGCTACACAGATCCAATACCATAAGCTCAACATGACCTCAAACTTACTTTGAGGTAATGCCTTAGTCAAAGGATCCGCTAAGTTCCTTTCAAAGGGGAATTTTCTCGATTTGTATTTCGCTCCTACTGATGATCTCTCCGATAAGATGATAGCGGCGGCACATGTTTGGATCATTGATGAGACCACATCAAGTTCAAAGATGAACTACTTGATCCAAACCGCTTCCTTTGCTGCTTCCAAAGCTGCAACGTATTCTGCCTTAGTGGCAGAATCCGCTATAGTGTCAAGCTTGGAACCTTTCCAACTTATTGCGCCCATTCTAGGTGAATACATATCCGCATCGAGACATGGAATCATCCTTGTCCGTCTCGAGTCGACATCCGTATACCCACGATCACCATGTACCCCTTCTCCATATATTAGAACACATCCTTAGTTCTTCTTAAGTACTTAAGGATCATCTTAATACCACCCAATGATCCATTCGATCGATCGTATCCGCCGTGACACTCGTGAGCATACGATACATCGAGCCTCGTACATAACATAGCATACATGATAGATCCTATTATGATGCATAGGAATCTTACTCATGCAAATCCTCTCGCCTTCAGGCGCGGACACATAGACTTCGAAGGTGTACCCCATGCCCGATGGGTAAGAAACCTTTCTTGGATTCCGACATGCTAAACCTCTTTAGCACTCGGCCTATATATGTAGATCAAGACCAAGCAAACTGCTTCGATCTATCTCTATAGATCTTAATCCCAAGGATGTAGGTTGCTTCTCCTGTGTCTTTCATGGAGAATGTCTTGGATAACCAAACCTTAACTGATCAGTAAGATTGAAACATCATTTCCTATAAGTAGTATGTCATCGACATACAATACTAGGAATACGATCGCACTCCCACTAACCTTCTTGTACACACAAGGTTCGTCTGGATTTTGTGAGAAATCAAACTTTTGATTGTCTCATCAAAACGGATATTCCAGCTCCTGGATGCTTGCTTCAATCCATAAATGGACCGTCGCAATTTGCATACCTTGGTTTTATCAACCGATGTGAAACCTCAGTTGTATCATATACACGCCCTCGAAGGTGTTTCCATTAAGGAAAGTTTTCACATCCATCTGCCATATCTCATAATCATAATGAGCCGCTATGGCCAGGAGCATCCGAATGGATTTAAGCATAGCTACAGGCGAATAGGTTTCGTCATAATCAACACCTTGTTTTTGACGATATCCTTTTGCCACCAATCTAGCCTTATAGGTAATCACATTACCATCCATGTCGATTTTCTTCTTGAAAACCCACTTGCACCCTATAGGCTTTATCCCTTCAGGTGGGTCAACCAAGTTCCAAACTTGGTTTTCATACATGGAATCCATTTCCAACTTCATGGCACCAAGCCACTTATCCCTTTCTGAACTTGTCAGCACTTCTTCATAACTGGTAGGTTCCTCATCATCAATGAGTAACACGTCGTTCGATTCACTTACGAGAAATCCATATCTCTCAGGAATATTGCGTGTTCTACCAGATCTACGAAGATGTGGTGTTACAATAGGTCCAGTCGATTGCTCATCACTATGAGTTGTCGGCTGTTGTGCTTCACCAGGTAACTCATCAATGTCTATTTGAGTCTCTCGAGCCTCCTCAAGCTCGACGACACTCCCACTGTTTTCTTGCAAGAGAAACTCTTTCTCTAGAAACATAGCATGCCTTGAAACAAACACCTTTTGTTCCACAGGATGATAGAATTGGTAACCCCTTGTTTCCTTAGGGTATCCAATAAATAGACATTTATCAGACATAGCATCCAATTTGTCTGATACAGTCCGCTTCACATAAGTAGGACAACCCCATATCTTCAAGTAAGATACATGAGGTTTCTTACTATTCCATATCTCATATGGAGTAGTTGAGACTACCTTAGTAGGCATTCTGTTTAACAAGTAAACAGCCATCTGAAGTGCATAGCCACAAAAGGACTTGGGAAGAGTTGCATGATTCATCATTGACCTGACCATGTCCAACAAGGTCCGGTTACGCCTCTCAGATACACCATTATGCTGTGGTGTATAGGGCGGAGTCCATTGAGACAATATGCTATTGTCTCTTAAATAATCAAGAAACTCTTAACTTAAGTATTCACCACCTCGATCCGATCGAAGTATTTTAATACTCTTGTCATGTTGTTTCTCTACTTCATTTCTGAATTCTTTGAACCTTTCAAAGGCTTCAGACTTGTGTTTCATCAAGAACACATACCCAAACCGTGAGTGATCATCTCGGTGAAGGTAATGAAGTAGCTATAGCCTCCTAATGCTTGAGTTGACATAGGTCCACATACATCGCATGTATTAGACCTAGTAACTCTCCCACTGCTCACCTTTTCCAATAAAGGTAACTTAGTCATCTTGCCTTTAAGCATGATTCACATGTATCGTATGAATCCAATTCAAACGATTCCGAATTCCACATCGTGTAATTCGACATGCGCTTTCGCTTATATGGCCAAGACGACAATGCCACATATAGGAGTCTATTTGATTATCCTTTCGAGCATGCTTGTTGCTCGCTTCGATATTGAAAATGTCACTGGATACGTCCAACGTATAAATACCATTGCTTAAAGTTCCAGTCCCATAAATAACTCCATTCAAAGTTATGTAACAACAATTGTTACTAAAAGTCAAATGGTAACCATTTCTATTTAAACAAGAAATAGAAATGATGTTCTTTATCAACGAAGGAACATAAAAGCAATTGTCCAGTTTTAAGACAAGTCCTGCAGGGAGTTTCAACAAATACGTTCCGATGGCGAGTGCAGCAACCTTTGCTCCATTCCCAACACGTAAATTTGACTCTCCCTTGACGAGTCTTCTTCTATTCCTTAGCCCATGTATGTCATTACATATATGTGAGCCACACCCAGTATCCAATACCCAAGTGTTTGAGGAAATAGAATGACAATCAATAACGAAGATTTCTGAAGAAGATGGGGCATCCGATGCCTTATCCTTCTTCACGGACTCAAGATAAATCTTGCACTTTCTTCGCAAATGGCCCTACTTGCCATAATGATGGCAAGTGCCCTTTTGAGCTGGTTCTGCCTTTTTAGCCTTTTTCTTCTTCCCCTTCTGTTGTTCCTTTGACTCCCTCTTAGAACCTTTCTTCGATGAATCAACTAACAACACCGTCCATTGCTCATGCTTCTCAGAAGGCTCCATAGTCTTCAGCATGTTGAGCAGTACCACAGATGAACCTTCTTGCATCTCAGAGGTGAAGAGGAGCTTGGAGACTTCGAACCTTTCGAATCTCACTTTCTTATCAAACAACTCATAAAGATGAAGAACTACGATATGAGCATCCATATGCTCATGCTGCTTTCGTAGCTTGGGTTCCATCGCGGCTAGCATGATGCAACTTGTCAGTTCAGAATCAGTCACATGTTTCTGATAGACCAACAATTGGTCCGAAGTTGCATCGTCACTAGGATGGGCGGGAAGAGGCGCTTCGAGGACATACATAAGCTTTTCCACCTTGAGAACAATTCTCAAGTTTCTAAGCTAGTCCAAGAAGTTTGGCCCAGTCAATTTATTTGAATCCAAAATGGAATGCAAATTCAAATACATCATGATCAATTTTAGAAATACAAAACGAGCATATATGAGAAAGATGATTTTTTAAAATGCATCAATATACATTTATAAATCCCATTCATTTTTCGAATTTCAAAAACCCCAAAATCACTTCGGGAGATCGTAGGTCCATCTCCGAATGGGCTGATATCCATCATAGATATGAACAACCTTGGAGAGAGTCCAACAAGTCATTCATAACTACGATGGTAGGTATCAACTATACCGATTGCATATCACGTATATGCAACTATCACAATGTGCTTTCAACTTATTGAATGTTAACACATACATCGGGTTGTTAACACATTAACAAGTATGCATCATATGCATAGCACCCAACTTCACCTCCCTTTACATCGACCTTGGAGAGAGTCCAACAAGCCGATGCTCCAGGTTAAAGCCAACCCATTAATCGGGACATAGTTTTAATATGGTTAGAGCGCATTCAACCAATTAGCCCAGCTTGGAGAGAGTCCAACAACCAAAGCTAACGATTGACCTCTGACTCTTACCATATTAGTATTAAACTATTCCATTGTTTGAACATATTCGGGTTCGAGCCGGGCTTGGAGAGAGTCCAACAACCCAAACAAGAAACGGAACTCTGGTTCTAACCATATTAATGGAAGGTGTAGGCTTTAATATTGTTTAAGGGTTTTTATGTCTCATCCTCTTTGCATGCAAATAACTATTATCTACATGGCATGACATACATGGCATACATCTACATGTCATGACACGCATGGCATAATGTTATGCATCTAATGCAATTACATGGCATACAATTATGTCATGTCACATATTTTATTCATGAAATTATTTGATTAAGGAAAATCTATTTAGGAAACCAATTTCCTAAATCATTAAAACTACTTATGTATATAAAATATTTTAAGATTTGATTTCCCAAATCAAATCATGATTAAATTAGGAAACAAATTTCCAGAATCTAATCAAATATTTTATTTATGGAAAATATCAATTTCCATAAATACTTCCAACTTTCCAAAAGTGGAAGATTTCCATAAATACTTCTAGACTTTCCAAAATTAAAAATTTCCATAAATACTTCTAAATTTCCAAAATTAGAAAATTTCCAGAAATACATTATGACTATCGCAAAACCATTTTTACGATTATGTCGAAACACAACCTGGGCTCTGATACCACTGTTGGGTTTCCGGCACTGCGGCGTGTGTGTGTTCGATCATGTTTCGCAAACATGAGCACAGCGGAAGCAATAAAAATAATAAATCTACATTTATTACAACACACACAACACACGCATGCATATTACAACAAGTGTAGACATAACTGTAAATTTAAATTTGCAATAAAAGGAAATTTATCTACGTTATACCTTTCGTATGACGTGTAGCGGGAACAGCATCAACCGGAATGATCCTCGCTAGAATCGTCTCTATCCGTATCCACGCCGAGTTCCTCGGGATGACTTCGCTAAGCCACGAGCTTCGTCTTCGTACGGGTTACTAGCCTCGTGTTGAAGACGACGTGATCGAGAGATAATCACGATCCGAATCCAAATTCGGATCCAAAATGAGGCCTCAAAACTCGCTTCTCCGGAGAGGTATTCGTCAACCGATTGACGAATCCTTCGTCCTCCACCTCAGAGGATTACCGTAGATCGAATCCCCGGTAAGTTATCCACTGTCGGAGCTCTAACCGTCGTCCAAACGACGCTCCGACGAGAGGAGAAGAAGCTGTCCAGAAAACTGGACAGCTTGGTGGAGGAGTAGGCGCCGGCCAAAACAAGGAAGCCAAGTGCTCACCTTTTCACCGAGGCCTAGGAAGATCACCGGAGGGTCGCCGACCGAAGCTTGTCGCCGAAGGAGCCGGACGCCAAGACAAGGGCTGCCAAGGAGCTTGGGCGGCAACTCCTTCAATGGGGTTGACAAGAACTAGGTTTAGGGTTTCTCTTCCAATTAGGGCTTAATTATCCATTAAGCCCTCTTTTATAGAGAACTAATTCTCTTAATGGTTATTGGATCATAACCATTAGGCCCGTTAACCCGCTCCATTAAGATAAGTTAAAATAAACCAAACCATGATGGTTTATTTTAAGTTAAAACGAACCGAACCAACTTTTGGTTCATTCGCTTAAAATAAACCAAACCCTTTGGTTTATTCTTATCCATTGGATTAGAACCAAACCATTTTGGTCCATCCATTACGCCTTCATAAGACTCGCCCATCCACGCCCATTGCGATCAAACGATTTCATGCTCGCTTATGTTTGGTCCAACCAAACCTAGTTTCTCTCGGCCCGAGAATCTCATTCTCAAGCTCGCTTTTAAATCCTTTGGATTACGCCACAGCGCGGTGACCAAATAGGTTCTCGCTTATGTTGACCGCCTATAATTAACCATTAATTATAGAACGATCATGAGTGGCACCTAGTAGTACATCATGATCCCCAATTAACCGAAAAGATCAACGGTTGATCCGTAACTATTTCAAACCCTTCAAAGTCGAATGATTCGTGCCCCATTCCCTTCACTCATCTTATACCCACTTGGTTCAGACATGGTCTATTGTGTCCCCACTAGGCTAACTACGCCACACCTAGCCCAAGTATCATTTCCTCGCCCTACGATTCTAGTTACTCCACATGTATCAAGAGTACCTTACTCTAAACATGTAATGCTTTGGCCAAAGACTTTAGTAACAATCCGACGAGAGGCCATGGGTATACATCTCCTCGCAAGGAGTGGTGAATCCTTTATAGGCTATTCAAACACCTTCGATCACTTCGACTTATACCCAATCATCCCGGGTCCACATCTCCTTAGAGATGTTTGCTTAATATGTCAAAGCATAAGTCTCCATGATCAAGATGACTTGAATACCGCAAGTCAAAGGAACATCGCACTTAAGCCACAGTAAGAACTTCATTGACATATCTATATATGCAGAGAACCATATGAAGTCTTACGACTGGTCACTCCAATGAACTAGTTACCATAACTAGCATCCACGATTAACTCCGGACATCACTATGTCTCCAGCCAGTGAGAATCAGCTGCTTGGATACACCAAGGAGTATACCTCGTGCTAGTCTCGACAGACTTGATGGTGTCCAAATCCATCAATTCATCGACTAGGGATAATTCCGATACATCACAATTACACATGTAGAGATACTCACTAGTTGTGATCCAATCACAAATTCTCTCATGCTGTGAATCGTATCGTGGACATTCAGTAAATGAGTTTAAGATCCAATCAAATACATAAAACATGTATACTCAAATAGTGAATCTTCATTTATCATATAAATGGTTCATACATAAGGCGATTGCCTTAGGACATCTCTCATATATTACTAACAGTGGTAGTGGTTGGTGTTGTATTTGTTTGAACTATGCTTGTTGCATTTGATTGTACATCACCTTGCATTCCACTTGCATATTCTATATGGTCGTGTGTAGATTACCAGTGTTGAGTTGGTCAGACTGTTGAATACTTTTAACCAGTATCCTCAGGTGATACGAGATGTACCTGGTTCATTGTGTATTTGACATAGAATGTTAGTATGATAGTTTTGTTGATTATAGAGTTAGTATTACTCTACCATGTTGTAGGTGTTGTATTATGGTACTTATACTCAGGTTGTATGAGTTGCACCGTTGTCGATCATCAGGTAGGTCAGTACCTTATGTTGTTATTATTGATCAGTTGATTATACAGTTGTATTATCATACCAATATATATATCTATTGTATATTTAATCAGTATATTATTGACTCGCATGTGATATATATATGTATATATTATGCATGCACTTTTATTCTTATTACTGCTGAGTTTGTACTCACCACCACAGACCCTGGGTTTCTTGTCACCCAGGTAACAGGTAGCCAACTTCCTAATGGGCTTGGAGCATCGCTGGCTGGCAACATCTCATCTCACTTCCGAGCTTTGAATTTATGTTTCCTTTAGTTTTGGATGTTTCTTATATTGATCCAGATTTATATGGTGAATGTTATGTTAGACATTGTTGATGTACACACTTGTTGATTCGGGTTTTGACGATGCTTTCTTTATGTTGTGGTCAGTCATACCGGTATGCATTATGTGTAGTTTATTATTTCATTGTGATAGTTTCCACTGTGTTTTGTTATATATATATATATATATATTTATATATGTTGTTGTGATTGTGGCCAAAAGGCCTTGTATCAATAGGATATAGTGTCATGTATAGGAAAGATATTGTCCGTTTGTTTTCGGCTCGGCATAATCTCGAGGCGTGACACATGGTCATTGTGGTCTTGCCTAGGTTAACTCTAAGGGTAACTCCCCTTGTAACATTTTTAGTGGCCTCCCTATGTTTCTTTGAAACCTTAGCCACTAGGCACACTTCATGGTTAGCCTTAGGGATTGCCTCCCTAGTAACCTTGGTCTTCTTAGACCTAGATTGTATTCCATAATTGAATGGAACACTATAGAAGGTCTCCTTGGGCTTAGGTTTGAGACCCAAATCTCTCTTGCCCTTGGGTGGACCTTGCTTCTTAGACCTTAGGTTTTGACTCCTAGATCCTAGAGTTTGACCATTTGACCCTTGCATTTGATTTTGTATTTTCTTAAGGGTCTTTTCTAATTTTTCAAGTTTCGACCTCAAAACTTGATTTTCTAATTCTAATTGCCCAATTTTTGGTTTTTGATTAAGTGTTTGGGCATTACCATTTCTTTTAGGCATATGCCTACCCTTCTTAACGTTAATGCCTAAATCGTCCTCTACCTTCCTAATAGTTTCCCTAAGTAGGATTTTTTTAGGGATATTAGTCCCAAATTTCTCCTTATTTCCAAAATTATATGATTTGGCACCTAAGCAATAGAATCTATTATTTCTAGCATGCTCCTTATGATTATGCACAATTGCAAGAGTATTAAAAGCATGCTTTTTATAACTAAAACTCGAAGGTGCATTATTGAAATATACCTTAGGGTTTGCTTTTAAAGCTCCCCCTACATGTGATGCTACTTCTTGGACTTTCTTCATCCCCCTAGGGTATTGACTCTTATAATACCCCCTTTGACTGTACTTGAAGCAAATTACATGCTCTTGCTTTTCCTTATTGGGATTCCAACATCTTTTGACTTTTCTTAAGGTTTTGGTGCCGGTTGACTTTTCTTGATTCTTTTAGGACATTTACTCTTATAATGTCCTACTTCCCTACATCAAAACATATGATATGATTTTTATTATTTATTGAAATGCTTGAGTTATCTAGGGTAGTGGTGGAATTTTGAGTTTCTTCATCTCTTCCAGATGTTGAGGCTACTTCTTGATTTTGTTCTTGTTTCGGAGTAGATGGCCTCTTAACTTCTAATTCTTCACACGCTTTTATCGACCTGGATGTTGACTCCTCTTCAACTTCTGAATCCTCAATTTCTTATGAGGATGAGCTTTCTTCTTTGGTCTCCTAGTCCAATTGAGCCGAAGATGGGTCTTCATGACATTTTGCCAACTCGTTCCAAAGCTTCTTGGTATCCTTATATTCACTTAACCTAGACACAATATCATTAGGTATTAATTCAATAAAGAATTTTATTACCTTTTTTGTTTTTCTCGAATCCTTGGAGTTGTTGTTGAATCGAGAAGCCTCGCTAGAGGGTGGGGTGAATAGCGAGCGTGAAATCTTTTCTTTTTATTCGTTCGATTAAAACTAAGAGTAATGCGACAGAAAGTAAAAGACACAATTTGTTTTTACTTGGTTCACAATCTAGCGGTTGCTGCTCCAAGGCTCTGCGATCCTTGACCGCGTACGAAGGGGCAATCCACTATAGAGTCTCCTCCTCATTAAAGGTAGGAGATAACGATCACAAAAACCGAAAGCTCGAGGATGAGGCAACAAATCTACATCACCTCGTTACGATTAAAACTACGAATACAATAAATAAAAACAAACTTGTTGCTATCAACGAAGAGGTTGTGAGCTTGGCATTGCGTCGGCATTATGACGATGTTAGATCTTTAACGCTATTAGAGAACTTTGAGAGAAAGATTAATGATCTTAGGGTTTGAGTCCTCCCCTCCTTTTATTGACTTGTCCAGATCCAGATCCACAACTTGTGGATCTTATCATGAGGTGGTACCTTATCTTATCGCAAAGTGGCGGCATCAATCGTTATCTTCTTTAACCTTGTGTATTTGGCTGATATTGTTGGTGCAATCGGCCATGGTCACGATTGACCATACTCGAGTTTGACTCGAGTAATGTTTTGATGTTTGACATAGGATGTTTGACAAAGTGGTTTGACATTGATGTTGGACATTGATGTCGGTTAATATGTTGGGGAGATTGTTGGAGCAATCGACCCAGGTTATAATCGATTAGACTCGAGTTTGACTCGAGGGAGACTTTGATAGTTGACTAGAGTTGACCATGTGATTAAGGGAAAGTCCAAGTCATGGGTACTTGGCATTTGGGAAAGTCCAAGTCTTGAGTACTTGGCACAAGGAAAATTCCAACATGGGTTGGCAAGGGAAAGTCCAAGTTTGAGTCTTGGCATTTGAGAAGTCCAAGGGGATGGATATTGGCGGCGTAAAGTCCAAGCGGAGTCTTGGCGGCGTAAGTCAAATGTGCCTTGGCGGTGTAGACACCGTTAGCATGACATAGCCAAGGGAAGCACCTGGAGGCTAGCGCGATGGATGAACAAGTCATGGATGACTTGGAGGGATCCGAGAGGCGTGAGGCTGATGGAGGTGGCTAGAAGGCTTAGGTCTAGGCTAAGGGTGGTCTAGCAAGTATGGGGGCACCATACTTGGGTTAAAACCTCATTTTTGAGGTTGGCAGTCGACTGGCATAATTGCCAGTTCGACTGTCGTGAGTCGACATGAGTTCGACTGCCGTTTAAGAGCTAGAATTGCCGACGATCGTCATCGAGCAATGATCGATGCGATGTTGACGATCGCTAAGGACGCATAATGATCGATACCGAGTGTCACACGTAACGCTCCGTGAGCCGATCGGCGATCGCGGGCGCTGGCAGTCGACTGCCAATGTTGGCAGTCGACTGCCAAGAGTTCCGTTGGAACTTGTCCGACGTGGATTGAGTCGTTGTCTCACGACAACAGTGGCATCAGTCGACTGGTGACTTATGGCAGTCGACTGATAGGCGGAAATCCAGCCCGATGCAGGTTAAAAAGAGGAGCTCGTGGAGGATTTCATAATCAGTTCTTGGGGAGCTTTCTTGAGGCGATTTGAAGGCGATTTGCAGGTGCATTTCAGGGCCCTTCAACCTCATCCAAGCAACCAACAAGTAAAGCGCTCAAACCCTAGTTTTGCAAAGTGTTCTTTACATTTCTTTTGTATTTGCTTGTATTTCTTTCGTTTATTATTGTAAACGTTTGTACGAGGTTTCTCCGCCTCCGACTTGTTGTCGAGAAGGAGTTTATTGATTAGTGATTGCATTGGCATCGCTAGAGCTCGTTAGAGCTCGATCCGTGGAGTAGGAACCGTTCGATTCCGAACCACGTTATATCTTTGTGTTCGTGGTTATTACATTTCGTTATTGCTTTTGTTATTACTATTCCGCTGCGCATAACGAGCTTTGTAGAGACGATCACGAACAATTTCCATCTACGTACGGTCACGCCGCTATTCACCCTCCCTCTAGCGGGCGCACAGGTTCCAACAAGTGGTATCAGAGCCCAGGGCTCTTCTACGGATTAACAACCTGGAGTCAAGACGCTAGAGGGTAAAAGATGGAAGTCCAAGGACAATTGGGATGGGATATCAACACATCTATCCCATATACCTTCTATGGACAAGAAGGTTTTCGACAATGGAAGGCAATGATCGAAGATTTCTTAATGATGAGGGACTTCGAAGAATGGTCCATTTTAATGGAGGGATATAGCTATCCAATAGGACCAAAGGGAGGGTTCCTCAAGAAGAAGAAGTGGAGTGAAGATCAACTCCAAGCTTTTGAGAAAAACATGAAGGTAATAAAATTTATCCTTGATTTGGTCCCTAATGAGATTGTGTGTATGGTAGGGGACTATATGGATGCTAAGGAATTGTGGAGCAAAGTGGCAAAGCTTCATGAAAATCCATCATCAATCCAAGAAGAAGAAGAGGAGTGCTCACCCTCTCAAGCTCAAGCAAGCACATCCCCATCTAAAGAGCTTGAGGAGTCGGAAGTTGATAGGGAGTCAACTTCCGGATCAGAGAAAGAAGAGGTGGAAGAGATGGAAGAAGCATCCACCTCAAGGATTGAGGGGGAGGAGAGAACTTCCATACCGGAGCAACAAGAAGAAGCTTCAACATCCGATCAAGATGAGGAAGCTCAAAATACAACTCCGGCACCTACCACCGAACTAGGTAACTCAAGCAATTTAGGTTTAAATAAAAATCATATAATTTGCTTTGAGTGTAGGGAAAGTGGGCATTACAAGAGCAAATGCCCAAAGAGAGTAAGAAAAGCTCCACCGGCACCAAAGATCAAGGATGTCGGTTCCCCAAATATCAAGAGCAAGGAGCATATCATATGCTTCAAGTGCAACTCAAAGGGGCACTATAGAAGCCAATGCCCTAGGGGGAGCAAAAAGACCCAAGAAGAAGCATCACAAGTAGGGGGAGCTAAGGCTAACACTAAGGTATATTTTAATAATGCATTTTCTAGTTTATATAGTCAAAAGAATTCTTGGAATAATTTCAATAGTCTTGCTATTTATCATAAAGAGCATGCTAGAAGTGAGGAATTTTGTTTAGGAGCTAAGAGAGTCCATGTAGGACATAGGGAGAAATTTGGGACTAATGTCCCTAAAAACAACTTATCTAAGGACAAACCTAGGTCAAATAACTCTAGAAAAATTTTACCTGGGGAGACCATTAAAAAGGTACAAGAGCACCTAGGTTTCAATCCTAAATGGGCTAGGCATATGCCTAGGAAGTTCAATGCCCATGGTTTAAATCAAAACTCAAAAATTGGGCAATTAGAAAAGGAAAATCAAGTCTTGAGGTCAAGACTTGAAAAACTAGAAAAGACCCTTAGGAATATACAAAACCAATTTAAAGGGGCAAATGATCAAAAGTTTAGGTTAAAATCTCAAAGTCAACACTTAGGATCTAAGAGTCAAAAGTCAACCAAGGGCAAGCAAGGTTTGGGTCACAAACCTAAGCCTAAGGTGGCTTATCATAGTATTCCATTTGACTATGGAACACAAACTAGGTCTAGGAAGACCAAGGTCAATAGGGAAGTCATCCCTAAGGTTGACCAAAGGTTGTGCCTAGTGGCTAGGGTTTCTAGGAAACCTAGGGTGGCCACTAAGAAGGTTGCAAGAGGAGTTACCCCTAGAGTCAACCTAGGTAAGACCCAAATGACCAAGGCTAACAAGCCTAGGAGGGTCATTAGGAAGGTATCTAGGGAGGTTATCCCTAAGGAATATCTAATTAACCCTAGGAGCTCAAATCAGTTTTGGGTTCCTAAGAGTGTGATTGATTCACACTAGATGGGTTTAGGGTGTGCCAACCTTGATTGGATGGGTAGTTAACTCAACCATGGTAAAGGTGGCACTTTAGGATATTTTCAAGGTTATGGTTACCTTGGAAATAGATTTGAATCAATATCCTAAAAGATTTTAGGATGTGCCATGCACTTTTGAAATTAAGAAAAATCAATTAAATTGACACAATTTAGCTTTAGAGGTTAGTGTGCCATTTTGGGTTTTTGGCACACTCGGGAGATTAATGATAATATGGCAAAATAAACCTAATTATATCAAATGGAAATTAATATTAAGATTTAGGTATTATTGTACCTATATATTTTATATGTCATGCTTTATTTGCCATATAACATGTCATGACATCATGCTTACTTTTATTCATTGTATATGTCATGTTCATGTTTTAGGATTAAGGTTTTTAAATGTCATGTGTTTTTAGATTTTATATTATTCCATGACATCATGATCATTGGCCATGCTTAAATATTGCTATCTTTATGCCATGATCATTTCATGCATTAAATTGATTAAAATTGAACTAAAGACAATGGCATGACTTGAAGTCCCATTTATAAGGGAATCAAGTAGGGTTGCCTAGGAAATGCATGAAACCCTAGATTAAATGAACCAAAACCCACATCTCACATCCAATTGACATGTATGTATATTTATACACCCTAGATACATGTGAGATGCTAGGATATGAGTTAAGTTCAAGGTGCATAGTGTTTGCATCTAGTTGAACCCAAACTCATCTTAACTAAACATGTGGATCATTGGGAAAGCTTGTGTACAAGTCATGTGCATAGAGCCCAAGGAATATGATCCAAAATAAGGCTTTGAAAACATTTTAAAATCACTTTGAAAAACCTTGGTGAAGTCTATCTCTTGATAGTAATCACCATTGATGAGATTGATACAAAGTGAGCTTAAACTTTAAAATTTTTAGTCACTTTTGGATTTTGTATCAATTTTGCTATTTTACGGGTAAAACATTTTTAAAACATTTTTCACCCATTGTATTGGTCATAGGTATTATACGTATCAAATTTCGTGATTTTTTGATATACGTATAATTAGTTATGATTTTCTGAATCTCGATTCTAATAGCTGAAATTTGGAAATTTTAGCTATCAGTCGACTGCCCTTGGTGGCAGTCGACTGATAAGGGTGGCAATGATCGACATCGCCGAGTCATCGTCAGTCTGATTTCGGGTTAACAAGATTTGTTTAGCCCGTGTTCAACTATGGTAAAGGTTCCTAATCACTCCTAACCCTAGGATATGCTTTGGGAAGCATTATAAAGGGTGAAAATCCATTGGATATGGATTAGGAGAGGTGTTAGGTCAAAGTATCAAATTTAGGGTGAGTGAAAGTTCTATGTTGAACTTAGAACCTTAATTTTGATGGTTTAGCGTTCCTATTGGCTTAGGAACTTCCCAAGGACATTGTTGGTACAATGGTCAAGGGGGAGCAAGCCTTTAGAGGGAGTTATCCATCTTGGGATGATGGATGTGTTTCTCTTCTTGAAGGGGGAGAAGTTATTGGGAGAGTATCATCAATTGGAAAAATTGATGGGATTTTGAGAGACTCAATTTGGAAATTGGGAGAGAGTATAGGATTGCCTCTCTTGAGTGATATGGAACTTATCACTAGGAAGATGGTAGGCATCCTAGTTATTTTTGGATCAAGGGGGAGATTGTAAGATCTCATTGAGACATGAGACATTGACCTCCTTGGAGAGATAACCTTTTTGATGTATGTCAAAAAGGGGGAGAAGATTAAATTACCAATTTGGAAAATTGGTAGGGGAATTTGAGTTAGGGGAATAACCCAAGGTTTGTTTTGTCAAACATCAAAAAGGGGGAGATTGTTGGTGCAATCGGCCCAGGTCACGATTGACCATACTTGAGTTTGACTCGAGTAATGTTTTGATGTTTGACATAGGATGTTTGACAAAGTGGTTTGACATTGATGTCGGTTAATATGTTAGGGAGATTGTTAGAGCAATCGACCCAGGTTATAATTGACTAGACTCGAGTTTGACTCGAGGGAGACTTTGATGGTTGACTAGGGTTGACCATGTGATTAAGGGAAAGTCCAAGTCATGGGTACTTGGCATGGAAAGTCCAAGTCATGGGTACTTGGCATTTGGGAAAGTCCAAGTCTTGAGTACTTGGCACAAGGAAAAGTCCAACATGGGTTGGTAAGGGAAAGTCCAAGCTTGAGTCTTGGCATTTGAGAAGTCCAAGGGGATGGATATTGGCAGCGTAAAGTCCAAGCGGAGTCTTGGCGGCGTAAGTCCAATGTGCCTTGGCGGTGTAGACACCGTTAGCATGACATAGCCGAGGGAAGCACCTGGATGCTAGCACGATGGATGAACAAGTCATGGATGACTTGGAGGGATTCGAGAGGCGTGAGTTTGATGGAGGTGGCTAGAAGGCTTAGGTCTAGGCTAAGGGTGGTCTAGCAAGTATGGGGGCACCATACTTGGGTTAAAACCTCATTTTTGAGGTTGGCAGTCGACTGGCATTATAGCCGGTTCGACTGTCGTGAGTCGACTTGAGTTCGACTGCCGTTTAAGAGCTGGAATTGCTCGCGGTCGGCGATGACCGATCGCCAAGGACGGCAATGATCGATGATGGAGTGTCAAGCCGCGAGCGCTCGTAGCCGATCGGGCGGTCGCTAAGAGTCCCATTGGAACTTGTCCGACGTGGATTGAGCCGTTGTCTCACGACAACAGTGACATCAGTCGACTGATAGGCGGAAATCCAGCCCGATGCAGGTTAAAAAGAGGAGCTCTTGGAGGATTTCATAATCAGTTCTTGGGGAGCTTTCTTGAGGCGATTTGCAGGTGCATTTCAGGACCCTTCAACCTCATCCAAGCAACCAACAAGCAAAGCGCTCAAACCCTAGTTTTGTAAAGTGTTCTTTACATTTCCTTTGTATTTGCTTGTATTTCTTTTGTTTATTATTGTAAACGTTTGTACGAGGTTTCTCCGCCTCCGACTTGTTGTCGAGAAGGAGTTTATTGATTAGTGATTGCATTGGCGTCGCTAGAGCTCGTTAGAGCTCGATCCGTGGAGTAGGAACCGTTCGGTTCCGAACCACGTTATATCTTTGTGTTCGTGGTTATTACATTTCATTATTTCTTTTGTTATTACTATTCCGCTGCGCATAACGAGCTTTGTAGAGACAATCACGAACGATTTCCATCTACGTACGGTCACGTCGCTATTCACCCCCCTCTAGCGGGCGCACAGGTCCCAACAGATATGTCGCCATCAGTCGACTGATGCACTTCATTAGTCGACTGTTGGAGCATCAGTCGACTGCCAGCTTGGTCACTCCCCTGCAATAAGAGGTTAGCACGGAATATGAAAAATATGACGGTTCCTTACTATCCGATCTAGACCTAGACCTTCCACTGGAAGTCTTAGTCAGATCGTCACCTACAGTCATCCCTGTACAAAGGACATGACCTTACCATCTCTCTTCACACTCCTGCTACCTCTGGTCCTTTATGACCTGTCCCTTTGCTTCCGGTCTCCACCTGGGTTCTTCAACTCCCACGAAGTTCTCCTGGTGTCGCCCGACCACCATGGTTTCTCGACTCGAGATTCTCCGGGTGTCGCTGACCTTCGGCTTAGCTTAACTATTTTATGCACACTTAATTCAGCTCATGAGATAACAATATGACCTTAGCTTTAGGCATTTGCCATAATCAAAACCTAGGTTCGATTATCTGGTGCCCCTGCACCAACAATCTCCCCTTTTTTGATCTATGGCAAATAGACACAAAGTTAAGGGAAAATTAAAGCATAAAACAAGTGAAGTAAATGATAAACATCTTTTCAAAAACTCCCCCTTAACCCTAGGTGAGTTTGGTAAGGATACTTTAAATTTTAAAATTAAATTTTGTGTTACTCCCCCTTAACTTTCTCTCTTCTCCCTTTTTCCATAAATCAAAAAAATGTCAAGGTGTTTATATAAAATAGGGGTTTTAAAAACAACATCGTATAAGCATGCATCTAGAATTATTAAGGATAAATCAACTATGAGTCCAAGAATATGTCTCTACTTAGTTAAGTAGTTTGGTTCGAGGTATATCCCTATGTTGGGTTTCTGACACCGCGACGAGTGTATGTTTGAATATGTTTCGTAAACATGTGCGCAATGGAAGAAATAAAAATCAATAAATCTATTTTATTACAATACACACACCACACGCATGCATAATGGAACATGTGTAGACATAATCGTCATTTCAAATTTTACAATAAAAAGAAATTATTCTATGTATACCTGACGTATCACGTACAGCGGGAAAGACATCAACCGGAGCGACTCTCGCTAGAATCGCCTCTATCTATATCCACGCCGAGTATCATCAGGATGGCTTCACAAAGTCACGAGCCTCATCTTCGTAGGAGTCACTAGCCTCGTGTGGAAGACGATGTGATCGAGAGAAGATCACAATCTGAATCAAAATTCGGATTCGAAAATGAGTCCCCAAAACTCGCTTCTCCGGAGAGGTATTCGTCAATCGTTTGATGAATCTTTGGTCCTCCACCTGTGAGGATTACCGGAGATCGAATCCCCGGCAAGGTAGTCGCTATCAGAGCTCCAAACGTCGTCAAAACGATGCTGCGACACGAAGGGAGGAAGCTGTCCAGAATTCAGAACAGATTGGTGGAGGGGTTGAGCTGACCCAAAGAGGATGGTCGGCTGCACCTTGGTCACCTGAGCCAAGGGAAGTCGCCGGAGGGTAGCCGTAGGATCGCCGGTAGGAGCTTGGACGCCGGTAGCAGCTTGGACGGTGGCAAAAAGCTGGGCGGTAACCTTGTTGGGTGGCGGCAAGGAGAAGAGAGGGAGAGGGTGGCTAGGTTTTCCAACACAAAAAGTTATCCACGAAAAACCCTCAAGCCATGTTTTTATAGAGAACACATTCTCCTAATGGTTATTGGTTCATAACATAAACCTGTTAACCTGCTCCAATAACTTAAGTTAAAATAAACCGAACCGAGTTGGTATATTTTAAGTTAAAACGAATCGAACCAACTTTGGTTCATTCGTTTAAAACAAACCAAACCCCTTTAGTTTGTTATTCACCATTGGATTAGAACCAAACTAATTTGATTCATCCATCATGTCTTCATAAGACATGGCCCATCCACGCTTCCATTGTGACTGAAATGATTTCATGCTCGATCCATGTTTTGTCCAACCAAACCTTGTTTCTCTCGGTTTGAGAATCTTATTCTCAAGCTCGTTTTAAATCCTTCGGATTACGCTCATTGTACGTGTGACCAAATAGGTTCTCGGTTTATGTTGGTCGTCTATAATTAACCATTAATTATAGAATGATTATGAGTGACACCTAATAGTACATCATGATCCCCAATTAACCGAAAGATCAACGGTTGATCCATAACTATTTCTGAAACCCTTTAGCAGCTACAATGAATCATGCCCGGTTCCCTTCACGCACCTTATACCCACTTGGTTCAGGACATGGTCTATAGTGTCAGTCCCCACTAGGTTGACTACGTCACACCTAGCCCAAGTATCATTTCCTCGTCCTACGGATTCTTGTTACTACACATGTATCCAAGAGTACCTTACTCTAAACATGTAATGCTTTGGCCAAAGACTTTAGTAACAATCCGATGAGAGGCCATGGGTATACATCTCCTCGTAAGGAGTGGTGAATCCTTTATAGGCTATTCAAAAACTTTCGGTCACTTCGACTTATACCCAATCATCCTGGGTCCACATCTCCTCAGAGATGCTTGCTTAAGATGTCAAAGCATAAGTCTTCATGTCCAAGATGACTTGAATACCACAAGTCAAACGAACATAGCACTTAAGTTGTAGTAAGAACTTCATTGACATATCCATATATGTAGAGAATCATATGAAGTCTTACAGTTGGTCACTCCAATGAACTAGTTACCATAACTAGCATCCACGATTAACTCCGCACATTACAATGTCTCCAGCCAGTGAGAATCAGCTGCTTGGATAACCAAGGAGTATACCTCGTGCTAGTCTTGACATAATTGATGGTGTCCAAATCCATCAATTCATCGACTAGGGATAATTCCAATACATCACAATTCGAAGTCTCTGTGTCCGCGCACAGAAGACGAGAGGATTTGCATGAGTAAGATTCCCTATGCATCCGCAATAGGATCTATCATGTTTGCTATGTTATGTACGAGACTCGATGTATCGTATGCTCTGAGTGTCACGAGCAGATACCAGTCTGATCCAGGAATGGATCATTGGGTGGCTATTAAGATGATCCTTAAGTACTTAAGAAGAACTAAGGATGCGTTCCTAATATATGGAGAAGGGTACATGGTGATACGTGGGTATACGGATGCCAGCTCCAGACAGACAAGGATTATTCCATGTCTCAGTCTGGATATGTATTCACCTAGAATGGAGGCGCAATAAGTTGGAAAGGTTCCAAGCTTGACACTATAGCGGATTCTGCCACTAAGGCGTACATTGCGCCTTTGGAAGCAAGAAAGGAAGCGGTTTGGATCAAGAAGTTCATCTTTGAACTTGATGTGGTCTCATCAATGATCCAAACATGTGCTTCGCGCTATCATCTTATCGAGAGATCATCGTGAGGAACGAAATACAAATCGAGAAAATTCCCAGAAAGGAACTTAGCGGATCCTTGACTAAGGCATTACCTCAAAATAAGTTTGAGGGTCATGTTAGAGCTTATGGTATTGATACCATAGCGATTGGCATTAGGCCAAGTGGAGTCTGTTAGTAATATATGAGAGATGTCCTAAGGCAATCGCCTTATGTATGAACCATTTATATGATAAATGAAGATTCACTATTTGAGTATACATGTTTTATGTATTTGATTGGATCTTAAACTCATTTACTGAATGTCCACGATACGATTCATAACATGAGAGAATTTGTGATTGGATCACAACTAGTGAGTATCTCTACATGTGTAATTGTGATGTATCAGAATTATCCCTAGTCGATGAATTGATGGATTTGGACACCATCAATTCTGTCGAGACTAGCACGAGGTATACTCCTTGGTGTATCCAAGCAGCTGATTCTCACTGGCTGGAGACATAGTGATGTCCGGAGTTAATCGTAGATGCTAGTTATGGTAATTAGTTCATTGGAGTGACCAGCCGTAAGACTTCATATGGTTCTCTGCATATATAGATATGTCAATGAAGTTCTTACTGTGGCTTAAGTGCGATGTTCCTTTGACTTGCGGTATTCAAGTCATCTTGATCATGGAGACTTATGCTTTGACATCTTAAGCAAACATCTCTAAGGAGATGTGGACCCGGATGATTGGGTATAAGTCAAGTGATCAAGGTGTTTGAATAGCCTATAAAGGATTCACCACTCCTTGCGAGGAGATGTATACCCATGGCCTCTCGTCGGATTGTTACTAAAGTCTTTGGCCAAAGCATTACATGTTTAGAGTAAAGTACTCTTCGATACATGTGCAGTAACTAGAATCCGTAGGACGAGGAAATGATACTTGGTCTAGGTGTGACGTAGTCAGCCTAGTGCGGACTGACACTATAGACCATGTCCTGAACCAAGTGGGTATAAGATGAGTGAAGGGAATGGGGCACGAATCATTCGAGCTGCTGAAGGGTTTCAGAAATAGTTCTGGATCAACCGTTGATCTTTTCGGTTAATTGGGGATCATGATGTACTACTAGGCGCCACTCATGATCGTTCTATAATTAATGGTTAATTATAGACGACCAACATAAATCGAGAACTTATTTGGTCACACGCACAACGAGCGTAATCCAAAGGATTTAAAACGAGCTTGAGAATGGGATTCTCAGACCGAGAGAAACTAGGTTTGGTTGGACCAAACATAAAGCGAGCATGAAATCGTTTCAGTCGCAATGGAAGCGTGGATGGGCCGTGTCTTATGAAGACATAATGGATGGACCAAAATGGTTTGGTTCTAATCCAATGGAGGAGAATAAACCAAAGGGTTTGGTTTATTTTAAACGAATGAACAAAAAGTTGGTTCGGTTCGTTTTAACTTAAAATAAACCATCATGGTTTGATTTATTTTAACTTATCTTAATGGAGCGGGTTAACGGGCCTAATGGTTATGATCCAATAACCATTAAGAGAATTAGTTCTCTATAAAAGAGGGCTTAAGGGATAATTAAGCCCTAATAATCCACAACCCTAAGTTGCCGCCCACCTATCCTTGGAGAAATTCGGAGCCAACTCTCCTCCTCCTTGCCGCCGCCCACCTTGAGGCTCCAACCGGCGTCTAGAAGGTGCTGACCTTCCCCCTCGCCGGCGTCGAGCTGCTGCTGGTTGGTACTCCGGTGATCTCCTTTAGGTTTGGCATCAAGGTGAGCTTTATCTTCCCTTGGTTGGCCGGCGCCTATCTCCTCCACCAAAGCTGTCCAGTTTTCTGGACAGCTTGTTCTCGTTTGGACGATGGTTAGAGCTCCAACAGCGGCTAACTTACCGGGGATTCGATCTCCGGTAATCCTCTGAGGTGGAGGACGAAGGATTCATCAATTGGTTGACGAATACATCTCCGGAGAAGCGAGTTTTGAGAACTCGTATTAGGATTCTAATTTGGATTCGGATCGTGATCATCTCTCGATCACGTCGTCTTCAACACGAGGCTAGTAACCCATACGAAGACGAAGCTCATGGCTTAGTGAAGTCATCCCGAGAAACTCGGCGTGGATACGGATAGAGACGATTCTAGCGAGGATCGTTCCGATTGATGTCGTTCCCGCTACACGTCATACGAAAGGTATAACGTAGATAAATTTCCTTTTATTGCAAATTTAAATTTACGGTTATGTCTACACTTGTTGTAATATGCATGCGTGTGTTGTGTGTGTTGTAATAAATGTAGATTTATTATTTTATTGCTTCCGCTCTGTTCATGTTTACGAAACGTGATCGAACACACACACACCGCGGTGCCGGAAACCCAACAGTGGTATTTGAGCCCAGGTTGTGTTTCGACATAATCGTAAAATGGTTTTGCGATAGTCATAATGTATTTCTGGAAATTTTCTAATTTTGGAAATTTAGAAGTATTTATGGAAAATTTTCAATTTTGGAAAGTCTAGAAGTATTTATGGAAATCTTCCACTTTTGGAAAGTTGGAAGTATTTATGGAAATTGATATTTTCCATAAATAAAATATTTGATTAGATTCTAGAAATTTGTTTCCTAATTTAATCATGATTTGATTTGAAGAATCAAATCTTAAAATATTTTATTTCCATAAGTAGTTTTGATGATTTAGGAAATTGGTTTCCTAAATTGATTTTCCTTAATCAATTATTTTCATAAATAAAATATGTGATTAGATTTGGAAATTTGTTTCCTAATTCAATCATGATTTGATTTGGAGAATCAAATCTTAAACATATTTTATTCCCATAAATAGTTATGACAAATAAGGAAATTATGTACATGACATAATTGTATGTCATGTAATTGCATTAGATGCATAACATTATGCCATGCGTGTCGTGACATATAGATGTATGCCATGTATGTCATACCATGTAGATAATAGTTATTTGCATGCAAAGAGGATGAGACATAAAACCCTAACTCAATATTAAAGCCTACACCTTCCATTAATATGGTTAGAACAAGAGTTTTGTTTCTTGTTTGGGTTGTTGGACTCACTCCAAGCCCGGCTTGAACCTGAACATGTTCAAATCATTGGAATAGTTTAACTCTAATATGGTAAGTGTCAGAGGTCAATCATTAGTTTGGGTTGTTGGACTCACTCCAAGCCTGGCTAATTGGTTGAATGTGCTCTAACCATATTAAAACTATTTCGCGATTAATGGGTCGGCTCTAACTTGGAGCATCGATTTGTTGGACTCACTCCAAGGTCGATGTGAAGAGAGGTAAAGTTGGGTGTTATGCATATGATGTATACTTGTTAATGTGTTAACAACCCAATGTATGTGTAAACATTCAATTAGTTGATAGCACATTGTGATAGTTACATATACATGATATGTAATCGGTATACTTGATACCCACCATCATAGCTAAGAATGGCTTGTTGGACTCACTCCAAGGTTGTTCTTATCTATATTGGATATCAGCCCATTCGGAGATTGACCTACGATCTCCCGAATTGATTTCAAGGGTTTTTGAAATTCGAAAAATGAATGGGATTTATAAATGTATATTGATGCATTTTTAAAAATCATTTTCTCATATATGCTCATTTTGTATTTCTAAGATTGATCATGATGTCTTTGAATTTGCGTTCCATTTTGGATTCGAATAAATTGACTGGGCCGAGCTTCTTGGACTGGCTTAGAAGCTTGAGAATTGTTCTCAAGGTTGAAAAGCTTGCAAATGTCCTCGAAGCGCCTCTTCCCGCCCGTCCTAGTGACGATGCAACTTTGGACCAATTGTTGGCCTATCAGAAACATGTGAGTGATTCTGAACAAATGAGTTGCATCATGCTAGCTGCGATGGAACCCATGCTACGAAAGCAGCATGAGCATATGGATGCTCATATCGTAGTCCTTCATCTTTGTGAGTTGGTTGATGAGCAAGTGAGATTCGAAAGGTTCGAAGTCTCAAAGCTCCTCTTCACCTCAGATGCTAGAAGGTTCATCGTGGTACTTGCTCAATATGTCAAGACTGTGGAGTCTTCGAAGCATGAGAAGCAGGGGGGATGCTATTAGTTGATTCCTCGAAGAAAGGTTCTAAGAGGAAGTCAAAGGAACAGGAGAAGGGAAAGAAGAGAAAGGCTAAGAAGGTAGAACTAGCACAAAAGGAAACTTGCCATCATTATGGCAAGGAGAGCCATTTGCGAAGAAAGTGAAAGATTTATCTTGAGTCCGTGAAGAAGAATAAGGCATCGGATGCCCCATCTTCTTCAGATATCTTCGTTATTGATTGTCATTCTATTTCCTCAAACACTTGGGTATTGGATACTGGGTGTGGCTCACATATATGTAATGACATACATGGGCTAAGGAATAGAAGAAGACTCGTCAAGGGAGAGTCAAATTTACGTGTTGGGAATGGAGCAAAGGTTGCTGCACTCGCCATCGGAACATATTTGTTGAAACTCCCTGCAAGACTTGTCTTAGAACTGGACAATTGCTTTTATGTTTCTTCGTTGATAAAGAACATCATTTCTATTTCTTGTTTAAATAGAAATGGGTACCATTTGACTTTTAGTAACAATTGTTGTTACATAACTTTGAATGGAGTTCTTTATGGGACTGGAACTTTAAGCAATGGTGTTTATACGTTGGACATTTGCAATATCGAAGCGAGCAACACGCGTGCTCGAAAGGATAATCAAATAGACTCCTATATGTGGCATTGTCGTCTTGGCCATGTAAGCAAGAAACGCATGTCCGAATTACACCGATGTGGAATTCTGAAATCATTTGAATTGGATTCATATGATACATGCGAATCATGCTTAAAAGGCAAGATGACTAAGTTACCTTTTACTGGAAAAGGTGAACGAGTGGGAGAGTTACTAGGTCTAATACATACTGATGTATGTGGACCTATGTCAACTCAAGCATTAGGAGGCTATAGCTACTTCATTACCTTCACCGATGATCACTCACGGTTTGGGTATGTGTTCTTGATGAAACACAAGTCTGAAGCCTTTGAAAGGTTCAAAGAGTTCAGAAATGAAGTAGAGAAACAACATGACAAGTGTATTAAAATACTTCGATCGGATCGAGGTGGTGAATACTTGAGTCAGGAGTTTCTTGATTACCTAAGAGACAATGGGATATTGTCTCAATGGACTCCGCCATATACACCACAGCATAATGGTGTATCTGAGAGGCATAACCGGACCTTGTTGGACATGGTCAGGTCAATGATGAATCATGCAACTCTTCCCAAGTCCTTTTGGGGCTATGCACTTCAGACAGCTGTTTACTTGTTAAACAGAATGCCTACCAAGGTAGTCTCAACTACTCCATATGAGATATGGAATAGTAAGAAACCTCATGTATCTTACTTGAAGATATGGGGTTGTCCTGCTTATGTGAAGCGGACAGTATCAGACAAATGGATGCTAAGTCTGATAAATGTCTATTTATTGGATACCCTAAGGAAACAAGGGGTTACCAATTCTATCATCCTGTGGAACAAAAGGTGTTTGTTTCAAGGCATGCTGTGTTTCTAGAGAAAGAGTTTCTCTTGCAAGAAAACAGTGGGAGTGTCATCGAGCTTGAGGAGGCTCGAGAGACTCAAATAGACATTGATGAGATACCTGGTGAAGCACAACAACCGACAACTCATAGTGATGAGCAATTGGCTGGACCTATTGTAACACCACATCTTCGTAGATCTAGTAGAACACACAATATTCCTGAGAGATATGGATTTCTCGTAAGTGAATCGAACGACGTGTTACTCATTAATGATGAGGAGCCTACCAGTTATGAAGAAGTGCTGACAAGTTCAGAAAGGGATAAGTGGCTTGGTGCCATGAAGTCAGAAATGGATTCCATGTATGAAAACCAAGTTTAGAACTTGGTTGACCTACCTGAAGGTATAAAGCCTATAGGGTGCAAGTAGGTTTTCAAGAAGAAAACCGACATGGATGGTAATGTAATTACCTATAAGGCTAGATTGGTGGCGAAAGGATTTTGTCAAAAACAAGGTGTTGATTATGACGAAACCTATTCGCCTGTAGCTATGCTTAAATCCATTCGGATGCTCCTGGCCATAGCGGCTCATTATGATTATGAGATATGGCAGATGGATGTGAAAATAGTTTTCCTTAATGGAAACCTGCTCGAGGACGTGTATATGATACAGCCTGAGGGTTTCACATCGGTTGATAAAACCAAGGTATGCAAATTGCGACGGTCCATATATGGATTGAAGTAAGCATCCAGGAGCTGGAATATCCGTTTGGATGAGACCATCAAAAAGTTTGATTTCTCACAAAATCCAGACGAACCTTGTGTGTACAAGAAGGTTAGTGGGAGTGCAGTCGTGTTCCTAGTATTGTATGTCGATGACATACTACTTATAGGAAACGATGTTTCAATCTTACAGTCAGTGAAGGTTTGGTATCCAAGACATTCTCTATGAAAGACCTGGGAGAAGCAAACTACATCCTCGGGATTAAGATCTATAGAGATAGATCGAAACGGTTGCTTGGTCTTTCGCAGTCTACATATATAGACCGAGTGCTAAAGAGGTTTAGCATGTCGGAATCCAAGAAAGGTTTCTTACCCATCAGGCATGGGGTACACCTTTCGAAGTCTATGTGTCCGCGCACAGAAGACGAGAGGATTTGCATGAGAAAGATTCCCTATGCATCCGCAATAGGATCTATCATGTATACTATGTTATGTACAAGGCCCAACGTATCGTACGCTCTGAGTGTCATGAGCAGATACCAGTCCGATCCGGGAATGGATCATTGGGCGGTTGTTAAGACGATCCTTAAGTACTTGAGAAGAACTAAGGATGTGTTCCTAATATATGGAGAAGGGTACATGGTGATACGTGGGTATACGGATGTCAGCTCCAGACAGACAAGGATGATTCCATGTCTCAGTCTGGGTATGTATTCACCTAGAATGGAGGCGCAATAAGTTGGAAAGGTTCCAAGCTTGACACTATAGCGGATTCTGCCACTAAGGCAGAATACGTTGCAGCTTTGGAAGCAACAAAGGAAGCGGTTTGGATCAAGTAGTTCATCTATGAACTTGATGTGGTCTCATCAATGATCCAAACATGTGCTTCGCCGCTATCATCTTATCAGAGAGATCATCAGTAGGAACGAAATACAAATCGAGAAAATTTCCACTGAAAGGAACTTAGCGGATCCCTTGACTAAGGCATTACCTCAAAATAAGTTTGAGCGTCATGTTCGAGCTTATGGTATTGGATACCGTAGCGATTGGCATTAGGCCAAGTGGGAGTCTGTTAGTAATATATGAGAGATGTCCTAAGGCAATCGCCTTATGTATGAACCATTTATATGATAAATGAAGATTCACTATTTGAGTATACATGTTTTATGTATTTGATTGGATCTTAAACTCATTTACTGAATGTCCACGATACGATTCATAACATGAGAGAATTTGTGATTGGATCACAACTAGTGAGTATCTCTACATGTGTAATTGTGATGTATCGGAATTATCCCTAGTCGATGAATTGATGGATTTGGACACCATCAATTCTGTCGAGACTAGCACGAGGTATACTCCTTGGTGTATCCAAGCAGCTGATTCTCACTGGCTGGAGACATAGTGATGTCAGGAGTTAATCGTAGATGCTAGTTATGGTAATTAGTTCATTGGAGTGACCAGCCGTAAGACTTCATATGGTTCTCTGCATATATAGATATGTCAATGAAGTTCTTACTGTGGCTTAAGTGCGATGTTCCTTTGACTTGCGGTATTCAAGTCATCTTGATCATGGAGACTTATGCTTTGACATCTTAAGCAAACATCTCTAAGGAGATGTGGACCCGGGATGATTGGGTATAAGTCGAAGTGATCGAAGGTGTTTGAATATCCTATAAAGGATTCACCACTCCTTGCGAGGAGATGTATACCCATGGCCTCTCGTCGGATTGTTACTAAAGTCTTTGGCCAAAGCATTACATGTTTAGAGTAAAGTACTCTTCGATACATGTGGAGTAACTAGAATCCGTAGGACGAGAAAATGATACTTGGGCTAGGTGTGACGTAGTCAGCCTAGTGGGGACTGACACAATAGACCATGTCCTGAACCAAGTGGGTATAAGATGAGTGAAGGGAATGGGGCACGAATCATTCGAGCTGCTGAAGGGTTTCAGAAATAGTTCTGGATCAACCGTTGATCTTTTCGGTTAATTGGGGATCATGATGTACTACTAGGTGCCACTCATGATCGTTCTATAATTAATGGTTAATTATAGACAGCCAACATAAACTGAGAACCTATTTGGTCACACGCACAATGAGCGTAATCCAAAGGATTTAAAACGAGCTTGAGAATTGGATTCTCAGACCGAGAGAAACTAGGTTTGGTTGGACCAAACATAAAGCGAGCATGAAATCGTTTCAGTCGCAAATGGAAGCGTAGATGGGCCGTGTCTTATGAAGACATAATGGATGGACCAAAATGGTTTGGTTCTAATCCAATGGAGGAGAATAAACCAAAGGGTTTGGTTTATTTTAAACGAATGAACCAAAAGTTGGTTCGGTTCGTTTTAACTTAAAATAAACTATCATGGTTTAGTTTATTTTAACTTATCTTAATGGAGCGGGTTAACGGGCCTAATGGTTATGATCCAATAACCATTAAGAGAATTAGTTCTCTATAAAAGAGGGCTTAACGGATAATTAAGCCCTAATAATCCACAACCCTAAGTTGGCGCCCACCTCTCCTTGGAGAAATTCGGAGCCAACTCTCCTCCTCCTTGCCGCCGCCCACCTTGAGGCTCCAACCGGCGTCCAGAAGGTGCTGACCTTCCCCCTCGCTGGCATCGAGCTGCTGCCGGTTGGTACTCCGGTGATCTCCTTTAGGTTTGGCATCAAGGCGAGCTTTATCTTCCCTTGGTTGGCCGGTGCCTATCTCCTCCACCAAAGCTGTCCAGTTTTCTGGACAGCTTGTTCTCCTCTCGTCGGAGCGTCGTTTGGATGACGGTTAGAGCTCCGACACCGGCTAACTTACCAGGGATTCGATCTCCGGTAATCCTCTGAGGTGGAGGATGAAGGATTCGTCAATTGGTTGACGAATACCTCTCCGGAGAAGCGAGTTTTGAGAACTCGTATTAGGATCCGAATTTGGATTCGGATCGTGATCATCTCTCGATCACGTCGTCTTCAACACGAGGCTAGTAACCCGTACGAAGACGAAGCTCATGGCTTAGCGAATTCATCCCGAGAAACTCGGCGTCGATACGGATAGAGACGATTCTAGCGAGGATCATTCCGGTTGATGCCGTTCCCGCTACACGTCATACGAAAGGTATAACGTAGATAAATTTTCTTTTATTGCAAATTTAAATTTACGGTTATGTCTACACTTGTTGTAATATGCATGTGTGTGTTGTGTGTGTTGTAATAAATGTAGATTTATTATTTTATTGCTTCTGCTGTGTTCATGTTTACGAAACGTGATCGAACACACACACGTCGCGGTGCCGGAAACCCAACAACCACGACCCTAGTGTAGCCTCAGTGGCTCGACATGATAATTGTCCCAACTCAACACCAACCACTACTCTCGAGTAGCAGAGTGGACAGTATGAACAAGTAGCATATAAGTGTAAAGTGCTAGCTACACAACGGGGGTCCCTACTGCTGGCCACTCTGACTATCACTACCTATGAGTGGTCGAGTGTCATGCACCCAAGACAACTGCACGCTACTCCAACAACCGTTGCCAATAGCGGGGCGAGTGCGAAACAACAAATGCTCTGCCCTCACACCAGTTACTCCTCCACGAGTAACCTGGGAGGCAGGATGACTGACGACCCTCTCAACCACAAGAGAGACCAAGTCGCCAGCATGCATGTAAATGGAATAAATACACGACAACACATACATATGCCCACAACACACTCTCTATTCTATAGAGAGGCATATACAACTGACAACAACTAAGTTAGGACCTCCAGTCCGTAGCGACACTGTATCGACAAATCACACATCCATACACGTCTACATGATCCATAGTAGATCTATACACAACATCAGGATATTATATGAAAACTCACTTTACTTCTAGAACATCACCCATCCCCAGATGATTTATTAAATTGCACAATTCAGTTTTACAATCGAATTTAGCTACGTACACATAGGTAAACTACTACAGGTTCACTTACAATAACATCTATAATTCATAACAATGATGAATGAATAGATAACAACAATGACAGAGCATTTTAAGTGCAAAGGCATGTATCAAACAATAGAAAAACTAGAGTGGAGTCAAGGTCAAAGTGACAATAATATGAAACCATATATATATCAGGGTTTAGCTACTACCTAACCAGGGTAGGAAATATTACCCACCTGCTATAAAGCTCGAAATAAATATCTTCATGTCCACGGACCTGCCTCGTATCCACGCCCTGAAAGTGTCATCAACTCTAGTATCAAGATCAAAACCTAATGGATTAAGCTATCCACTTAACCGATCACTCACAGCCATATCAAAATATAATTCAATTAGAATTTTCATACCAACTTACATTCTAGATTTACAATTCTCCACTTCATACACCACCTCATTCCAACTCAGATCCAAACACTGTAGCACATGGCAAAACAACAATCAAAATGGATTTAAAGATTAATACAACTTTAACAAGGGTTTAACCGTATAGCACCATCCAAGCTTCAACACACAACTCAAATCCTCCAATTCAACCTCAATTGAACTTACCTTACGATTCACAACTCCCTTCACTAGAATTGAGCTTCCCCAGCTCGTTCCCAACCCACACACATAACACACACATCACCTAAATCAAAGTTGTACTTACCTTCTGGTTTCACACATAGCTTCCGACACAATTCACTCACTCACAGCCGATTCACAGTGATCTACAGCACACACAACCTTCTCTATTCACCGGAACAACCCACTTGAGTCTTCTCCTCTCACTCACAACCGTATAACCGACATTCAACCCATTCACAACCGACAAATCCTTGCTCACAACAAACTCCATCGACAGGAAATCCACCCCACAGATCATACAAACCAAAATCTAGCAATTTATAGCTAAAAGAGAGAGGATAGATCAAGCTTACCAGCCTTGGACTCTACCTACAGTAATTCCCCTTATCCCCTATTCATCTCAAGGCTAAAAACTCTGCTGCCCTAAACCATAGATCGATGAGTTACAAAGGAAAAAGAACTGAGATAAAAAGAAATGGATTTCATCGGAGATCAATGAAGAAAACCATGCCCTACCTTGTTCCGGTGATGATCGGGAAGGACAACTCCTGATCGAACTGTCACCGACCCGAACTCCCGGCCACGCATGCTCTCTTACTGATTTGGCTCATTCGTGGCACCGGTGAGGAAACTCACTCACCGCCGCTTGCAGTAGGGAGGAAGAAGACCGACACTCGTAGAGAAGGGGATGGTTGTGGTCGACCATCGCTTGCAGAGAAAAGGAGAGAGTGGCGAGAGGCAGAGAGATCGCATGAAAGAAGGAGGAGTCGGGGAAGAAATCAGTTGGGAAATGCTAGAGGCAATTCGGCACAGAAATAAAAGACGGCGAAGAAATAAAGGGACGGTAAAATGGGTCGGCATATTTAAATGAAACGGATCCATTTAAAAGCTATAAATCCCTAACCATGGTTTAATTAATCGATAGAATCAGTTCTCTAATTAACAAATAATAGAGATATTAATCTGTCGCTAATTTATTCATGGTATTTTACATTCTCCCCCACTTAATAAAATTTGGTCCCCAAATTTCGTACTTAAATGCGAAAATTAATTCAAGAAATTTCTTGAACTACAACATATCTCAAGTGAACAGATGAGGGTATTGAGCTCGGATAGTATCTTCCAGCTCCCATGTAGTCTCTTCATCAGTATGGTGCTGCCATCCAACTTTTACAATTCGGATGGTTTTGTTCCGCAACTTACGCTCCTTGCGACTAAGAATTCGCACTAGAATATCCTCTTAAGTCACATTAGGCTGAAGTGAAATTGGTACCTCTGTCAGAACATGATCAGCTCGTGGTACGTATTTCCTTAACATAGAAACATGAAATTCGTTATGAACTCCTGCAAGTGTCGAAGGTAAAGCCAACCGATAAGCTACACCTCTAATCCGCTCCAATATCTCAAATGGACCAATGTAGCATGGAGCTAACTTTCCTTTCAACTCAAATCTTTTAGCTCCTTTGGTGGGTGAAACTCGTAGGGATACATGATCCTCAACTGAGAATTTCAAAGGCCTTCGCCTCCCGTCCGCATAACTCTTCTACCGATCATGTGCCTCGGATAACCGTCGTCTAATGACTTGCACCAACTCTGCATCATACTGGATACTCTGTGGCCCCAGCAACTGTTGCTCCTCAACCTCCTCCCATAACATGAGAGATCTACAGGGTCTATCGTATAAGGCCTCGTAAGGAGCCATCTGAATAGAAGAGTGGTAGAAGCCATCTGAATTTGTTATAGGAAAATTCCACTAAATGAACGTGGTCCTACCAACTGCCTCCGAAATCCATAACACAAGATCTCAACAAATCCTCTAATGTTTGAATGGTACGCTCAGACTATCCATCTTTCTACGGATGAAATATTGTACTAAGCCGAAGCTCTATGCCCATGGCCTGTTGCATACTCTGCCAAAATCACCAGGTAAATCGTAGATCTCTATTAGATATGATACTCATAGGCACCCCATGCAGCCTGATAATATCTAGGCCATACAACTTTGCCAGACGATCCAATGAGTTCGTCCCACAAATAGGAAGAAAATGGGCGGATTTGGTTAATCGATCCATGATCACCCAAATCACATCATGTCTTTTACGGGTTCTAGGCAATCTTGTAATGAAATCCATAGTGATATGCTCTCACTTCCATTCTGGAATGAGAATTTCCTGAAGCAACCAAGCGGGTTTTTGATATTCAGCCTTTACCTATTGGCATACTAAACATTGAACAACAAAGTTTGCAATATCTCTCTTCATACCATTCCACCAGTATAAGCATTTCAAATCTCGGTACATCCGAGTACCACCATGATGTATAGAAAATCTCGAATGATGTACTTCCTGTAGAAACTCTTCCTTAAACTAATTCAACTCCGGAACCCACTATCCATATCAGAGACGGGTAATTATCTTCTCACAAGATAAGTCCATCTACTATCCAAAATCCACTCCACCACACACTCTGTAAGTTCTTGGGAGACTATAGTGACCAATCTCCCTTGTTGCAATAGTCCGTGTTCCAGCAACTCTATAGTAGCTACCCAGTAGCTAGTCAAAACTTCATGAGCACTTCTGCTCCATACAACTACTACACAAGATCATATTTGCTAAAACCACGTCACGTACATAATAGCTTATCTCGTAGTTTCTTAACTGACGTAAGTAGAAGATACGTCTCATTCAACTGCATCGGGATTGCTCTGATCCCTGAAATGATGCATCTGTGTACAATACTCTTCTATCCACACCGGAAGGATTGGCTAACACTGGTGCAAACGTCAATCATCATCTAGGCCCTGAAACCTAGTTTCACAAGCTTCTGATCAAGTGATTTCCATCACTTGCTTGGTCAAAAAAAAGTCTGTGGTATAGTAATGCTAAAATATTCTATCCACATCTACAGTAATAACTAAATCATACAATGAAACCACCATCTACGGTGGCCGAGTGCACAACTACAACTACCACCATCAATAGTGGCCAAGTTACGTAACTCCAACAACCACAAACTGATCCAATCGTGTTCAGAATACACGATTTCTGAATCCCATGGATGACTAAATCGTTAAATAGTCTAACAACATAATCAAAAGCTCATACAATTCATACCAAGTATGAAATTGTCGTCTTTACACACCTACATCCTTCTTAAATCAAGCTGATGATACATCAATCATCACACAGACAATGATAATTGTATGACACTAAGTCACTACAATATCAATGCACCAATCTTAAATCAACCCTAGAGTCTACACAGGTGTCCTTTAGCTGATCTAAATAGATCATTTATCCACAACGAAATTCATTTCCTTCTATAATATCAGTGTTTAGCAATATTGATACAAATAAAATTATCTCTTGGTAAAATCATCATTCCAACAAATACCTCCTGTGCATCATCAACCTTGCCATCTTTGGAAAACCGACCACTGAGGGTATCAAACAACCTAATTAGGCTCACAACCAATGAATGACATTACATTGAGTACATCACGAGCTTCAACTACTTTGTGTGCTTTACACCAGCCCTCAGCTAATACACCATAAGTAAAGCTAGACATTTGGCTCTAAAATCTCATTACCTCAATCAGTAAAGTAATCATCAGAAATTTTCTCCCAATATGAGGTCTTCAGTATCAAACTATTCCCGAAATCACTCCGATCATATACTCTACTTGCCTATGCAATGACAAGCTTGGGAGTTCATCCGAAACTACATCTGAATACTCTCGGATTATACACTCATCCAAGAGACATTTTATACCATCATTTCAACATCATGACATCCTAGTTAATATCAAGATATCCACATCATATCAACCAAGTCGACAATATAACAACTGAGTCAACTCTCCCACCATAATGTAACATCTCCAACAAGCAACCTCTAAACATCCAAAATCAATATCATAACCCTCTGATAATCATCACAGTAATCAACTCAACATCTCACTTGTCGGTGGAAACACAACTAATCCACATAATCCAAATATAGAAATCCTTCTAATCCTATCTATGAATGTTCTAGACAAAGTTACTTGTAAACTACCAGTATCTCTCAATATATCCTCAAGTATGATAAACTACAGTAATACCCCAAATGATCAATCCTTCAAGCCTCTACATCTCCTCTCAAGTAAAGATGTAAACTCATCCAACTTCTGCTCTTGGCGACTAAGTTCATGTAGGAGCAAAATACTACCATGGAGAAACTAAAGTCAACTACCAAAATGGAGTTGTAAATCAGAACGACTCATAACCCATGACTCCGATCTTTCTCCTTTTATCCAACATTCGGAGACTTCTGATTTTAATAATTTGACCTGTAATATCTGCTTACGGTCTCCAACTATTAAACACTTATATGGAGTCATTTCTAAACTCCTGACTCGATCCAATGTCTTCCGGCAGGGTCTGGTAGAAGATCCAAACATCCTAATTCAAATGTAAGCCAATAAACCGTGGATGGCTTAAAACATCCATTCACATTATTGAGCTATTAAGTGGTCATAACCTTTGCAAGTCTAACGACTCTGCATGGTACTCCCATTACCAAATGATCACCCTACTTGAAACTCAAGAATTTCCTGACAACGAGTCAAAGGAATAATACGGGGAAAATACACTCTCACAACATCACTACACCGTGACCTAGTGATGTACTATTCCTCGAAGATTATTTCCTACATCTTCCACCAAGTACCGGCTTATCCCGATAATAGTATGCAACTAACTCTACTTTCTCTGCACACATAGGTAAAGTACTCAAAAGTACCTTCCAAGTCATAAAACCCAACACAACCATCTCAGGGATCCAAATCCCCATGAAACACCATATACTAATCCTCCGCTATCTGCATCAACAATAGCCTACTCGTCTTGTCCATTACGCAATAGGTAATGATCTGACTAGCATAATTAATGAAAATCCCTAAAACTGTAATCTTTGATTTCCACAAGAAATGTGACGACTTGACCCCTACTTTCCGACTTGGTATCAGTCGACTCTCAAAGGAAATTCACCTTTTCGACACAGGTTCAAGACTCACAGACTCAACAGGTCATTCTCATGGTTAACTCAACCCATGATTATGAATAATAGGCAACCCACTACATGTTATTCCCTGTTATAAACACTAAATGCATAGCCAACAAAACCGAGAGTATAAACACTAAAGGTAACTCCGGTTGGTCGCCTTTGTGGACGACCCTTACTACGAGTCTGTTGAGGTGTCATAACTCCATCTGTCAACACCTACTGAACAATTTTTAGATAAGTATCTAACTAGAATATAAGTATCAGGAATTCTTACTTCGTGCTGCTCGGAGTTCATGTTGCTGTCAATCCCATCTCACAAAATCAAAACCAAAACAGATCGACTCCCGAGAATCCAAAACTCAATAAAAAAAATCATTGTATGACATCACAAAATCTAGGGCTCTGATACCAAGGCTTCTAAGCCTAAAAGGGTCATTAGGACGGTATATAGGGAAGATATCCCTAAGAAATACCTAGTAAACCCAAGGAGCTTCAATAGGTAATGGGTTATGATGTGTTAACCTTGATTGGATGGGTAGTTAACCCAACCATAAAAAGTTGACATTTTAGAAAATTTTCAAGGTTATGTGATACCTTGGAAATGAAGTTTGAATTCAATCCTAAAAGATTTTAGGATGTGCCAATATTATTTAAGAAGTTTAATAAATTGATCAAATTGGCACAATTTAGGTTTAGAGGTAATAGTGTGTCATTTTGGTTTTTTGGCACACTTGGGGGATAATTGGTAATATGGAAAAATGAAATTAATCCTAACAAATGGCAACTAATATTAAAATTTAGGTATTCTTATGCCTTACTCTTTATTTTCCATGCTTTGTTTGTCATTGTCATGTCATGACATCATATATTTTTTTAATCATATTATATGTCATGATCATGCTTAGGATTATCTTTTTATGACATGTGTATTTAGATTTAATCATATGCCATGACATCATGATTATTGACACATACTTATTAATGTTATCATTTATGCCATGATCATTCATGGATTAATGAAAATTGATTTAAGGACAAATGACATGATTTGAAGTCCCATGTATAAGGGAATCAAATAGAGTTGCCTTAGGAAATATATGAGACCTTAGTTTAGGATGAAAAAAACTCACATCTCACATCACATTAACATGTGTGTATTGATACACCATAGACACATGTGAGATGCTAGGAAATGAGTTAAGTTCAAGGTGCATAGTTCTTGCATCTAGATGAACTCAAACTCATCTTATATCATGGATGGATCATGGGAAAGCTAATGTGAAAGTTATGTGCATTGAGCTCATTGATTATGATCTAATATAGGTTTTTAAAAAATATTTTAAAAGTATTTTGAAAAATCTTGGTGTAGCCTATCTTGTGATAGCAATCACCATTGTAGAAGTTGATACAAAGTAAACTCAAAACAATGAAGTTTTTCTTGTTTTTGAACTTTGTATCAATCTCAATATTTAATGAGTATTTTATTTTTCAAATATTTTTCACTCATTATGATTGATTTAAGTATTATACGTAAGAAGTTTCAAGATTTTTCAAATTACATATAATTACTTATGTATTTTCCAATTTCATTTTTTTATTTTTGAATTTTATATTTACAGAAATCAATCGACTACCGCTTATGGCAGTTGACTGGCATCAAGGGAAGTCGACTGTTGACTGCCAGAGTTGACTATCAACGCTAATTTCGGGTAAACAAGGATGTTTAACCCAAGTTTCAGCTATGTTAGGCTACCCTAACTGCTCATAACCCTAGAATATGTTTTTGGAAAGCATTGGAAAGGGTGAAAAATCCATTGGATATGGATTAGGAGAGTTGTTTGGGTGTGTATCAAGTTTAAGGTGTTTGAAAGTTCAAGGTTGAACTTTTAACCTTAATTTTGATGGTTTAGTGTTCCTATATACTTAGAGACTCAATAAGGACATTGTTGGTGCAATGGTCAAGGGGGAGCAAGCCTTTAGGGGGAGGTTGTCCATCATGGGATGATGGATGCATTCTTCCTCATGAGGGGGAGGGGGGGGGGAGGAGAATTTTGAGTTTTTATAGAAAATGAGGATTGCCTCTCTTTAGTTATATGAGACTTATCATTAGGAAGAGTGAAGACATCCTAGATGTTTTTGGACCAAGGGGAAGATTGAAAGATCTCATTGGGATATGAGATATTGACACTATCATGCCCCAGGGGCATAATCGTCATCCAAATGATGATGGAGCCCCTTAGTGACAATATTCAGAAATACAATACTGGAACTAGATCCGGTAAAAATCTCAAAATAATAATAGAATATAATTATATTAACTGCATGCATGCATGACTAAAATATAAATCAACTAAAAGTAACATATATTTATGACTCCAAAATAAATTGCGACAAAATCCAATGTGCATAAACAAAATGCAATAACAATGAAAATAATAAAACGACATCTCGACGATGTGGTGGGACCATCACGACAAGGGACTCTTTTAGCGATGCGAAGGTAGGTCAATAGGACACGTCCTTTATCAGCTAACCTGGAGGATAAGAGAAGAGGGGGTGAGTACAACCACTCAGTGGGTGGATAGAAAATAGTTCATAATCATAATGGATATAATGGATGTAATGGAAGTCAAAGGAAACAAACTAGAGTAACCCAAACCTCAGAGTACCAATATCAGTCTGCATCTAACCTGGTCAGCAGTATAACAAATACACCTACACATACACAACCAACTACAATCTACAAGCAAATACACACCAAGATACCGCAACAAAGCCTCATGGCTCTCGAGGTAATACCAAGGGAACTATCTATGAGCTACCACGAACAGAACTCGTGGGCTGACAAGCAATATACAAAGCACTGTCTATGTGCAACAAAATGCTACCACGAATGAGACTCGTGGGTAGACAGGAAATATAAAGACTCAATGTCTATGGGCAATGACATGCTACCATGAATGGGTCTCGTGGGTAGATAGAGTGTATAACTATCTAGCTATTGACTGCACGCAACAACATGCTACCACCAAGGGGTCTCGTGGGCAGCCAGAGTATATTACTATCTAGTTATCGACTGCACACAACAACATTCTACCACGAATGGGTCTCATGGGCAGTCGATTATCCTAGGTTGTTAAGCCTAGGGTTATCCAATACATCTAGCATAGAACGTCTATCAAAGTCGACAAAGATCATCAATCTACAAATAAGCCCATCGAAGCGGTCAAGCGAGGGTTTTAACACCTCTAACATGAACGCTTATCAAGGTTGATAAAGACTACAAGTTTACTAATAAACACATCGAGACGATTAATCATAGGGTTCCAACCCAGCTAACTGGAAATGCCTATCAAGGCCGATAAAGATCATAAATCTACTCATAAACACGTTGAGACGGTTAAGCCTAAAGTACACCATTTCTACAAGTTCCATCATACATGCTACAACATGCTATCATGAATTGGTCTCGTGGGTACTTAAGATGTAAAGTAGTTATTTAGCTACAGACGACACACAAATCCAATTATCACTAACTCCGAATGGATAATGCAAGAGTATAACTTTATGGTAGGTCATCTCAACCATGATGGTGAGACATGATCGACCACAGATATACAAAGCAACCATAGAGAAACTCTACTATAACCTTCTCAATCATGAATGAGAGACATAGTTGGTAGGCGAGATATGAGAAACGGTATATACCCTCTAAGGATCAATCTCATCATAATCATATGACCTCTACTAGTCTGATGTGTCCGGTATTTATCGTGGTACCGTTTCAAATTAATTTCCGAACTCCCTAACTACACAATTATAGCATAGTGGATGGCTTGAATCGTTTCCCAACGAGTGTAATCGATAGAATAGTAAACTTAGAATTTCTAATTATTTCTTTGAGTATTCTAATGAAGATGGGGGTTTGGAATTTGAGTTCTAACCTACGATTGCAAGGTAATTAAAACTCTAAACTAACATGCAACAACTAGATCAAATAATGCAGGAAGTAAATCAACAAAAACTGGAAAATAAACTAATCTGATAAACCCAAGATAGGCCCGGTGAATGAACAAATTCCTCCGGCTATGTCCGACGAAGCTCGATCGAGACTCCGTAAATGGCAGTGGATGTGGGATGGTGCAAACTCCTGAATCTAGTAGTTTGATGGATACTCTAAACTCTCGCGGATCCAGTTGAGCTCGAAAAAGTGTCGTCGAGGCAGACTCCTCCTAGTATCCGAAAGAGAAGGTGAATGAGCTATGGAGATTGAGAAGACGTCGCCGAAATCACTCGATGAAGCAGTTCCTCCTCGAATTCGAAGGAGGAAAAGGGATGGAAGCAAGGTGGAGGCGACTGCTAAGGCTAAAGGGAAGAACAGATTTAACTAACAACCTAATGAATTAAGAAATCCATCAACAAAATTTAATGCATGAACATGATTAAAAGTAAAGCATAAAAGTAGATCTAATCTAACTAACTATGACCTAATTACTCTAAGAGACATATAATCGAACATTACACAAGCAATAACCAAATTCAACCAAACGTGTGCCATTCTAAGTGTAAAAAATCAACTCTAATACAAACATTCAACTGACAAAAGCAAAAGGAATGATCAAAACACATCAACGAAAATCAATGGAAGGCTTGCAATCCAAATGACGAAATGTTGGAAACATGGCTGCTGGAAATGAAGATGAAACTACCGGAGCTGTGATGGGTTGGGGTCGACACTGCTGGAGTAGCTGAGGAAGCTGCTGCTGGTCCGATCGGCAATGACAGAACTCGGCTGTGGAGCTGTGGAAGACGAGTGGTGATCGACGCGTTGGAGAAGAACTATGCTGCGCAATCACTGGTGGTAAAGGAGATGGAGTGACACCGATCACCAGAGAAAAAGGGGATCCCCTTCCTCTCAGGCGACTGACGAGGAAGGCGGCGGCAAGCGTACCGGTGGTGGCATCGGGTGGAAATCGTGGAAGAGAGGATGAAGCCGGCTGGATGTTGCTTCGGGCGATGAAAGAATTAAGTGCATTTTCTCCACCATCCGATCCAAGCTCCTTTCGATCTCAGTCGTCCAATAGAGCTAGGGTTTAATTGTCTTGATTAATCTATTAAGCTAGTTGTGCATCCAACAACTGAGAATTCTCTGACTTTGAATGGATGGATCTGATAAATCTGAATGGATAATCACGATCGGATGAAGCTTGATGAAGGCCTAAGATGTCCAGATCTAAATGTATGGACTGGAACGCTCCAGATTCAGATTGATGGCTCAGATCAATTAGATCTCATCGGATGATCAGAATTAAATAGATCTGAACCCTTGATTAAATTGTCTCTGATCTTGATGAAAGGCTCAGATTCTTCCAACTCAAAATGTCCTTTATGCCCTTAGATGAAGCCATATTTGATTCAACTCGAGTCTAATCCATTGGCTCATCTCGATCTCCTACGATTAAGATGTAAAATTTACATATAAGTCAAAAAATTAGGAGAATTTACAATAAGGTCCAAAAATATATCCAACTCAGAAAACATATAAATAATCGATAAATAAACACACAAGAGGATTAAAACAGTGATATTAAGGACCAAAATAACCCGACAAAATGGTAGTTATCAATTTCCCCACACTTATTCTTGCACGTCTCGAGCAAGTAAAGAAAACTAAAAATTAACTGAAAGTATATTTCCCTAGCAATTCCCAAGCATACATAGAAAATCGTGAAAGAAAGTTACTCAGGATTGTCAACTCTCAAAGATTCAAGCAATCATGGACTCAAATCTTACACAGGTTAACAAACATGGTGACTTCAATCCATCATGAATAGACTAAAATGATTAAGCCTCATAAGATAAGTGATGGTTTCTCTCGCTCTCATAAGCATGTAATAGTGGAGTTCACTCAAGCTACTCATGGTTTATGAACTACCATATGCTTGCTTTTCTTCTACCTTCACCACTATATACACATAAGAATGCACAATCACTGAAGGCTTATTAAGAATGTAAGGGAAACATGAATACAAGAAAAATGACAATATGTGCGAAAGGAAAGAAAGATAAGAAATGAAATAGCTAAAGGCATGCAAGAAGATATGGAAATACTGGAATGCTACATGGATGAGTACAAGAAAGCATTGCCCTAAAATTTTTCTTCTAACCCAATAAACATGTAAACAACCCTTATCACATACTTCAATACAAATCTACTCATGATATACAATAGATCTCTCAATAGTTGCAACAAGGGATGTTACTAACAAAAATACTATCACATATAAATAAAAAAAATGGATGGCACCACATGTCAAAATTTTCACAATATTATTATTTTTTATTTCATGGGCACCCAAATGTTTATTCTTCTTTTTTTTCAACTTTTTTTTTAGCTTTTTTTTTCAAACTCTTTTTTTTTCGACATGTAGTGCACTTCCCTATGCTCCAACATCAAGCTCAGCTAAAAAGATAAAGAGCATGGTTATCTCATGGTGATCAAGCACTACTTGCATATGCTAACACTAAATTTCCCTGAGCTACTCCTCTCCCTCACACTTAAACTTTTATCCATCCTGACAAAACACTCATCATGAAACATCCAAGTATTCCACATCCAAAAATTAGAAATGGATGAGAATGTAATGGAAGGAAAGAAAAATAGAAATGATGAACGACTAGAATGTTATTCAATAAGCATGTGGCAATAAAAGAAGTGAAGGAAAATAAATGTGATTGCCTTCATAATAATCATGCAAACCTATTGTTGTGTGGTCTCGAAAGAATCAAAGCAAGTTCTAGAGTTACAATAACCACAAGTGCACCACACACAAGCAATAAAAATAGGATCAATCCTCACTAGGTAAACAAAAATAATCAACTCAGTCTATCAACATAGAATCCATCACCAAGTAGTAACCACATGAAATCAAATAATCCATTCATGACAATAAATTCCCGAAACTCGACAATCAAATTTAACTAGCTTTCATGACTTCTAAGATGATATAAAGGAATGCAAAGGAAATTTATTTGAAAATCTGACAAAACAAAAACTTGTCAAACCAAACATAATAACTAAAACAAAAGTAAATGAAGTAAAAGAGACATATATACAAGAAAAAATAAAATGGATAAGATGGAGCAAACTTCCCTGAAGTCCTGGCGGTTGAAGAAGATTCAGTAAGAGGAGCCATGCATACAGTGGAGTACTCCGAAAGAAATCATGTCCCGGTGGTTGAAGAATATTCAGCTTTAACATCCATGCCGGGAGTGGGATGGACTGAATAGAGGTGAGTGCCTTCATGGTGTGATCATGATAGTACTGTGCTGCTCCCTCCAATATGATCGCCTAATCATATGTAATCTCTGGTGGTCAGAGGCGATTTAGAAAAAGTGTCAAGCCTTGGGGCTGGATTATTGCATTTGTTGTCAGGGCTTTCATCATCATGATTCTTGGAGACTCTGGCTGAGATGGAAGTGTTCAGTCTGGGAGCTGCCAGCTATCCATCACTTCCATGGAAATCAGCTCATCACAATTGCTTGCCACTGCTATCTCACTTAACTTCTGGTATGGCTGGCAAGTCTGGGCACTGGTATATGGAAGCTGCTCCATTTCTTCAGGATAATCTAGGGCACAAACAACATCACAGAGTAAATCCAAGCCGCTAGTATCATCCTGCAAGTCATTGACCACAAAAGCAACTTCATCAATATCTGGAGCATCAGATAGTACATCATCATCATGCACATCAGCAGAGGAGTCCTGTAGAGCTGCAGAGGTAGAAGCATACATATCACCAGCTCTGCAATCCATCTCCTTAAGCACATCACTACCATCAGAAATGATCTCTGAGGAAAACTGGAAGGAATCTTATGCTTGTGTCTGGTTGATGGATGATGCAATTAGATCCAGTTGGATTTGCATGTTATGTATCCATTGTTGCTGTTGTTGATGTCTATCACTAATTTATTGCTGCATCTGATGTTGTATCTGTTGCATCTATTGCTGTAATGATCCTAGCTTTAAAAGCTTTTCTAATGTCTCTATAGTTGACTCAGCTTATTGGAATGGTTGTAGTCCATCGCACACTGTGCCATCTTGATATCCCAATGAACTCTGATAAGCTGTAAAATTATGAGCCTCTTCCTAATGTGCTTCTCCATAATTGTTACTTGATTGATCACCCCATCTGAGTATGTAAGAATCAATAGACGGTGGGGGTAGATAGCACTGAGATTGCTCAGGAACATAGGGTGGTGTGTGCCCATACCTGAAATTTGAGTCAAAATTATGAAAAGATGTACCAGAAATCGAATTATACTTGTCCTGTCGATAAGACTGATGAGACTGAGGAACAAGCTGATGATATTATGGCTGGTACTGATAATAATAATCTTCAGGTTGGTAATACTCTTGTTGTCCAGTGCCTGAATAGTAAGCATCACTGAGATCTCCAAATGAGTCATGATAATATGGATCCATGTTCAAAGAAATTTCCTGTCTTTCCTGAAATACTAACAAACACAATCAAAAGTCACAGGAAATAGACATGATCAAGTACATGGATATGTAAAAAAATAAAAGATTGCATCCCTAAACAAAAGTTTTTGAATATTATTTTTTTTTTCAGAAAAATGAGTAAACAATCCTAAATCTACTAAGCATTATTACACTCCCCGGCAACGGTGCCAAAATTTGATATATCTGGTATTTGTCATGGTACCATTTCAAATTAATTACCGAACCCCCTAACTATACTAATATAGCATAGTGGATGGCCCGAATCGTTTCCCAACGAGTGTAATCGACAGAATAGTAAACTTAGGATTTCTAGTTATTTCTTTGAGTTTTCTAATGAAGATGGGGGTTTGGAATTTGAGTTCTAACCTACGATTGCAAGGTAATTAAAACTCTAAACTAACATGCAACAACTAGATCAAATAATGCAGGAAGTAAATTAACAAAAACTGGAAAATAAACTAATCTGATAAACCCAAGATAGGCCTGGTAAATGAACATGTTCCTCCGGCTAAGTCCGATGAAGCTCGATCGAGACTCCGCAAACGGCAATGGATGTGGGATGGTGCAAACTCCTAAATCTAGTAGTTTGATTGATACTCCGAACTCTCGCGGATCCGGTTGAGCTCGAAGAAGTCTCGTCGAGGTGGACTCCTCCTCGTATCCGAAAGAGAAGGTGGATGAGCTGTGGAGATGGAGAAGATGTCGCCGAAATCACTCGATGAAGTGGTTCCTCCTCGAATCCGAAGGTGAAAAAGCAATGGAAGCAAGGTGGAGGCGATTGCTAAGGCTCAAGGGAAGAACAAATTTAACTAACAACCTAATGAATTAAGCAATTCATCAACAAAATTTAATGCATAAACATGATTAAAAGTAAAGCATAAAAGTAGATCTAATCTAACTAACTATGACTTAATTACTCTAAGAGACATATAATCGAACATTACGCAAGAAATAACCAAATTCAACCAAACGTGTGCCATTCTAAGTGTGGAAAATCAACTCTAATACAAACATTCAACTGACAAAAGCAAAAGGAATGATCAAAACACATCAACTGAAATCAATGGAAGGCTTGCAATCCAAATGACGAAATGCTAGAAACAGGGCTGCTGGAAATGAAGATGAAACTGCCGGAGCTGTGATGGGTTGGGATCGGCGCTGTCGGAGCGGTTGAGGAAGCTGCTACTGTTGGGTTTCAGGCACCGCGGCGAGTGTGTGTTCGAACATGTTTGGTAAACATGTGCACAGCGGAAGGAATAAAATAATAAATCTAATTTATTACAACAAACACATCACACGCATGCATAGTACAACATGTGTAGACATAACCATAAATTTAAATTTTGCAATAAAAGGAAATTTACACTACGTAAAATTGACGTATCACGGGTAGCGGGAAAGGCATCAACCGGAACGATTCTCGCTAGAATCGTCTCTATCCGTATCCACGCCGAGTATCTTCGGGATGACTTCACAAAGTCACGAGCCTCATCTTCGTACGGGTTACTAGCCTCGTGTTGAAGACGATGTGATCGAGAGAAGATCACGATCCGAATCAAAATTCGGATCCAAAACGAGTCCTCAAAAACTCGCTTCTCCGGAGAGGTATTCGTCAACCGTTTGACGAATCCTTCGTCCTCCACCTATGAGGATTACCGGAGATCGAATCCCCGGCAAGGCTACCACTGTCGGAGTTCCAAACATCGTCCAAATGACGCTCCGACGAGAAGGAAACAAGCTGTCCAGAAAACTGGACAGCTTTGGTGGAGGAATAGCGGCCGGCCAAAAGGGAAGGTTGAAGCTCACCTTATTGTCGAACCCAAGGGAGATCACCGGAGCTCCTCCGGTAGCAGCTCGACGCAAGCAAGAGGGAAGGACAACACCTTCTGGACGCTGGCAAGGGAGCTAGGTGGTGGGCGGCGGCAAGGGGGCTGTTGGCGCCGAATTCACCAAGGAGGAGAGGGTGGGCGGCCAAAACAATTAGGGTTGCCTCAATTAGGGTTTAACAAAAACCCTTAAGCCCTATTTTATAGAGAACAAATTCTCTTAATGGTTACCGGATCATAACCATAAGACCCGTTAACCTGCTCCATTAATTTAAGTTAAAATAAACCAAACCATAATGGTTTATTTTAAGTTAAAATGAACCGAACCAACTTTGGTTCATTCGTTTAAAACAAACCAAACCCTTTGGTTTATTATCCTCCGTTGGATTAGAACCAAACCAATTTGATTCATCCATCATGTCTTCATAAGACACGGCCCATCCACGCTTCCATTGCGACTGAAACGATTTCATGCTCGCTTCATGTTTGGTCCAACCAAACCTAGTTTCTCTTGGTCTGAGAATCTCATTCTCAAGCTCGTTTTAAATCCTTCGGATTACGCTCGTTGTGTGTGTGACCAAATAGGTTCTCGGTTTATGTTGGTCGTCTATAATTAACCATTAATTATAGAACGATCATGAGTGGCACCTAGTAGTACATCATGATCCCCAATTAACCAAAAAGATCAACGGTTGATCCAGAACTATTTCTGAAACCCTTTAGCAGCTCGAATGAATTGTGCCCCATTCCCTTCACTCATCTTATACCCACTTGGTTCAGGACATGGTCTATAGTGTCAGTCCCCACTAGGCTGACTACGTCACACCTAGCCCAAATATCACTTTCTCGTCCTACGGATTCTAGTTACTGCACATGTATCGAAGAGTACCTTACTCTAAACATGTAATACTTTGGCCAAAGACTTTAGTAATAATCCGACGAGAGGTCATAGGTATACATCTCCTCGCAAGGAGTGGTGAATCCTTTATAGGCTATTCAAACACCTTCGATCACTTCGACTTATACCCAATCATCCCGGGTCCACATCTCCTCAGAGATGCTTGCTTAAGATGTCAAAGCATAAGTCTTCATGATCAAGATGACTTGAATACCGCAAGTCAAAGGAACATCACACATAAGCTACAGTAAGAACTTCATTGACATATCTATATATATGCAGAGAACCATATGAAGTCTTACGGCTGGTCACTCCAATGAACTAGTTACCATAACTAGCATCCACGATTAACTCCGGATATCACAATATCTCCAGCTAGTGAGAATCAGCTGCTTGGATACACCAAGGAGTATACCTCGTGCTAGTCTCGATAGAATCAATGGTGTCCAAATCCATCAATTCATCGACTAGGGATAATTCTGATACATCACAATTACACATGTAGAGATACTCACTAGTTGTGATCCAATCACAAATTCTCTCATGCTGTGAATCGTATCGTGGACATTCAGTAAATGAGTTTAAGATCTAATCAAATACATAAAAACATGTATACTCAAATAGTGAATCTTCATTTATCATATAAATGGTTCAAACATAAGGCGATTGCCTTAGGACATCTCTCATATATTACTAACAAACTCCCACTTGGCCTAATGTCAATTGCTACGGTATCCAATACCATAAGCTCTAACATGACCCTCAAACTTACTTTGAGGTAATGCCTTAGTCAAAGGATCCGCTAAGTTCCTTTCAGTGGGGATTTTCTCAATTTGTATTTCCTTCCTACTGATGATCTCTCTGATAAGATGATAACGGTGAAGCACATGTTTGGATCATTGATGAGACCTTGGCTCTTTCACCTGTGCAATTGCTCCATTGTTGTCACAGTAGACCGGTATTGCTTCAACAATGGCTGGAATCACACAAAGTTCATAAACGAACTTCTTGATCCAAACCGCTTCTTTTGCTGCTTCTGAAGGTGCAATGTATTCTGCCTCAGTGGTAGAATCCGCTACAGTGTCTTGTTTGGAACTTTTCCAACTCACTGTGCCCCCATTCAAAGTGAACACGTATCCAGACTGAGACCTAGAATAATCCTTGTATGTCTGGAAGCTGGCATCTGTATACCCGCGTATCACCATGTCCCCTTCTCCATATATTAGGAACACATCCTTAGTTCTTCTTAAGTACTTAAGGATCGTCTTAACAGCCACCCAATGATCCATTCCTGGATCAGATTGGTATCTACTCGTGACACTCAGAGCATACGATACATCAGACCTCATACATAACATAGCATACATGATAGATCCTATTGCAGATGCATAGGGAATCTTACTCATGCAAATCCTCTCGTCTTCTGTGTGTGGACACATAGACTTCGAAAGGTGTACCCCATGCCTGATGGGTAGGAAATCTTTCTTGGATTCCGACATGCTAAACCTCTTTAGCACTCGGTCTATATATGTAGACTGCGAAAGACCAAGCAACCGTTTCGATCTATCTCTATAGATCTTAATCCCGAGGATGTAGGTTGCTTCTCCCAGGTCTTTCATGGAGAATGTCTTGGATAACCAAATCTTCACTGACTGTAAGATTGAAACATCGTCTCCTATAAGTAATATGTCATCGACATACAATACTAGGAACACGACTACACTCCCACTAACCTTCTTATGCACACAAGGTTCATCTAGATTTTGTGAGAAATCAAACTTTTTGATTGTCTCATCAAAACAAATATTCTAGCTCCTAGATGCTTGCTTCAATCCATATATGGACCGACACAATTTGCATACCTTGGTTTTATCAACCGATGTAAAACCCTCAGGATGTATCATATACACGTTCTCGAGTAGGTTTCCATTAAGGAAAGATGTTTTCACATCCATCTGCCATATCTCATAATCATAATGAGCCGCTATGGCCAGGAGCATCCGAATGGATTTAAGCATAGCTACAGGCGAATAGGTTTCGCCATAATCAACACCTTGTTTTTGACGATATCCTTTTGCCACTAATCTAGCTTTATAGGTAATCACATTGCCATCCATGTCGGTTTTCTTCTTGAAAACCCACTTGTCCCCTATAGGCTTGATGCCTTCAGGTGGGTCAACCAAGTTCTAAACTTGGTTTTCATACATGGAATCCATTTCCGACATCATGGCATCAAGCCATCTATCCCTTTCTGAACTTGTCAACACTTCCTCATAACTGGTAGGCTCCTCATCATCAATGAGTAACACGTCGTTCGATTCACTTACGAGAAATCCATATCTCTCAGGAATGTTACGTGTTCTACCAGATCTACGAAGATGTGGTGTTACAATAGGTCCAGCCGATTGCTCATCACTATGAGTTGTCGGCTGTTGTGCTTCACCAGGTATCTCATCAATGTCTATTTGAGTCTCTCGAGCCTCCTCAAGTTCGACGACACTCCCACTATTTTCTTGCAAGAGAAACTCTTTCTCTAGAAACACAACATGCCTTGAAACAAACACCTTTTGTTCCACAGGATGATAGAACTGGTAACCCCTTGTTTCCTTAGGGTATCCAATAAATAGATATTTATCAGACTTAGCATCCAATTTGTCTGATACAGTCCACTTCACATAAGCAGGACAACCCCATATCTTCAAGTAAGATACATGAGGTTTCTTACCATTCCATATCTCATATGGAGTAGTAGAGACTACCTTGGTTGGCATTCTGTTTAACAAGTAAACAGCTATCTAAAGTGCATAGCCCCAAAAGGACTTGGAAAGATTCGCATGATTCATCATTGACCTGACCATGTCCAACAAGGTCCGGTTACGCCTCTCAGATACACCATTATGCTGTGGTGTATATGGCAGAGTCCATTGAGATAATATACCATTGTCTCTTAGATAATCAAGAAACTCTTGACTTAAGTATTCACCACTCGATCTGATCGAAGTATTTTAATACTCTTGTCATTTTGTTTCTCTACTTCATTTCTGAATTCTTTGAACCTTTCAAAGGCTTCAGACTTGTGTTTCATCAAGAACACATACCCAAACCGTGAGTGATCATCGGTGAAGGTAATGAAGTAGCTATAGCCTCCTAAAGCTTGAGTTGACATAGGTCCACATACATCAGTATGTATTAAACCTAGTAACTCTCCCACTCGTTCACCTTTTCCTGTAAAAGGTAACTTAGTCATCTTGCCTTTTAAGCACGATTCGCATGTATCGTATGAATCAAATTCAAACGATTCCATAATTCCACATCGGTGTAATTCGGACATGCGTTTCTTGCTTACATGGCCAAGACGACAATGCCACATGTAGGAGTCTAATTGATTATCCTTTCGATCACGCTTGTTGCTCACTTCCATATTGAAAATGTCACTGGATATGTCCAACGTATAAATGTCATTGCTCAAATTTTTGCCATTCAAAGTTATATAACAACAATTGTTACTAAACGTCAAATGGTAACCATTTCTATTTAAACAGGAAATAGAAACAATGTTCTTTATTAGAGAAGGAACACAATAGCAATTGTCCAGTTCCAAGACTAGTCCACTAGGGAGCTTCAGCAAATAAGTTCCGATGGCGACCGCAGTAACCTTTGCTCCATTGCCAACTCGCAAATTTGACTCCCCTCTGACGAGTCTTCTTCTATTCCTTAGCCCTGGTATGTCATTACATATATGTGAGCCACACCCAGTATCCACCAAGTGTCTAAGGAAATAGAATGACAATCAATAACAAAGATACCTGAAGAGGATGGGGCATCGGATGCCTTCTTCTTTTTCATGGACTCAAGATAAATCTTGCAGTTTTTTTGCCAGTGGCCTTCCTTGCCACAATGATGGCAAGTGCCCTTTTGTGCTGGTTCTGCCTTCTTTGCCTTCTTGTTCTTCCCTTTCTTCTGTTCCTTTGCCTTCCTCTTAGAACCTTTCTTTGAGGAATCAACTAACAGAACCGCCTTCTCCTCATGCTTCACAGAAGGCTCCACAGTCTTCAGCATATTGAGGAGCTCAGGAATAGTGGATTCTAATTTGTTCATCCGATAGTTCATCACAAATTGTGAGAAACTCTTGGGCAAACAATGCAAAATTAAGTCAATACTTAATTCATGATCCATCACAAACCCAAGGGTGGCTAGCCGCTTGATGTACCCGTTCATCTTTAGCACAAACTGGACTACAGACGAACCTTCTTGCATCTTCGTGGTGAAGAGGAGCCTGGAGACTTCGAACCTTTCAGATCTCGCTTACTCATCAAACAATTCATGAAGATGGAAGACCATGGTATTAGCATCCATATGCTCATGCTGCTTCTGCAGCTCAGGTACCATCGTAGCTAGCATGATGCAACTCGCCAACTCAGAATCTGCCACATGCTTCTGATAGACCAACATTTGGTCTGGAGTTGCATCATCCTTAGGACGGTTGGGAAGAGGCTCTTCAAGGACATATGCTAGCTTTTTCGCCTTGAGAACAATTCTCAGGTTTCTAAGCCAGTCCAGGAAGTTAGGCCCAGTCAATTTGTTTGAATCCAAAATAGTGCGCAAATTCAAAGACGTCATGATCAATCGATTAACCTAGAAATACAAAACGAGCATATATGAGAAAATGATTTTAAAAATGCATCAATATACATTTATAAATCCCATTCATTTTTCAAATTTCAAAAAACCCAAAAAAATCACTTCGGGAGATCGTAGGTCCATCTCCGAATGGGCTGATATCCATCATAGATATGAACAACCTTGGAGAGAGTCCAACAAGCCATTCATAACTACGATGGTAGGTATCAACTATACCGATTGCATATCACGTATATATAACTAGCACAATGTGCTATCAACTAATTGAATGTTCACACATACATCGGGTTGTTAACACATTAACAAGTATGCATCATATGCATAGCACCCAACTTCACCTCCCTTTACATCGACCTTGGAGAGAGTCCAACAAGTCGATGCTCCAGGTTAAAGCCAACCCATTAATCGAGAAATAGTTTTAATATGGTTAGAGTGCATTAAACCAATTAGCTCGGCTTGGAGAGAGTCCAACAACCAAAGCTAACGATTGACCTCTGACTCTTACCATATTAGTATTAAACTATTCCATGGTTTGAACATGTTCAGGTTCGAGCCGGGCTTGGAGATAGTCCAACAACCCGTACAAGAAACGGAACTCTGGATCTAACCATATTAATGGAAGGTGTAGGCTTTAATATTGAGTTAGGGTTTTTATGTATCATCCTCTTTGCATGCAAATAATTATTATCTATATGGCATGGCATACATGACATACATCTACATGTCACGACACGCATGACATTATGATATGCATCTAATGCAATTACATGACATACAATTATGTCATGTACATAATTTCCTTATATGTCATAACTATTTATGGAAATAAAATATGTTTAAGATTTGATTCTCCAAATCAAATCATGATTAAATTAGGAAACAAATTTCCAAATCTAATCAAATATTTTATTTGTGGAAATAGTTAATTAAGGAAAGTCAATTTAGGAAACCAATTTCCTAAATCATCAAAACTACTTATGGAAATAAAATATTTAAAGATTTGATTTCCCAAATCAAATCATGATTAAATTAGGAAACAAATTTTCAAAATCTAATCAAATATTTTATTTATGGAAAATATCAATTTCCATAAATACTTCCAACTTTCCAAAAGTAGAAGATTTCCATAAATACTTCTAGATATTCCAAAATTGAAAAATTTCCATAAATACTTCTAACTTTTCAAAAGTATAAAATTTCCAGAAATATCATTATGACTATCACAAAACTATTTTACGATTATGTCGAAACACAACCTGGGCTCTGATACCACTGTTGGGTTTCTGGCACCGCGGCGAGTGTGTGTTCGAACATGTTTCGTAAACATGTGCACAACGGAAGGAATAAAATAATAAATCTAATTTATTACAACACACACATCACACGCATGAATAGTACAACATGTGTAGACATAACCGTAAATTTAAATTTTGCAATAAAAGGAAATTTACACTACGTATACCTGACGTATCACGTGTAGCGAGAAAGACATCATCCGGAACGATTCTCGCTAGAATCGTCTCTATCCGTATCCACGCCGAGTATCTTTGGGATGACTTCACAAAGTCACGAGCCTCATCTTCGTACGGGTTACTAGCCTCGTGTTGAAGACGATGTGATCGAGAGAAGATCACGATCCAAATCAAAATTCGGATCCAAAATGAGTCCTCAAAAACTCGCTTCTCCGGAGAGGTATTCGTTAACCGTTTGACGAATCCTTCGTCCTCCACCTATGAGAATTACCAGAGATCGAATCCCCGGCAATGCTACCGCTGTCGGAGCTCCAAACGTCGTCCAAACGACGCTCCGATGAGAAGGAAACAAGTTGTCCAGAAAACTTGACAGCTTTGGTGGAGAAATAGGGGCCAGCCAAAAGGGAAGGTTGAAGCTCACCTTATTGTCGAACCCAAGGGAGATCACAGGAGCTCCTCCGGCAGAAGCTCGACGCTGGCAAGAGGGAAGGACAACACCTTCTGGATGCTGGCAAGGGAGCTAGGTGGTGGGCGGCGGCAAGGGGGTTGTTGGTGCCGAATTCACCAAGGAGGAGAGGGTGGGCGGCCAAAACAATTAGGGTTGCCTCAATTAGGGTTTAACAAAAACCCTTAAGCCCTATTTTATAGAGAACAAATTTTCTTAATGGTTATCGGATCATAACCATAAGGCCCGTTAACCTGCTCCATTAATTTAAGTTAAAATAAACCAATCCATGATGGTTTATTTTAAGTTAAAACAAATCGAACCAACTTTGGTTGATTCGTTTAAAACAAACTAAACCCTTTGGTTTATTCTGCTCCGTTGGATTAGAACCAAACCAATTTGATTCATCCATCATATCTTCATAAGACACGGCCCATCCACGCTTCCATTGCGACTGAAACGATTTCATGCTCGCTTCATGTTTGGTCCAACCGAACCTAATTTCTCTCGGTCTGATAATCTCATTCTCAAGCTCGTTTTAAATCCTTCGGATTATGCTCATTGTGCGTGTGACCAAATAGGTTCTCGGTTTATGTTGGCCGTCTATAATTAACCATTAATTATAGAACGATCATGAGTGGCACCTAGTATTACATCATGATCCCCAATTAACCGAAAAGATCAACGGTTGATCCAGAACTATTTCTGAAACCCTTCAGCAGCTCGAATGAATCGTGCCCCATTCCCTTCACTCATCTTATACCCACTTGGATCAGGACATGGTCTATTGTATCAGTCCCCACTAGGCTGACTACGTCACACCTAGCCCAAGTATCATTTCCTCGTCCTACGGATTCTAGTTACTGTACATGTATCAAAGAGTACCTTACTCTAAACATGTAATGCTTTGGCCAAAGACTTTAGTAATAATCCGACGAGAGGTCATGGGTATACATCTCCTCACAAGGAGTGGTGAATCCTTTATAGGCTATTCAAACACCTTCGATCACTTCGACTTATACCCAATCATCCCGGGTCCACATCTCCTCAGAGATGCTTGCTTAAGATGTCAAAGCATAAGTCTTCATGATCAAGATGACTTGAATACCGCAAGTCAAAGGGACATCACACATAAGCTACAATAAGAACTTCATTGACATATCTATATATATGCAGAGAACCATATGAAGTCTTACGGCTGGTCACTCCAATGAACTAGTTACCATAACTAGCATCCACGATTAACTTCGGACATCACAATGTCTCCAGCTAGTGAGAATCAACTGCTTGGATACACCAAGGAGTATACCTCGTGCTAGTTTCGACAGAATCAATGGTGTCCAAATCCATCAATTCATCGACTAGGGATAATTCCGATACATCACAATTACACATGTAGAGATACTCACTAGTTGTGATCCAATCACAAATTCTCTCATGCTGTGAATCGTATCATGGACATTCAGTAAATAAGTTTAAGATCTAATCAAATACATGAAAACATGTATACTCAAATAGTGAATCTTCATTTACCATATAAATGGTTCAAACATAAGGCGATTGCCTTAGGACATCTCTCATATATTACTAACAACTGCTAGTCCGATCGGTGGCGACAGAACTCGTTTGCGGAGCTGTGGAAGACGAGCGGCGATCGGTGCGTTGGAGAAGAACTATGCTGCACGATCTCTGGTTGTAAAGGAGATGGAGTGACACCGATCATCGGAGAACGAGGGGATCCCCTTCCTCTCCGATGACCGACGAGGAAGGTGGTGGCGAGCGCGGCGGTGGTGGCGTCGGGTGGAAATCGCGGAAGAGAGGATGAAGCCGGCTGGATGTTGATTCGGGCGATGAAAGAACTAAGTGGATTTTCTCCACCGTCCGATCCAAGCCCCTTTCGATCTCAGCCGTCCAATAGAGTTAGGGTTTAATTTTCTTGATTAATCTATTAAGCTAGCTGTGCATCCAACGGCTGAGAATTCTCTAACTTTGAATGGATGGATCCGATAAATCTGAATGGATAATCATGATCGGCTGAAGCTGAATGAAGGCCTAAGATGTCTAGATCTAAATGTATGGACCGGATCGCTCCAGATTCATATGTATGGCTCAGATCAATCAGATCTCATAGGATGATCAGAATTAAACAGATCTAAACCCTTGATTAAATTACCTCTGATCTTGATGAAGGGCTCAGATTCTTCCAGCTCAAAATGTCCTTTATGCCCTTAGATGAAACCATATTTGATTCAACTCGAGTCTAATCCATTGACTTATCTCGATCTCCTACGATTAAGATGTAAAATTTACATATAAGTCCAAAAATTAGGAGAATTTATAATAAGGTCAAAAAATATATCCAACTCATAAAATATGTAAATAATCGATAAATAAACACACAAGAGGATTAAAATAGTGATATTAAGAACCAAAATAACCCGACAAAATGGTAGTTATCATAGTCCGATCACAATATCCACCGAACCAATAAGTAGATCAAACATTTACTAGTAGCATCTATCAATAAGCGCGTCTAAGTTATTACGCCTAGGTTTCTAACACCTAGGGTTCTATTAATGTTGTTTCGTTCCTTAGATTCACTCCGAAGGAATAACCTCATTTACATTATACCATCTCTACTAGTCTCAATCCAAATATCAACCGGGATAATAACTAAAAAACCTATATCAGTAACATCTACCATTAAGCACATCCGATTTATTACGCCTAGGGTTCCAACACCTAGGGTTCTACTAATGTTGTTTCATTCCTGAGATCCGCTCCTACGGAATAATCTCATCTAATTTATACTAAATCTACTAGTCTCGATCATGGTATCAATCGCAACAATACATAACTAAATAAGCACATAACAGTGATATTCAATGAACAACAACATAAGCATACTAATGGAAATCAATAGCCCGAAGTCAATAGGGTATAACAAGGGGTCAAGCAAGTACAAGGTCAAGGCAATACTAGATAGAGTATCAAGTGCAAATATACTAAGCAACGTAATCATGTAGTAAAATCTAAAGAGGTCACAGAACCTATATATATCTTCTAAGAATTTATCTCATCTTAGTCATACTACCTCAGTAGTTCAATCCTAATACTAATCCAACAAATGATAGGTAAACATCTATCAGTAACGTCTATCAATTTATATCACAGGAATAACTAGGCACATATAATAGTAATATCAATCTATAACTACATGCTAACGATAAGCAAACAACCTAGAATCCAAGGGTCTAGTAGATATAAGATCAAAGTAGTTCTAGCAAGAACGCAAAATGTAACTACAAGATAACCTAAGTAAACAATATAACCATGCACTAAATTCTAAAATGGTCAAAGATCTACCCACCTGATTCACTACAAGAAAATGACATTTTAGAGACCGAATTAGAGACCGAAAATCGGTCTCTAAAATGCATTAGCAACCGTTTTAGAGACCGAATATTTGGGTCTCTAAATTTAGAGACCGAATTTAAAATCGGTCTTTAAATTTAGAGACCGATTTCAAAATCGGTCTCTAAATTTAGAGACCGATTATAAAATCGGTCTCTAAATTAGAGACCGATTATAAAATCCGTCTCTAATTTTAGAGACCGAATTTTAAATCGGTCTCTAAGTTTAGAGACCGAATGTAAAATCGGTCTCTAAGTTTAGAGACCAAATGTAAAATCGGTCTCTAAATTAGAGACCGATTATAAAATCGGTCTCTAATTTTAGAGACCGAATTTGAATTCAGTGTTTAAATTTAAAAAAAAATATCAATAAAAATTTTGTAGAATATTTCAATAATCAATATTAATAACAATATTTACTAATAACATCCCAATACACCATTATAATATAAATACTAATAAAATTTAATTTTATTAATATTCAAATGTAGACAATTACAATACAAATACTAATTACATTTAATTTTATTAACATGCCCTGTACACAATTATAATATAAACATCCAATGAAATTCATCCTTTGAGAGTATTTTATAGTCGCTCTGTTGCATTCCGTCTCACACCACAGCATAGCTACGATACCATGGAGCTCAATTTGAGGCGCATCGAGTGGGATCCATAGTCGTGGTGAGCTCCACGAACAAACCACAAACACTGCTACATTCCTATCATATCTTGAAAAATTATTATCCTGCCAAAATAACCATCATATCAAACACTACATAAAAATAAAATTCAATATAAAACATAAATGAAGCATGAAATACTGGAATATGACAATATGAATAATATTAATCATAAATTAATGACAAATGTGACAATGAGAATATTATTCAAAAAATAATGACAAATATGATAATATATATTATATTAATAAAAAAATGGCAACGAATTATTTAGACATCGATGGAAATAATAATAATGCACCTATGTCATAAATCCCTTAATTAAGCAATGGAAGAGAGTGATCTCTACTAGTGCAAGGACTTCTTAGTCACTTATTCATATCTTATTTTACCTGTAAACAAAAATATAGTTCTATTAGTGCATGATTGATAGTGTGTCACGCCCCGAGGAAATCCTCGCCAGACAAAAATCTGGCATCATCTCCCCTATACGGGTGACAATACCAATTTTCATACAAAGCCTACACGGCCACTATACATCGGTCAACACGACCGGAATCCAAAACATCACACGCAGGTAATAAAATAGGCCTCAGGCCAACAAATCAAATGATATAGTAAACAGTCTATCACATCTAAACCTACCCCTTCTGCCATCTGGGCAGGAATACTCAACCGAAATCTAATCCAGAACAAAACTCTAAATAGAGGTCCATAATAACACCAAAAATCCACGAATACATAATCCAACTCCAGTCCTAAACATATCTTCTAATAAAAATCCAAATCCGTAAAACAAATAACCAATAAAACTGGCTGCGGGCTCAACTATAAAGGAACCCCGCCCAGCCAACATGCAATCATGCAAGATGGTGCATGATACTAAAACATGTAAATCCAACTAAAAATACCTATCCGAATAATATGCACAATCAATAAGTACATATCTATGATCCAAGTAACTATGATCCAAGTAAAACAGGGAAGATATAATCATAACCGATCAAATGCATGTATCAAGTAGGCACATAAACATACTAGGCATATAAACATAAAAATTATTGCAAGCTATACTAACTAGCATATCAACATGATTATATCTAAGAGATAAGTCAAATTACCCGCCTGTTATAATGTTTGAAATCATGAACTTTTCACACCCGTAGACCGGTCTCATGACCGCAACCTGCATAAAATATAATTACCATCAAATCCAAGCACACAACAAATGATCGAATAGAATCCTACGTCGACCTCATATCCGATCCACTAGATTGATTTAGTTATCCTATTTAACCTAATCAATCCTCCATATATAATTACAGAACCGATCAACATCACACCGAACTCAACAACCCAGCTAACCATAGATCACTAAAAATTAACTCACACCAAATCATACAACCAAAGTATAGACAACCACTGTCAATAACCTGTAATTAAGTTAAAATCATCTTGTATGTAATCCAACCAATCAATCGCAGCCATCCCCATTGCAGCAATGGACTTTAACAACATCCTAAATAAATCCTTCATGTTCCTCCAGCCTAATTCACAACTCCACAACTATATACAGAACACCTCACCGATTAAAAGTATAAATCCAACCTAACCCTAGGTGACTTATACACAGCTCAACCAAACCTTACCTCAAACTCAATCCAACACTTGGATCTCATAATTTGACACCCACAATCCATTTACAACCATTAACAACTCACCTAACGATAAACTCATAGCCAACAACACTCACCACATAGAATTGAAATGGACTGCAAAAAAATAGAGTAAATTCAAGATATATATATACCTGCAACAGAATTCTCCCTCGACAAATTTTTCCCCAATTGCTCAGTCTGTCGGTAATTATCGCTGCCCTAAATCATCAAGCGATTCAACCAAGTAAAACCACTATTTGACCAAAGTAAGGAGGGGGCGGAGCTTACCTATCTCCGACGACCACCGGCAGAAATCACAGTCCTCCAACACTGGCTGTGACGGTGCGGTAGTGTGAGACGGTGACGCGCACAGCCCACGTCGCCTGCCTGGGTGAAGTAAAGGTGTCGAACAGTCGGACACAAGGCCGGCGGCAGCGTCAACGATGGGCAGGCGGTGGTGCAGTGGCTACAGATGCGAGGAAGAAGAGCTTCACGGCGCTGTGGTCTCGGGCCGCGTGGACGCTGTGACGGGGCCGAGTGGAGAAGACAAGCACCAGGAAGGGCGGCGTTCGCCGACGCTAAAAGGCGGCCCGGCAGAAGCGACCCGGGCGCAAGGAAGAAGAAGCTCGCGGCTAGTGGCGGTGGCTGCGGGGTGCGACCGAGGGGCAGAACGGCGGCGATTCTATGGCCACAGGCGCGGGAACAGAAGAGGCTCACGGCGATCCTGTGGCCGCGGAGGTCGGCACGCACGGCTGCAGTCGGCGAGCACGCAGAGAAGAAGTGGTGCTCCGGTGACTGTTGTTTTGCTGCGATGAAGAAGAACGAAAGGGAGTTTGAGGTAGGAGTCGGCGGCTGAGGTCGCGAGAGAACGGCACGAGGAAGAAGGCAGGCGCGGTGGGGAAAGAAGGGCTCGGGAAAAAGGCGCTGCTGCGAGAAGGAGGTTTCGCGAAGAAAATCACCGCGAGGGGAAAAAAAGGAATCGCGAAGAGAAAGTCGCGAGGGAGAAACCGACGCACGGGGAAAAACTGGGATCGGGGAAGACATGGGAGAGGGGAGAAGAGCGCGAGCGATCGGGAGAAAAAACTTAGGGCAAGAAAAAGAAAAACATAAATTAGAGACCGATTCTTGGAATCGGTCTCTAATTTTTAGAGACCGATTGTTAGAATCGGTCTCTAAATTATTTTTATTTAAAAAAAAAAATTGAACCGGAAATAGAGCGACACGCCCATGCCAATGAAGGGCATGGGCGTGTCGGGCATGAGACATGGGTGTGTTAGCCGACATGCCCGGGGTATGTTGAGGAACATGGGCGTGTCGACTACTACTGTTGAGCAACATGGGCGTGTCGGCTAACACACCCGGGGTGTGTTGAGCAACATGGGCGTGTCGCCTAACACACCCAGGGTGTGTTGAGGTCTGGAAGTTTTGATTCTTCACCTATTAACATACAAAAATACCCCAAAATAATTTTTTTGTCCAAAATATATCCAAAATACCTCGATAGAGTTTTTATAAGTTAAATTGTGTAATTTATTTTATTTTAATTATTTACATCATTCTTTAAATTTTTATTTATTTAACTAAGACGATTAACGAGAACACAGGCCAGGACGGATCGAACCGTGGTTCCAACCCGGACCGTAACCGACCACGAGCGAACCGATTAAAGGTCGATATTTTTCCAACCCGGACCCGACGATTCCCACCCGGACCCGACGATTCCCACCCGGACCGTGGCAAGGTCTAACTAAACACAACATTGATCGTCAACGCGGTTGTGGTTACACACAATTGTGAAAAAAATTAAGATGAATTTAGAGACCGATTTGAAAATCGATCTCTAATTTAGTGACCGAATCTAAGTCGGTCTCTAAATTAGAGACCGTTTTGAGAATTGGTCTCTAAATTAGAGACCGATTTCAAAATCGGTCTCTAATTTAGAGACCGACTTAGATTCGGTCTCTAATTAGAGACCGATTTAAGAATCGGTCTCTAATTTAGAGACCGACATAGATTCGGTCTCTAATTAGAGACCGATTCTCAAATCGATCTCTAAATTAGAGACCGATTTCAAAATCGGTCTCTAATTTAGAGACCGACTTAGATTCGGTCTCTAATTAGAGACCGATTTGAGAATCGGTCTCTAATTAGAAACCGACTTTGAATCGGTCTCTAATTAGAGACCGATTTTTTAAAATCGGTCTCTAATTAGAGACCGAATTTGAGTCGGTCTCTAATTCGGTCTCTAATTCAAGATTTTCTTGTAGTGATTTGTGGACCGTGCTAACTGTCTTTCAATCCGAAGATGCTTCAGGTCCAAACTCTGTCATGCACTTCCATTATTATTGTTTGCTTCAGTATAATTCCAACTATTATTCTCTTCCTAGTATCATTGCATCGGAGCATATTCCATCATGTTTTCTCAATGGAGGATCAGCTACCAAACCTCGACACAAAGGAGGCCTGTTAGATGGTTCATGGAAAACCCATAGACTAGAAACTGTCATATCCCTTGCACGATAGATACAACAAAGAAAATCACACCACAGAGAATCAAACATCCTCAGTGCCGAATCCATTCAACAAGGAATAAATGGAGTTGCTGCTAAAAAAAACCCAAAGAGTCTGTGAAGAGTACATTGAACCCAAGAGGTACTGCCCCTTAAGGATTGACTCCTCTTTTTGCGCTGGAATAACTTCACCAGAAATCTTTGGAACCGAACAGGCCTTTCCCAAAATTGAATCATCTGCATGATTCCTTTGAGGTTGTTCCTGACGACAAAAGGATTTGACCGAACGAGGTGGCCGTTGGAAGATCAAAGATGAAAGCATCACGCTGACAATAAGGTTGTTCGCGACCAACAGTGGCCACATAAATCGAGCTACTGGATGCGGTTCACTTGAGGCTCTGCACAGCGGCGAAAAAAAGGGGCGGAGGCTGGCTACAATGAAGTGGTGTCGTGTGCGGGCGAATGCGGCCGCAACTTGCCGGAAGGTTGATGCTGGTTGCAGTGCGTGCTACGATGACGGCGGTGAAAGGGAGAAACATAGGGTAATGTAGTGGCTGGCTGACGTTGCATGCGGTGCAGTTGTGGTAATAGCCGTAGCGGGGGAGGCAACCTAGCAGGGTGGGCGCGTGAGCAGAAGGGGAGGAAGTCGATGTTGCTAGCGAGAAGAAGCGCAGTCAAAGAAATCACTTCCATCCCTAATTCCACTTGGGCTTTTCCAATTAAACCCTAGCTTAGGTTTTGATTTATATAACCCTATATTAATTGACTTAATCAATGTTTTGAATAAAATAATTAGACTTAACCAAATCTAATAAAATTTTATCCCGAAATTATCAACTAAAATACTAATAAATAACTAAATTTCCTTTTAATAAATAAATACATTTATTTTATTTATTTCATTTTTAAATTATATTATATTATTTTTAAATTTTAATTTATAGTTCTTTTTCGATATATTACATTCTCCCCCACTAATAAAAATTTGGTCCCCAAATTTCCTACTTGATATACCCTAAAAAAGATATCCTATCTACATGTCGTTCTTCTAATCTAAGTAGTTTTCTTCATCAGAAACTCATTACCATTCAACCTCAATCCAATAGATGATCGACCTTCTTATATCTAGAGTATAATCTAGAACTCCAACTATAACTTCCACAATGTAAATAAACTAAGTACATACTTCCATGTACTTCAACGATTAGGTAAGCCTAAGTGTCTTATCACTCTTCCAGCTTATTCCAATATCTTAACATTATAATTGTCAGATCGTAAACTTCTCTGTGGGTTATGGACCCACGATGCTTCCATTGCGCAACTCTAATCCATATCCCAATCGATTACTAGTCTCCTCATCTTCAGCAAGTGTGAGGTCTAGTCCATTTCTGCTAAGTTTTTGTATGTTGAGTCTCATACTCTAAGTTATGGGTAGTCTAATCTCAAGTCAAGGTATGACTATCAAGATCCAAGGGTTACTCCTTTACATCGTAACGGGGCATTAAAGTCTTCCTTGCTATTATAACTAATCTACAAGGGTGAGGCATCAAAATTCTATAAAGTTTTCCCTAAGTATTATTGGGATAAAAGTGAATGTGAACATATCAACTAGAATAGGATAAACGGGAATGATACCTCATACACTAGACCCATCGGCTCATTGAGTCATCTCGATCAGTATGACTCGACCTAGTGTCTCTCAATAGGTACTAATAGAGGATCCAGACATCCTGATTTGAATGTAAGTTGCAAGACCCTGGACAACCTGAAGCATACGATCATAGTCTTGAGCTCCTTAATGGGGCAAAAATTCTACAAGTCGATTAAATTTCTCCACTGTAATCCATGATGCTTCGATCACCTTGCTTACGATTCAGACACTCCTAACGACAACTTATATAGAAAGAGATAGAGAAATATTGTCTCTCTAAGGCCTCTCGTAATAGTATCCAAGTGATACTCTACTCCTCGAAACCATCCACTGCATGTTCCACCATGTGATGGTCAGACCTCATAAGTGATACATCGTAAGCTCCCTCTTCCCTGCATCCATGCAAGTTATGCATCCAAGTGAGTCTTCTACATTGTCCATCCATGCACGAGCAATCCATGGATCGGTATCTCCTAAAATAAGGTAAAATGATCCTTCATTGTCTTGGCCAGTGTAGGTTTACATGCCTTATCTATGACCAAATCACTAGTAGTAGGGACTAATGCTCTCTGAGGGGTTACTCTTTGACCTCCAAATGGGTCTAACCCTAGCTTCCTAATTTGACATCAGTCGAAACCTCTAAGAGTCTACATTTTCAACCATGAGGGTAGGTCCCGCAGCATCAATAGGTCGCTTTCAAGGGCGACCTCTTCCACGACCATGAGTAGGGGCAATTTCATTAGGTAGAATTTCCTACAATGAGTAAATATGTAAATATATAACAAGAAAACATAATGATAACTTCCTATTACATAAGAAAAGTACAATGACCACTAAAGACAATAACTTTTCCTATAGCTTAGAGATGTCCTTCAGCTTGCATGGTCCCAAAACACGAGAACACCAAAAACAAAGGAAAAGACAATCTCGAAACACAAAACCCACAGGTTAGTGCCAATAAGATCCACATATCTCCACAATGGTATAATATTGTCCACTTTGGGCCTAAGTCCTCATGGTTTTATTTGTGGGATTTATCCAAAATGCCTCATACCAATGGAAATATATTTTTATCTTATAAGCACATGATATTTTCCATGTCTTACCAATGTGAGACTTTGATTGTATTCCTCATACTCCCAACAATCCACAATCCCCCCCCCCCAAACAAAGGACCACATTGAGCCCCCCTCAATCCTATCCATCCTCGAAGGACTTTCTTTTCTTGATGTTCGATCCTCAACCCACCAGGACTTCCTGCCAACTATCTGGTCCTCCTGACCCAGCTGGACTTCTTGCTAGTTGTCCAGCCCTTCTTGACCAACTGGACTTCCTGTCAGTTGTTCGATTCTCTTACCCAACTGGACTTTCTGTCTGGCATCTGGTTCTCTTGATCCGGACATGGGAGCTCCACTTCCTTTGTTCGAGGTTCAGGGTTTGACATGAACTATGGCTCTGATACCAATAAAATTGTCATGCCCCGGGGGCATAATCGTCATCCAAATGACGATGGAGCCCCTAAGTGACAATATTCAAAAATATAATATTGGAACTAGATCTAGAAAAAATCTCGAAATAATAATAGAATACAATTATTATAACTACATGCATGCACAACTAAAATATAAATCAACTAAAAGTAACATATATTTATGACACCAAAACAAATCGCGACAAAATCCAATGCGCATAAACAAAATGAAATAACAATGAAAATAATAAAATGACATCTCGACGATGCAGTGGGACCAGTATGACAAGGGACTCTCTGAGCGACGTGAAGGTAGGTCAATAGGGCACGCCCTCTATCAGCTAACCTGGAGGATAAGAGAAGAGGGGGTGAGTACAATCACTCAGCGGGTGGATAGAAAATAGTGCATAATCATAATAGATATAATGGACGTAATGGAAGTCAAAGGAAACAAACTAGAGTAACCCAAACCTCAGAGTACCAATATCGATCTGCATCTAACCTGGTCAGCAGTATAATAAATACACCTGCACATACACAACCAACTGCAATCTACAAGAAAATACACACCAAGATACCGCAACAAAGCCTCATGGCTCCCGAGGTAATACCAAGGGAACTATCTATGAGCTATCACAAACGAAACTCGTGGGCCAACAAACAATGTACAAAGCACTGTCTACGCACAACTACATGCTACCACGAATGAGATTTGTGGGTAGATAGGCAATATAAAGACTCAATGTCTGCGGGCAATGACATGCTTCCACGAATGAGTCTCGTGGGTAGACAGAGTGTATAGCTATCTAGCTATTGACTGCAAGCAACAACATGCTACCACGAATGGATCTCGTGGGCATTCCGAGTATATAACTATCTAGTTATCAACTGCACGCAATAGCATGCTATCATGAATGGGTCTCGTAGGCAGTCGATTATCCTAGGTTGTTAAACCTAGGGTTATCCAATACATCTAGCATAGAACATCTATTAAAGTCGACAAAGATCATCAATCAACAAATAAACCCATCGAGGCGGTCAAGTGAGGGTTCCAACACCTCTAACATGAACGCTTATCAAGGCTGATAAAGACCACAAGTCTATTAATAAACACATCGAGACGATTAATCATAAGGTTCCAGCCCAACTAACCAGAAATGCGTATCAAGGCCGATAAAGATCATAAATCTACTCATAAACACGTCAAGACGGTTAAGCCTAAAGTACACCATTTCTACAAGTTCCATCATGCATTCTACAACATGCTATCACGAATAGGTCTCGTGGGTACTTAAGATGTAAAGTAGCTATCTAGCTATAGACGACACACAAATCCAATTATCACTAACTCTGAACGGATAATGCAAGAGTATAACTTTACGGTAGGTCATCTCAACCACGTTTGGGAGACATGATCGACCACAGATATACAAAGCAACCATAGAGAAACTCTACTGTAACCTTCTCAATCACAAATGGGAGACATAGTTGGCATACGGGATATGAGAAACGATATATACCCTCTAAGGATCAATCTCATCTTAATCATATGACCTCTACTAGTCCGATCACAATATCCACCGAACCAATAACTAGATCAAACATTTACATGTAGCATCAATCAATAAGCGCGTTTGAGTTATTATGCCTAGGGTTCTAAATCCTAGGGTTCTATTAATGTTGTTTCGTTCCTTAGATTCACTCCGAAGGAATAACCTCATTTACATTATACCATCTCCACTAGTCTCAATCCAAATATCAACTGGGATAATAACTAAATAACCTATACCAGTAACATCTACCAGTAAGAACATCTGATTTATTACGCCTAGGGTTCCAACACCTAGTGTTCTACTAATATTGTTTCATTCCTGAGATCTGCTCCTACGGAATAATCTCATCTAAGTTATACTAACTCTACTAGTCTCAATCATGGTATCAACCACAACAATACATAACCAAATAAGCGCATAACAGTGATATTCAATGAACAACAACATATGCATACTAATGGAAATCAATAGCCCGAAGTCAATAGGGTATAACAAGGGGTCAAGCAAGTACAAGGTCAAGGCGATACTAGATAGAGTATCAAGTGCAAATATACTAAGCAACGTAATCATGTACTAAAATCTAAAGAGGTCACAGAACCTATATTTATCTTCTGAGAATTTATCTCATCTTAATCATACTACCTCAGTAGTTCAATCCTAATACTAATCCAAAAAATGATAGGTAAACATATATCAGTAACATATATCAATTTATATCATATCAATAACTAGGCACGTATAACAGTAATATCAATCTATAACTACATGCTAATGATAAGCAAGCAACCTAGAATCCAAGGGTCCAAAAATATAAGATCAAAGAAGTTCTAGCAAGAATGCAAAGTGTAACTACAAGATAACCTAAGTAAACAATATAACCATGCACTAAATTCTAAAAATGTCAAAGATCCACCCCCCTGATCTGTATACCGCGCTAACTGTCTTTCAATTCGAAGATGCTTCAACTCCCAACTCTGTCATGCACCTCCATTATTACTGTTTGCTTCAGTATAATTCCAACTATTATTCTCTTCCTGGTATCATTGCATCGAAGCATATTCCATCATATTTTCTCAATGGAGGGTCAACTACCAAACCTCGGCACAAAGGAGGCTTGTTTGATGGTTCATGGAAAACCCATAGACTAGAAATTGTCATATCCCTTGCACGATAGATACAACAGAGAAAATCACACCACAGAGAATCAAACATCCTCAGTGTTGAATCCATTCAATAAGGAACAAATGGAGTTGCTGCTGAAAAAAAACCCCAAGAGTCTGTGAAGAGTACATTGAACCCAAGAGGTACTACCCCTTAAAGATTGACTCCTCTTTTTGCGCTGGAATAACTTCACCAGCAAATCTTTGGAACCGAGCAAGCCTTTCCCAAAATTGGATCATCTGCATGATTCCTTCGAGTTTGTTCCTGACGATGAAGGGATTTGACCGGACGAGGTGGTTGCTGGAAGCTCAAAGATGGAAGCAGCACGCTGACAGTAAGGTTGGTTTGTGACCAACAGTGGCAACATAAATTGAGTGACTAGATGCAGCTCACTTGAGGCTCTGCATGGAGGCTGCAAAAAAGGGTGGAGGCTGGCTGCGATGAAGTGGTGTTGTGTGCGGGTGGCTACAGCGAAGGCCGATGCTGGCTATGGTGCATGCTGCGACGGCGACGGTGAAAGGGCGAAACAGAGGGCGGTGCGGTGGCTAGCCGACATTGTGTGTGGGACGACTATGGTGCTAACCACAGTGGCGGAGGCAGCCTGGCAAGGTGGGTGTGCGAGCAGAAGTGGAGGAGGTCGATGCTGAGCGCGGAGAAGAAGGTGGCGGTGCGGCGACGGGTTGCGGATGCGAAGAAGGGGAGACGCGTGAGGAAAAAAGAAATCGCTTCCATCCCTAATTCCACTTAGGCTTTTCCAATTAAACCCTAGCTTAGGTTTTAATTTATATAACCCTATATTAATTGACTTAATCAATGTTTTGAATAAAATAATTAGACTTAACCAAATATAATAAAAAAATTTCTCGAAATTATCAACTAAAATACTAATAAATAACTAAATTACCTTTTAATAAATAAACACATTTATTTTATTTATTTCATTTTTAAATTATATTATATTATTTTTAAATTTTAATTTATAGTTCATTTTTTCGATATATTACAAACACCCTTGGGGAGAATCTTTTTGATGTATGTCAAAAAGGGGTAGAAAATGGAATTCTTAATTTGGAAAATTGGGAAGATTGATTTGAGTTAGTATTCTAACTCAAAAGTATTGGTTTTTGTCAAACATCAAAAAGGAGAGATTGTTGGTGTAATCGACCCAGATCACAATTGACCAAACTCGAGTTTGACTCGAGTAATGGTTTGATTTTAGTGTTTTGAAGTTTGACTTTGATGTTTGACAAATGAGTTGACTATTATTTGACAATGGGTTGACTATATGGTTGACATGGGATTGACCATATGATGGAAAAGTCCAAGTGGGACACTTGGCAATGGAGAATCCAAGTCTTATGTACTTGACATGGAAAGTTCAAGTCTTGGGTACTTGGCATGGAAAGTCCAAGCATGGGTCTTGGCAATTGGAAAGTCCAACATGGGTTGGCAAGGAAAGTCCAAGAATGGGTCTTGGCAAGGGAAAGTCCAAGCTTGAGTCTTGACAATTGGAAAGTCCAACATGAGTTGACATGGAAAGTCCGAGCATGAGTCTTGGCAAGGGAAAGTCCAAGCTTTAGTCTCGGCAAATGGAAAGTCCAACATGGGTTGGCAAGGGATGTCCAAGGGTTGATATTGGCGGCGTAATGTCCAAGCGAGAGTCTTGGCAGAATAAGTCCAATGGTTTGGCGGTGTAAAGTCCAAGCGGTAGTCTTGGCAGCGTAGGCCCAAATGTGCCTTGGCGATGTAGACTAGCTTAGCATGACAATAGGCGATGGAAGCACCTGAAGGCTAGCGTATGGATGAACAAGTCATGGATGACTTAGAGGGATCCGATAGGCGTGAGGCTGATGGAGGTGGCTAGAAGGCTTAGGTCTAGGCTAAGGGTGGTTTAACAAGTATAAGGGCATCATACTTGGGGTTAAACCTCATGTTTGAGGTTTGTCAATCGACCGGGGTTATGAACCAGGCGATTGGTCAAGTGTTTTGACACATGGAAGCCGAGTCGACTTGTAGAAGTAGATTGGGGTTATGACCAGTCGACTGTGGCAAATAACCTTAGCGATCATTATCGAGCGATTGAGCAATCGATCGCCATGGATGGCGATCACGGTCGAGATTACGAGCGAGCGCTCGATAGCCGATCGGTCGATCGGCTATGCCCTTGGAAATTGACTGATGGGTAATGACAATCGACTGCTAGTGTATCCGTTGGAGTTTAGCTGACGTGGATTAAGTCATTGTGTGACAATGGCTGCAGGAGCAGTCGACTGGGGCCTTATGGTAGTCGACTGCTAGGCAAAAATCTGCCCGAGTTATAGCTTTAAAGGGAGCTCGAAAGGGAGGATTTAGCAGTGATTTTTGAGGCATTTTTGGAGGGGAATTGTTGTTGCATTCTAGACCTTCAAGACCAATCCAAAGCAACAAACAAGCAAGCAATCTAAAGATCTTGTGTAAATTGTTTTTTACTTGTTTTTGTACATTGCTTAGTTTACTTGTTGTAATTTCTTTGTATTACTGTTGTAATCGTTGTAAGAGGTTTCTCCACCTCCGGATTGTTCCAAGAAGAAGTTATTAGTGGTGGTATTTGCATCACTAGGGCTCATCCGAGCTCAACCCGTGGAGTAGGACCCTAAGGTTCCGAACCACGTTATATTATCGTGTTTTGATTGTGTTTGTCGTGTTTTGTTATTGCTATTCTATATTCCACTGCGTTAATAACGATTGCTAGCGACGTCCAATTCCTAACATAATTGTGGAAAGATCCCTAGTGATACTGCTGTTACATTTTCTCTGTGAAATGGGTAAAAGGGCTCGCATGTAAGACACTATCCGAACCAAATAATCAGTTCGGCGAAGAAAGTAAGGAAGAATGGTTTGGGTGTGATCGTCTGGGACAATTGGAATGGGAGGACCAGTTGAGGTAATCGACACGGCGAAGCGAAGCCGGAGATCTCTTCGCTAGGAGATGAACGAGAATCAGTTCGGCCTAGTAGGCCTGGAAGCAGATGGGGTTGATGAGAGTTGACTCAGAATAGCTAGTCCGAAAATAGTTTGGTGAAGAAAAAAGAAGAGTTGGTTCGGACTACTGAGAAGAGCCCAAGGGCTATGCCACACGTGAGCTATAGGTCTAGATTAGTTTCACCAAAGGCAAACGGTTGAAAGGGACAGGCTAGCATATTTCATAAAATGTAGATGAGAAGTTGTTACACAACAGAAGGGAGGTCCCCACATAATATTCCGAGGAGCCTTCGCTCCTCGTGTCTGTAACAGAATGATTCTCCAGGTGGATGTGGTGGCCACGTGTACGATGAGGGAAGTTTGCGATGCAACAACTGATCAGAGGAGGGGAATAAAAGGGAAGAGCAGGACAAATGAAGGGGGATCGACATTATTCCAACCAGCCAGAGACAAAGGCACATTGGGGAAAGAGGAGAGCTACCACTTCGCCGGAGAAGGAGAGTGGTGATCTTTATCTTTCGTGTACTGTTTCTTGTATCTTGACTTGATTGTAAGAGGTTTGCTCCTCCGCCTTCGGAAGTTCATTTCCATGAAGGAGGACGTTCATAGTGAAAGTGCTTTGGCACAGCAGTCGGTGAGAGAGCTCACCTCTGTGGAGTAGGAATCCTTATTCCGAACCACGTTACATCCTGTGTCTTGGTTTGTTGTCTGTGTTGGCTCGCGTATCTTCGCTTTACATTTTCATTTTTACTGTTACGGCCGGAGAGAACCCCCTAAGCTTCCTTCGCGCTTCATCGCATCGAAAGGAAGTCAACAGATCTTCTTCCCCGTCACCGCATCACCTGGAAACCTTATAGGCATCGACAATGGATGTACATAAGGCGTTCCTCGGGAATGCCTTAAGTGTATACCTAATTACGTCCCTATTTTCTATTTGATGTCCGATTAAATGTAAACCATTCAAAATGTCTTTTATTCTCGTGTGAAGTTGACTAGCATTTTCATTTTTTTTCATTTTATAATTAAATAGTTTATTAAGTAACATGTCTCATTTAGCTATCCTAGTGTCATTTGTACCTTCATGTAATTCGATTAATTTGTCCCATAATTTCTTAAAGTTTTCAAATGGACCCACCCTATTGAGCTCTTCTTTGGTAAGTTTGCATTGCAAGGTGTTAAGCGCCTTGTAATCGACTTGAGCCCGTTATCTAACGTCCGTGGTCCATTTCTCCGGTTCTAACAACTCACCCGAGTCGTCTACCAGCGAGACAAAACCTTTCCTAATTGAAAACCGAACCTCTAGGTTGGTTTTAAGGTAGCACTTCATTCGCCTTTTCCAATAGGAAAAGTCCTCTCTGTTGAAGAGAGGAGGGCGAATAGTGCTATACCCTTCTAAGTGCGACATTATTAAATTTTATTTAATTTAATTAAAATTTAATTATTCCTAGAGTTGTAAAAAATAATTCTAAATGCAATAATTAATAAAAATTATTTTAAGTGACAAAATTAAATAAAATTGTTCTGAATGCAGAAAATTAAATAGAATATTTTCTCAATGCAAAAAATTAAAGAAATATTTTCTAAATGCAGAAGATTAAATAAAATATTCCCTAAATGCAAAAAATTAATGAAATATTTTCTAAATGTATAATATTAAATAAAATATTTCCTAAATGTAGAAAATTAAAGAAATATGATCTAAATGCAGAATATTAAATAAAATATTTCCTAAATGTAGAAAATTAAAGAAATATTATCTAAATGTAGAATATTAAATAAAATATTTCCTAAAAGTAGAAAATTAAAGAAATATTATCTAAATGCAGAATATTAAACAAAATATTTCCTAAATGTAGAAAATTAAAGAAATATTAAATAAAATATTTCTAAATCAAGAAAATTAATACAAATTATTCTAAAGCAAGAAAATTAATAAAAATTATTCTAAAGCTCTCGATGGTGGTTGCATCAAATTCGGAGTGCTCCCACTTTGATACCAATTGTAGGATCGAGATGCTCCGAGAGAGGGGTGAATCTCAGAAGTTATAATTTTCTTAAGATTTTTAAACTTATTTTATATTATCAATTAGAGTATACAGCGGAAATGAAATCAAGACACAATCTATTTACTTGGTTCATAGGGTTGGTACTTCAATGCCCGTAGCTCTTTAAAGAGCTACCTCGATGGACAATCACTATATTACCTCCAACTTGAGAACTCTCGACTCCGGAGGGATTCACTTTTTATAAATAATAAGAGATAGGTAACACTCTATCTTCTCTTTTGAAATTAAGTACACATAGCAAAAATAAGTACAAACAATATTAGAGCTAAGTTATACCGACACTAATTGAAATATGGAGGTAGGCACGGAGTGTTGGATGTGCGTCTTTGCGAGGAATTGAAGCTCTAGTGGACGAGAATGAATTTTTGCAATACTTCGGCGCAGTAGTAGTGTTCTGGTCAGAGCTAGTCGAGCACTTATTTTATAAAGCTTTTCCAGTCGACTCCACATCATCATGTCGATATAGAACTTCTGGTCTTCCAATCGACTAAAAACTCCCCAGTCGACTCTAGGTCACTTGGCTCTACATCAGGAAGTTTGACTCTCTAGTCGACTAAACCTCTCCCAGTTGACTGAAACTCTTTCCATCTTGAGCTCGTTTCCTAACGTCCGCAGTCCATTTCTTCGGTTCTAACAACTCACCCGAGTCGTCTACCATTGAGACAAAATCATTTTTAATCAAAAACCAAACCTCTTGGTCAATTTTTAGGTAGCACTCCATTCACCTTTTCCAATAGGAAAAGTCCTCTCCGTTAAAGAGAGAAGGGTGAATGTTATACCCTTTTAAGTGCAACATTATTAAAATTTATTTAATTTAATTAAAATTCAGAATTATTCCTAGAGTTGTAAAAAATAATTCTAAATTCAATAATTAATAAAAATTATTTTAAATGAAAAAATTAAATAAAATTGTTCTGAATGCAGAAAATTAAATAGAATATTTTCTCAATGCAGAAATTTAAAGAAATATTTTCTAAATATAGAATATTAAATAAAATATTTCCTAAATGTAGAAAATTAATGAAATATTTTCTAAATGTAGAATATTAAATAAAATCTTTCCTAAATTCAGAAAATTAAAGAAATATTATCTAAATGCAGAATATTAAATAAAATATTTCCTATTTGCACAAAAATTAAAGAAATATTATCTAAATGAAAAATATTAAATAAAATATTTCCTAAATGCAAAAAATTAAAGAAATATTATCTAAATGCAGAATATTAAATAAAATTATTCTAAACCAAAAAAATTAATAAAAATTATTCTAAAGCAAGAAAATTAATAAAAATTATTCTAAAACAAGAAAATTAATAAAAATTATTTTAAAGCAAGAAAATTAATAAAAATTATTCTAAAGTAAGAAAATTAAAAAAAAAATTATTCTAAATCTCTCGATGGTGGTTGCACCAAATTCGGAGCGCCCCCACTCTATTACCAATTGTAAGATCGAGATGCTCCGAGAGAGGGGGTGAATCTCAGAAGTTATAATTTTCTTAAGATTTTTTAAAATTATTTTATATTATCAATTAGAGTATGCAGTGGAAATGAAATCACGACACATTCTATTTACTTGGTTCACAACCCTAACAGGGTTGGTACTCCAAGGCCCGTAGCTCTTCCAAGAGCTACCTCGATGGGAAATCAGTATATGTCCTCCGACTCGAGAACTCTCGAGGGAGGGATTCGCTTTTTACAAATAATAAGAGTCAGGTAACACTCTACATTCTCTTTTAAAATTAAGTACACAAAGCGAAAATAAGTACAAACAAAATTAGAGCTAAGTTATACCGACACTAATTGAAATATAGAGGTAGGCACGGAGTGTCGGATGTGAGTCTTTGCGAGGAATTGAAGCTCTAGTGGACGAGAATGAATTTTTACAGCAACGATGTGTTAGTGCTTATAAGATCACAACATCGACGTATTAGTGCTTATAAGATCCATATATCTCCACAATGACATAATATTGTCCACTTTGGGCCTAAGCCTTCAAGGTTTTATTTTTGGGCTTTACTCAAAAGGCCTCATGCCAATGGAGATATCTTTTCATCTTATAAGCACACGATCTTTTCCATGTCTTACCAATGTGGGACTTTGATTGTATTCCCAATACTCCAACAATCGCCCCTCAAATGAAGCACCACATTGACCCCCCTTCAAGCCTATCTGTTCTCGAAGGACATCCTCTACTTGATGTCCGATCCTCAGCCCACCAAGACTTCCTACCAACTGTCTGATCCTCCTGACCCAGCTGAACTTCCTACTAGTTGTCCAGCCCTTCTGACCCAACTAGACTTTCTGCCAGTTGTTCGGTCCTCCCGACCCAACTAGACTTCCTACTTGGTGTCTGGTTTGTTGGTGATCGAACGGCCGGCTAGAGGGGGGGTGAATAGCCCTCTTTCATTGGATGTCGTATTTCGATCGCTCTTGTTGCGTGCTCGTCTACAATTCTTGTTAGCGCAGCGGAATAACAATAATAATACTAATAAGATACACAAATACACACAAGTACATGCAATACACCAAGATATATGTGGTTCAGAACCGAATGGTTCCTACTCCACGGGTGAGCTCCTCGAGCTCTAGTTATGCACACAACACTAACTAAACTCCTTCTCGACTACACGTCGGAGGTGGAGAAACCTCTCACAAGTTATTACAACAAGTAATATGAAATACAACAAGAAATACAAAGACAATACAAAAGAAAACTTTTACACAATTGCTTTGATCGCTTTCTTGTTGCTTGCTTTTGCTTGCTCTTGAAGGTCTGGAATGCAACAGCAATTCCCCTCCAAAGTCACCTCAAAAGCCTTGGCAAAATCCTCCAACTCGTGCTCCATTTATAACCTGCATCAAGCTATTTTTGCGCCCATCAGTCGACTGATCGTGACCATCAGTCGACTGGTCCCGTAGCCGTTGTCTCACAACGGCCAGATCCACATTGGTTAAGTTCCAACGAATCACACATCGATCGGTCGATGGCACCCATCGATCGGTGATCATCCATCGATCGAGTCTTTGGCGAGCTCGACTCCATTCTCGCGTCTGCAGTGTCATCATCGATCATTGCCATCCCTCGGCGGCCGATTCTCCAACGATCATTGCCCTCCCTCGGTAGTCGACTGATCAGCCAGACTTGGTTCAGTCGAACACTGGTCGAACCCATACGACCTAGAGCAGTCGATTGGCACCTATGCCAGTCGACTGATGTTGGCTAAAACCTCAAACATAACGATGTTTGAGCCTCCGACACTCAGTCTTAGCCACTTGGCCAAGTCCACCTTATCCCTCATGGAGTTCCCCACCGAAGCTCTCTTCCCTCGGCCTACGTCCCTCGGATGCGCCAAGCGCACGGCTTTGCAATGCCATCCTTCGCGTCTCATACCCTAGAAGTATGGTTCCCTTTGGGCTCACTCCATTCGCTCCTCGTCCGGCGGTCCCTCAGATCCACCAAGCGCACGACTTCGTAATGTCATCCTTCACCGACTCAAGGACCCCGAGCCTAGTGAACTTACCAAGTCCTCAAGACTTCCCAAATGCACCAAGCGCACGGCTTCGCAATGCATTTCTCACCAAGCACCAAGCGCACGGCTTCGCAATGCTTTGGACTTTCCCATGCCAAGGCTTTCCCCTTGGACTTCCACACCAAGCTCCATGCTTGGATTTTCCATGCCAACCCCATGTTGGACTTTCCCATGACAATCCCATGTCATGAGTTTTGTCTATCATCAAAATACTATCAAGGTACTGCTCGAGTCAAACTCGAGTCAACCTGGGCCGATTGCACCAACAATCTCCCCCTTTTTGATGATTGACAAAACTACCATCTCAAGTCTACCAATTCTCCCATATTGGCAATTTTCATATCCCAATGAGAATTCCAACGAACCCTAATTGGTAACTTGGTAACTTCTCCCCCTTTTTGACATTACATCAAAAAGGTCCTCCCCAAGGGTATGAATGTCTCATATCCCAATGAGATCTTACAATCTCTCCCTTGGAGGCACACATGCCTACAATCTTTCTAGTGATCCCATATCACTTAAAGAGAGGCAACCCAATTTTCCTCCATGAGGAAATACACATCTATCTTCCCATGATGGATACCTCCCCCTAGAGGCTTGCTCCCCCTTGACCATTGCTCCAACAATGTCCTTGGAGAGTCCCTAAGCCAATAGAAATATTAACCAAATCAAAATTAAGGCAAAGTTCAACAATGAACTCTCTTCCACCTTAAAATTGATACTCACCCTCAACCCAACTCCTAATCCATATCCAATGGATTCCCACCCTCTCTAATGCTTTCCCAAGCATATTCTAGGGTTAGAAGTTGTTAGGGGACCAAAACACAGCTGAACATGGGCCTAACCAACAAAGTTTACCCGAAATCAGCATTGTCAGTCGACTGCATCAGAAACCAGTCGACTAACACCCTCATCATCATGCCTCCTGGCATGATCGATAATCGATTTAGTTTCAATTTCAGAAATGACTTTCCGAAATTCATAAGTAAATATACATATGTAGATAAATCTTGAAATTTAGTATGTATATTACTTATCACAAACATAATGGGTGAAAAATATTGGAAAATTATTTTACCCATTAAATTAGGAGATTGATACAAAGTCCAAAATTCAAGAAAAACTTCAATAACGAGCCATCTTTGTATCATCCCATTCAATGGTGATAGCTATCAAAAGATAGGCTTCACCAAGGTTTTTCAAAATGTTTTTAAAACCTTTAATTCCTTTTCCTTAAACATCTCACTTATATCTAGATGTGTAAAAACACATTCAAGGCAATTAATCTAGTGAGATGTGGGTTTTTGTTCTTTAAATGGTCTCATGCATATTTCTAGGCAATATTATTTGATTCCCATCAAATCATGCCATAGTCCTTAATTTCATTTTAATTTGTGCATGATGATGATTATGGCATAAATATGATATAAATAAAAACATATGCCAAAATCATGATGTCATGGCATGTAAATGTCATTCAAGCATACATGACATATAAAAATAAATCTAAACATTATCATGACATAGTTAGAGATACAAATGAGAATGATGTCATGACATGGCAAGGCAAATAAAGCATGACAAGTAAAATATACTAAGGTATAGAATACCTAAGTGTTAAACTCAATTTTCCATTTCTAGGGATTAAACCAATTTTGCCTTAATGCCATTCATTTCCCTATTGTGTCATAAACCCAAAATGGCACACCATGACCTCTATTGTGCCAATTTAAATCATTTTTGACTTTTCAAGCATATTGGCACATGCTAATGTGTCAACTCACAATGGCTAGGTTAACTACCCATCCACTTAGGGTTGACACACCCTAACCCATCTAGCGTGAATTAATCATGCTCTTAGGAACCCAATATCTATTGGAGCTCCTTGGGTTAACAAGGTATTCCCTAGGGATAACTTCCCTAGATACCTTCCTAATGACCCTTTTAGGCTTTGAAGCCATAGTCTTTTGGGTCTTTCCTATGTCAACTCTAGAGGTGACTCCTCCATTGACCTTCTTAGTGGCTACATTTGATTTCTTTGAGGTGTTAGCCACTAAACACATACCATGGCTAGACTTAGGGATGGCTTCCCTATTAGCCTTGGTTTGTCTAGACCTAGATGATGTTCCATAATTAAATGGAACATTATGGTAGGACATAGGTTTGTGACCCAAACCCTTCTTGCCCTTAGATGTTTCTTGTTTCCTAGGTCTTGAATTTTGTGCATTAGACCCCTTAACCGAGTTTGATATTATTGCTAGGGTCTTCTCTAATTTTTCTAGCCTTGACCTCAAGGCTTGGTTTTCTAACTCTAATTTTCCCAATTTTGAATTTTCATTTATCTTTTGGGAAATGTTTTTCTTTTTAGGCATATGCCTAGATTTCTTGGGATTAACACCCAAGTTTTCTTCAATTCTCCTAATTGACTCTCTAGGTAATATAGGTCTAGTGTTTTGGGTCCTAGGTTTGTCCTTAGTTATATGAACATGCTTGGCACCTAGACAATACACCTTATTATTTCTCTTAGCATGCTTTTCATTGATAATGGCAAGAGAACTAAAATAATTTTTAGCATGCTTTTTGACTTTAGGAATTAAAGGTGCATTATTTAATTATACCTTAGGGTTAGCTTGGGAAGCTCCCCCTACATGAATTACACCTTCTTGCCCTTTCTTCCTCCCCCTAGGGCATTAGCTTCGGTAATGTCCCCGTTGGTTGCATTTGAAGCACACAATGTGCTCTTTGCTTTTAATTTTGGGAACACCGGCATCCTTTGACTTTGGGTTGACTTTTGGTGTCGATGCCTTCTTCTTAGCCAATTTAGGGCATTTTCTCTTGTAATGCCCTTTCTCCCTACACTCAAAACAAATAATATAATCTTTACGATTAATTATAATACATGAGTCACCTAGGGAGTTGGTGGAAGCCTCTTGGTCATTTCTTCCGGAGGTAGATGCTTCATTTTGGCTTGGCTCCGGAGTTGAAATCCTTTCCTCCCCCTCAACGCTAGAGGTGGAGGTCTCCACCAAGTCATCCACATCTTCAAAAGTGGATGGTGTTGGTGCAATCGGCCCAGGTTGACTCGAGTTTGACTCGAGCAGTACCTTGATGATATTTTGATGATAGACAAAACTTATGACATGGGATTGTCATGGGAAAGTCCAACATGGGGTTGGCATGGAAAATCCAAGCATGGAGCTTGGTGTGGAAGTCAAAGGGGGAAGCCTTGGCATGGGAAAGTCCAAAGCATTGCGAAGTCGTGCGCTTGGTGCTTGGCATGGGAAAGTCCAAAGCATTGCGAAGTCATGCGCTTGGTGCTTGGCATGGGAAATCCAAAGCATTGCGAAGCCGTGCGCTTGGTGCTTGGTGAGAAATGCATTGTGAAGCTGTGCGCTTGGTGCATTTGGGAAGTCTTGAGGACTTGGTAAGTTCACTAGGCTCGGGGTCCTTGACTCGGTGAAGGATGGCATTGCGAAGCCGTGCGCTTGGTGCATCCGAGGGACTGCCGGACGGGGAGCGAATGGAGTGAGCCCAAAGGGAAGCATACTTCTAGGGCATGAGATGCGAAGGATGGCGTTGCGAAACCGTGCGCTTGGCGCATCCGAGGACGTAGGCGAGGGAAGAGAGCTGGTGGGAACTCCATGTGGGATAAGGTGGACTTGGCCAAGTGGCTAAGACTGAGTGTCGGAGGCTCAAACATCGTTATGTTTGAGGTTTTAGCCGACATCAGTCGACTGGCATAGGTGCCAGTCGACTGCTCTAGGTCGTATGGGTTCGACCAGTGTTCGACTGAACCAAGTCTGGCTGATCAGTCGATCAAGGGAACGGTCGAGGAGAATCGATCCGACCGAGGATGGCAATCGGTGATGACACCGCGCAGGGCACGAGAATGGAGTCGAGCTTGCCAAAGACTCGATCGATGGTTGATCGATCGGTGATGGGTGCCATCAGTCGACTGATGTGTGATCCGTTGGAACTTAACCAACGTGGATCTGGCCGTTGTGAGACAACGGCTATGGGACCAGTCGACTGATGGTCACGATCAGTCGACTGATGGGCGCGAAAACAGCTTGATGCAGGTTATAAAAGGAGCACGAGTTGGAGGATTTCGCCAAGGCTTTTTGGGTGACTTTGAAGGGGAATTGCTGTTGCATTCCAGACCTTCAAGAGCAAGCAAAAGCAATCGGTGTAAAAGTTCTCTTTTGTATTGTCTTTGTATTTCTTGTTGTATTTCATTACTTAGTGTAATAGCTTGTGAGAGGTTTCTCCACCTCTGACGTGTAGTCGATAAGGAGTGTTGTTAGTGTCGTGCGCATAACACGAGCTCGTTGAGCTCACCCCGTGGGGTAGGAACCATTCGGTTCCGAACCACGTATATGCTTGTGTATTGATTGTGCTTGTGTTGTTGTTATTTCTATTGTTATTCCACTGCGTATATTAACGACAATTTTAGACGAGCACACGAGAATGAACGAATTACGACATCCAACGAACGAGGGCTATTCACCCCCCTCTAGCCAGCCAATCGCGATCGATCCGACCCCCAACAAGTGGTATCATAGCCGAGGTCGCTCTTCAAGGACTAACCGCCGCGAGAGCACTACAAGATGGCCGGCTTCATCCATCCACCGAAATTCGATGGAGATTTTTCTTGGTGGAGGAAACATATGGAGGTATATCTCGAAACCGATTTTGATTATATGATTATTATAGAAAATGGTTTTAAGATGCCTAGGGACAAACACAACAAGCCCATTGAAAAATCAAAGTGGACCCAAGACCAAATCAAAGACTTCAAGACAAATCTCAAGGTAATCAAGTTGATTAGTGATTTGTTACCTAACACTATTTGGTCTAGATTGGGTGATTATAGGGATGCAAGGGAATTATGGAGTAAGGTAATGAAATTCCAAGAAAATTCCCAATCGGCACAAGAAGAGGAGAATGAGGAAGAAGCACCCATCACATTTGATAATGTTGATGACTTGGTGGAGACCTCCACCTCTAGCATTGAGGGGGAGGAGAGGCAATCTTCCATCCCGGAGCAAGAACAAGAAGCATCCACATCCGGGAGAAGTGAAGATCATGAAGAGGCCTCCACCACCTCCCTAGGTAACTCAAGTGTTATTATTTTAAATAAAAATCACATAATATGCTTTGAGTGTAGGGAGAAAGAGCATTACAAGAGCAAATACCCTAAATTGGCTAAGGAAAAGGCATCAAGACCGAAAGTCAACCCAAAGTCAAAGGATGCCGGTGTTCCCAAAATCAAGAGCAAAGAGCACATTGTGTGCTTCAAATACAATCAAAAGGGACACTACCGAAGCCAATTCCCTAGGGGGAGGAAGAAAGGGCAAGAAGGTGTGACTCATGTAGGGGGAGCTTCCCAAGCTAACCCTAAGGTAAATTTATTTAATGCACTTTTAGTTCCTAGAGTTAAAAAGCATGCTAAGAATTACTTTAGTTCTCTTGCAATTATAAATGAAAAGCATGCTAGGAGAAATGATAAGATTTATTGCTTAGGTGCCAAGCATGTTAGTTTCTCTAAGGACAAACCTAGGACTCAAAACGCTAGACCTATTTTACCAAAAGAGTCCATTAGGAGAGTTGAAAACCATCTAGGCATTAACCCTAAGAAGGGTAGGCACATGCCTAAGAAGAAGAACATTCCTCAAAAATCTAATGAAAATTCAAAATTGAGGAAATTAGAGCTAGAGAACCAAGCCTTGAGGTCAAGGCTAGAAAAATTGGAGAAGACCCTAGCAATAATATCAAATTCGGTTAAGGGGTCTAATGTACAAAAGTCAAGACCTAGGAAACAAGAAACATCTAAGGGCAAGAAGGGTTTGGGTCACAAACCTATGTCCTACCATAATGTTCCATTTAATTATGGAACATCATCTAGGTCTAAACAAACCAAGGCTAATAGGGAAGTCATCCCTAAGTCTAGTCATGGTATGTATTTAGTGGCCAAGGACTTAAGAAAAACCAAGAAGGCCACTAAGAAGGTCAATGGAGGAGTCACCTCTAGAGTTGACCCAAGTAAGACCCAAAAGACTATGGTTTTAAAACCAAAAAGGGTCATTAGAAAGGTATCTAGGGAAGTTATCCCTAGGGAATACCTTGTTAACCCAAGGAGCTCCAATAGGTATTGGGTTCCTAAAAGCGTGATTGATTCACGCTAAATGGGTTAGGGTGTGTCAACCCTAAGTGGATGGGTAGTTAACCTAACCATAGTAGAGTTGACACATTAAGATGTGCCAATATGCTTGAGAAGTTTAAAATAATTTAAATTGGCATAATTAGGTCATAGAGGTATTGGTGTGCCATTTTGGGTTTTTGGCACACTATGAAAATGAATGGCATTAAGGCAAAATGAACTTAATCCCTAGAAATGGCAAATTGATTTTAACACTTAGGTATTCTATACCTTAGTATACTTTACTTGCCATGATTTGTTTGTCTTGCCATGTCATGACATCATTCTCATTTTTTTAATTATAAAAATGTCATGATAATGTTTAGACTTATGTTTGTATGTCATGTATGCTTAATTTTCATTCACATGCCATGACATCATTATTTTGACATATGCCTTTATCTATATCATAATTATGCCATAATCATCATCATGCATAAATTAAAATGAAATTAAGGACTATGGCATAATTTGATGGGAATCAAATAATATTGCCTTAGAAATATGCATGAGAATTTAAAAGAACAAAAACCCACATCTCACTAGATTAATTGCCTTGAATGTGTTTTACACATCTAGATATTTGTGAGATGTTTAGGAAAATGAAAATAAAGGTTTTAAAAACATTTTGAAAAACCTTGGTGAAGCCTATCTTTTGATAGCTATCACCATTGAATGGGATGATACAAAGATGGCTCTTTATTGAAGCTTTTCTTAAATTTTGAATTTTGTATCAATCTCCTAATTTAATGGGTAAAATAAATTTTCAATATTTTTCACCCATAGTGTTTAGGATAAGTATTATACGTATGCATTTTCAAGATTTTTAAAATTACGTATATTTACTTATGGATTTTGAAAATCCAATTTTTCAAATCAAAATAGAATGTATTATCGATCGCTCGTAATGACAATGATCGATGGTAAGTCCAATGATCCGTATCCGATGAGTCGATCGCACAAGCCGATTTCGTAAACTTAATAGTTAGGCCCGTGTTTAGCCATGTTTTGGTCCCCTAACCACTCCTAACCCTAGGATATGCTTGGGAGAGCATTAGAGAGGGTGGAAATCCATTGGATATGGATTAGGAGTTGGGTTGAGGGTGAGTATCAATTTTAAGGTGGATGAGAGTTCATTGTTGAACTTTACCTTAATTTTGATTTGGTTAATATTCCTATTGGCTTAGGGACTCTCCAAGGACATTGTTGGTGCAATGGTCAAGGGGGAGCAAGCCTCTAGGGGGAGGTATCCATCATGGAAAGATGGGTGTGTATTTCCTCAAGGGAGGAAAATTGGGTTGCCTCTCTTTAAGTGATATGGGATCACTAGAAAGATGGTAGACATGTGTTCCTCCAAGGGAGAGATTGTAAGATCTCATTGGGATATGAGACATTCATACGCTTGGGGAGGACCTTTTTGATGTAATGTCAAAAAGGGGGAGAAGTTACCAAGTTACCAATTAGGGTTCGTTGGAATTCTCATTGGGATATGAGAATTGCCAATATTGGAGAATTGGTAGACTTGAGATGGTAGTTTTGTCAATCATCAAAAAGGGGGAGATTGTTGGTGCAATCGGCCCAGGTTGACTCGAGTTTGACTCGAGCAGTACCTTGATGATATTTTGATGATAGACAAAACTTATGACATGGGATTGTCATGGGAAAGTCCAACATGGGGTTGGCATGGAAAATCCAAGCATGGAGCTTGGTGTGGAAGTCCAAGGGGGAAGCCTTGACATGGGAAAGTCCAAAGCATTGCGAAGTCGTGCGCTTGGTGCTTGGCATGGGAAAGTCCAAAGCATTGCGAAGTCGTGCGCTTGGTGCTTGGCATGGGAAAGTCCAAAGCCGTGCGCTTGGTGCTTGGTGAGAAATGCATTGCGAAGCCGTGCGCTTGGTGCATTTGGGAAGTCTTGAGGACTTGGTAAGTTCACTAGGCTCGGGGTCCTTGAGTCGGTGAAGGATGACATTGCGAAGTCGTGCACTTGGTGCATCCGAGGGACCGCCGGACGGGGAGCGAATGGAGTGAGCCCAAAGGGAAGCATACTTCTAGGGCATGAGACGCGAAGGATGGCGTTGCGAAGTCGTGCGCTTGGCGCATCCGAGGGACGTAGGCCGAGGGAAGAGAGCTTCGGTAGGGAACTCCATGTGGGATAAGGTGGACTTGGCCAAGTGGCTAAGACTGAGTGTCGGAGGCTCAAACATCGTTATGTTTGAGGTTCGCCGATCCGATTGCCGAGGGAGGGCACCGATGACTGGGGATCGCCGAGGGATGGCTCGATCGATGACACTGCACGGCATGAGAATCGGAGTCGAGCTCGCCAAAGACTTCGATCGTGATGGTTGATCACCGGTGATGGGTGCCATCAGTCGACTGATGTGTGATCCGTTGGAACTTAACCAACGTGGATCGGGCCGTTGTGAGACAACGGCTACGGGACCAGTCGACTGATGGTCACGATCAGTCGACTGATGGGTGCGAAAACAGCTTGATGCAGGTTATAAAAGGAGCATGAGTTGGAGGATTTCACCAAGGCTTTTTGGGTGACTTTGAAGGGGAATTGCTGTTGCATTCCAGACCTTCAAGAGCAAGCAAAAGCAAGCAACAAGAAAGCTATCAAAAGCAATCGGTGTAAAAGTTCTCTTTTGTATTGTCTTTGTATTTCTTGTTGTATTTCATTACTTAGTGTAATAGCTTGTGAGAGGTTTCTCCACCTTCGACGTGTAGTCGATAAGGAGTGTTGTTAGTGTCGTGCGCATAACACGAGCTCGTTGAGCTCACCCCGTGGAGTAGGAACCATTCGGTTCCGAACCACGTATATGCTTGTGTATTGATTGTGCTTGTGTTGTTGTTATTTTTATTGTTATTCCGCTGCATATATTAACGACAATTGTAGACGAGCACACGAGAATGAACGAATTACGACATCTAACGAACGAGGGCTATTCACCCCCCTCTAGCTGGCCAATCGCGATCGATCCGACCCCTAACAGATGGTGATTCTTCTTCGGTATTCTCCTCTACTTGTGCCGATTGGGAATTTTCTTGGAATTTTATTACCTTATTCCATAATTCCCTTGCATCCCTATAATCACCCAATCTAGACCAAATAGTGTTAGGTAACAAATCACTAATCAACTTGATTACCTTGAGATTTGTCTTGAAGTCTTTGATTTGGTCTTGGGTCCATTTTGACTTCTCAATTGGCTTGTTGTACTTGTCCCTAGGCATTTCAAAACCGTTTTCTATAATAATCATAAAATCAAAATTGGTTTCTAGGTATAACTCCATTTTTCTTCTCCACCATACAAAATCTCCATCGAATTTCGGTGGATGGATGAAGCCGGCCATTTGTAGTGCTCTCGCGGTGGTTAGTCCTTGAAGAGCGACCTCGGCTCTGATACCACTTGTTGGCCCAATCAAAATCTCTTTAAACCTAGAATGCAATGAAGTTACCTTTTCTCCCTTTTCTAATTTGATGTTTGATAGTTGGGAGCGGAGGAGGTCTCTTCTTGTTAGCTTAGCCTCCGAGGTACCTTCATGAAGCTCTACTAGCTTCTCCCACATCTCCTTAGCACTAGAACATTCCCCTATCCTATTGACTTCTTGTTGGGGGAGTACATTATAGAGGTGGTGCTTGGCCTTTGAATTTGCCAAATACTCCTCTCTTTGTCTTTTGCTCCATCTCGATTTCTCTAATGGCTCCCCATCTTCGTTCCTAGGCAACTCGAAACTGTTTTCCATAATTAACAATATTTCAAAATCAGTTTCGAAGAATACCTCTAGCCGGCCGTTCGATCACCAACATGGTTCTCTTGATCTGGACATGGGAGCTCAACTTCCTTCGTTCGAGGTTCATAGCTTGACATGGATCATAGCTCTGATACCAATTGTTAGTGCTTATAAGATCCACATATCTCCACAATGACATGATATTGTCCACTTTGGGCCTAAGCCCTCATGGTTTTATTTCTGGGCTTTACCCAAAAGGCCTAATGCCAATGGAGATATCTTTTCATCTTATAAGCACATAATCTTTTCATATCTTACCAATGTGGGACATCGATTGTATTCCCAATACTCTAACCTGACGTAGTAGTAGTGTTCTGGTCAGACCTGGTTGAACACTTGTTTTTTAAAGCTTTTCCAGTCGACTTGAATGCCATCTAGTTTACTCCACATCAACCCTTCGATATGGAACTTCTAGTCGATTGAAAACTCCTCCGTCGACTCCAGGTCACCTAGCTCCGCATTGGGAAGTTTGGCTCTCCAGTCGACTGAACCTCTCCTAGTCGACTAAAACTCTTTCCATCTACGATGCCAGATCTTCGACCGATCACTAGCTAATCCTGCAAAGTGTTCCTCTAATCGACTAAACTAAACTGAGTCGACTGAACTTCAGTCGACTGGAATCCATTCAGTCGACTGATCCCAGTAAAATGAGATTAGCACAAACAGATAATACAACACAGGATAGAAGTATGTAGTAACACTTCTTGATCTCGACTTCTAAGTCCCACGTGGACTATCCGTTGAATCGACGCCTAGCTTTGTTCCCCTGCAAATGACTCAGCCTCACCTCTCAACTCGAGGCTTAACTTCCAGCTACCTGCTAGACTTTACAGTTCTTGACATCCAATCTGACCCACCAAGGCTTTAACCAGCTGGTCTACCTAACCCAGATGGACTTTTTTTCGATTGTTTGATCTTCTGACCCAATCGGTCTTCATGCCAAATGTCTGGTCCACACGACCCATATGGACTTCATGCCTAGTGTTCAGTTCTCTTGATTTGTCAAGTCATCTGTCTAGTATCCGGTCAACACGACCTACTAGAACTTCCTGTTAAGTCTGCACACTTAACACTGATATTAGAACACAAGTAAGTCCTAACTTTAACTATGGTTCATACATAAAAACCAAGGAGTGATGCTCTCTCCATCAACACTTTGGTCTAACTAGTTAAAGACTTAGTGAGTTAGCTTCAGTCATTTCCACTTGACTTAGTGCACCAGGTCGTGGCGAGACATATGACCTTCTTAGATATCGGATGGACCACTTCCTAGAGATGCACTTCGAAGAGCTTCCCTAACTCACTATCAGTTCACTTCATCTTAGTACTAGGTTTTTCAAGTTTAAACTACTTTGTTTCCTATCTAGTCCATTATAAATTAAGAAAGTAAAGTAAACTAAGACATGCAAGGGTTTAACTAAATAAAGACACAAGCAAGGTGTTTGCTCCCCCTAAGTGATAACTCGGCTGAGTTTTGTTCACTAAGTGAACTTGACTCTTGGTAACCCAAAATTGATTTGGTCCAACTTGGTTGACAAAGCTAGACTTAGAAACCCATGCTTAGACTTGATTCTTAGCGTTTCGGTCAAGTAATGATATGTATGATTTATATGAGGATTTTAGCTTTTTGTTCGAGTTCAGACTTATTGTACATGGCTCGTTGAGATCCAAGCATCATGTTTAGATACTTGGAGCCTGAGGTGAACCTTTCCAACATTCCGGTAAGATCTCCTACTTGCCTTTTTAGGACCGAGTTCTCTTCGTCATATTTTGCAACTTGAGTTGAGTCTCTGTCCTCAACTTGGCAAGTTGAAGTCTTCGAGTTTACTTGCTCCTTAAGTACTTGAATTCCTTAAGGAGTGAGTCTACTCGGTTCTTGGACTTAGCTAATTTCCTACCTAGCCATGCAATTATGTTGTAAAGTTTATCTTTTAAAGGAGAAGTTACCTCGTCTAGTCCTTCGGAAATGGATGCGAATCCATGGCTTCTCTCGAACTTAGACTCGGACTTAGAACTTGATTCGACTCCGGAGCTTGATTCTGCCATGAATGTAACAAAGCTTCTCTTTGTCTTTTCTGCATCTGACTCTTTCAAGGACGATTCATCCCAAGTTGCCTTAAGTGCTTTCTTCTTCTTTTCCTTTTTAAGTTTTTCTTCCTTTTTTAGATTTGCACATTCTGACTTGTAGTGACCTTTTTCGTTGCACTCGTAACACGTTACTTCCGATCTAGGTCTTGACTTGTTGTATATGATCTTTTTGGCATCCTTCTTCGTAAACCTTTTCCTTCGGTCGAACATTTTCCGAACCATGTTTACGATTTCTTCCTCTTCGTTTAGGTTCGACTCTGACTCGTCTTCGGACTCACTTTTTGTTTTTCTTTCCTTTTTAGTCGAACCTGGCACTAAAGCAATACTGTTCTCGATTTGACCCGAGTTAACTGTTGGAGGATCGATGGCCGGCTAGAGGGGGTGAATAGCCAAATTTGTTGGATGATGGCGTTCGATCACTTCTTGATTGTCTACGATTAGGTTAGTGCAGGGGTATATGCTAAACAAAGTAATTAAGACAAAACACAAGAAGTAAAAGAAAGAACAATGCTAACAAACAATGTAACGTGGTTCATGGCCCTTGTCGTTAATCCACGGACCGATTCGTTCCAGGTGAATCACTCCTAAACCTTCACTAGTCTCTCCTTTTGCCTAAACAAGGTGGAGGTAACCCTTCTTACAACAAACACTCCTTCTTACAATAGGATTGAAATAAAAGCAAGAAGAAGGAGTAGGAATCATGTGGAGAACTTAGGGGATACTTGGGAGCATGAACATTAACCTCCCCAAATCCCACACCCTCTCTTTTTATAGAGAGAGTTGATTTCTTCCCATTGGGCATGCAGCAGTCGACTGCTGCACGCCACCAGTCGACTGCCACCTTTGTAACGGCTTCTGACGACGTCTGATCCGCGATCATCACCGTCCAACGGAAACTTTGTTAGACGACTGATGACTTCAACAATCGATAAATCATCTCGTAGCCAATTGATCAGTTGGCTATGGAGCGTTTTGTGCCTGCGCCACATTCGGCAGTCGACTGCCACCTTTGTCAGTCGACTGTTGATTGGGAAAATCAGTCGAACACCAGTCGAACTCAAGTCGACTTGGACCAGTTCGACTGCCAATACTTGGCAATCGATTGATGTGGGGTAAACCTCAAACAAATGGCTTATTTGAGCATCCGATGGTCGAGTAAAACCTCAACCCACTCGGTCGAGCATCCGACACTCCCATTCGTCAGGTAAAACCTCAAACTAATGTTTGAGCGTCTGACTTAACCATACGTTGAGTAAAACATCAAACCCTAGTTTGAGCATCCGACTTGTCGGGTAAACCTCAACCCACTCGGTTGAGCATCTGACTCTTGACTTAGCCATTCAGCCAAGTTCACCTATGAGCTACGTTACACTTTTCTCATTCTCTCATATTCCTTGAAGTCCCTCGCCAAAGTTCTCTTCGTCCGGCCACGTCCCTCGGATGCACCAAGCGGACGGCTTCGCAATGTCATCCTTCGCATCTCGCCCTGAAGTCTACTTCCTTATCTTCACTCCAATGTTGTGTTAGGGCAATCTCTTGCCATGATAAGGTTTTGATGTGTGTGGCAAAGGGTTTAAGTTAGGTTGTGATTATCATTATATATGTGCATTGGAGTCTTGCAGGGCTTAGTAATTCGCACATGGAGTCTTGGCGGGTTCACCACTCACTACCTCGTGCTTGAGTCAGAGAAGGAGCATTGCAGAGTCGTGCGCTTGATGCTGCCGAGGGACCGCCGGATGAGATGACTTGAAGCGAAGGAAAGGAAGCAGACTTCGGAGGCAAGAAACGCGAAGGAGCATTGCAGACTTGTGCGCCTGATGCTGTCGAGGGACGTGGCCGCGAACGAAGAGAGCTTCGGTGAGGGACTTCGAGTGAGATGAGTGAATTATAAGTAGCTCATTAGGTGAACTTGGTCGAATGACTAAGTGTCGGATGAGTTTTCTTAACATCAGTCGACTGCCATGGAATGGCAGTCGACTGCTCTGAGTCGAATGGGTTCGACTGGTATCCGACTGATGGGTTTATGCCCAGCAGTCGACTGCTATGGAATGGCAGTCGACTGCCAGAGGATGTCGCAGGCACAGAACCGCTCGTAGCCGACTGGGCAGTCGACTACGGAGGCAGCAGTCGACTGATGAGGTCCATCAGTCGACTGCCAAGTGTTCCGTTGGACTACAACGGTCGGGATCCGACGTGTTCGGAGGTCATTGTAGTGGCGGCAGTCGACTGCCAAGGGCAGCAGTCGACTGGTGGCGACCAACAGGAAGAAATCAGGCAGCAGTCGACTGATGAGGTCCATCAGTTGACTTCCAAGTGTTCCGTTGGACAATAACGGTCGGGATCCGACGTGTTCGGAGGTCGTTGTAGTAGCGACAGTCGACTGCCAAGGGCAGCAGTCGACTGATGGCGGCCAACGGGAAGAAATCAACCCTCTCTATAAAAAGAGAGGGTATGGGCTTTTGGATGGCTAATGCTTATGCTCTAAGTGATCATCCAAGTGCTCTACAAGATTCAAACTCCTTCTCTTAGTTTTCTTTCGCATCTATTGTAAAAGAAGGAGTGTCTTTGAGTTGTAAGGGTTACCTCCACCTAGCTTAGTGCAAAGGAGAGACCGATAGTGATTTGGTTGCGGAGTGATTCACCGAGGATGAATCGGGGACCGTGGATTAGCGGCGTAGCCAGGAACCACGTTATATTTCGTGTTAGCATTGTTTGTATTCTTCTTTGTTTATTTGCTTGTCTTTATTAGTATTCCGCTTGCGCTAACAATTGTCTAGACGAGCAAAATTCCACCATCCAACGACAAAGGGCTATTCACCCCCCTCTAGTCGGCCGATCGATCCCCTACAAGTGGTATCAGAGCCAAGAAAAGCTTGTCGAGGACTAACCGCCACAACAAGCACATTCAAGAATGGCCGGCTCAAATATTCATCCGCCAAAGTTCAAGGGGGAATTTTCTTGGTGGAAAAAGAGAATGGAGGTATTTTTCGAGACCGATTTTGAAATTCTTTTGATTATGGAAAACGGTTTTGAATTGCCTAGGAATGAAGAAGGGGAGCTATTGGAGAAATCAAGATGGAGTAAAAGACAAAGAGAGGAGTACTTGGCGAATTCAAAGGCCAAGCACCACCTCTACAATGTACTCCCCCAACAAGAAGTGAATAGGATAGGGGAGTGTGCTAGCGCCAAGGAAATGTGGGAGAAACTAATAGAAATTCATGAAGGCATATCCGAGGCGAAACTAGCAAGGAGAGATGTCCTTCGCTCCCAATTATCCAACATCAAACTCGAAAAGGGAGAGAAGGTAAAATCCTTACACTCTATATTTAAGGAAATTCTAACCGGCTTGACAAGTGTAGGTGAAAGGCTCTCCAACCGGGATATGGTAATGAAGGCCATAGATGCCTTTCCCCGGTCCTCAAGATGGAGCTCCATGGTGGACTCATTTTACATCTCCAAGAACTTAGAAGTGAGTACCTTGGAGGTGTTCTTCTCAACAATGGAGCTCCATGAAACAAGGCTTGAAGGAATAGTTGAAGAGCCTAGAATTCAACCTTCAAGAGGAGTAGCATTTTTGGCCAACAAGGGGAAGAAGAAGATGGAGATCTCCTCCTCCTCCGATGAAGCATCCTCATCTTCCTCCATGGATAGCACGGAAAAAGCCTATATGGTAAGGAGGGTAAGGCGTGCTTTAAAAGGTTTTCAATTTAATAAATCTAATGATAGGAGGAGAAGACCAAGGGGAAAGGTCATTTGTTACAATTGCCAAGGAGAGGGACACATAAGGGACAATTGTCCCCTCTTGAACAAAAGAAAGGAGGAGAAGAGAAAGAAGGAAGAAAAGAAGAAGAAGGGGAGCAAGAAGAAAAAGGAAGAAGAGAAGAAGGCCAAAGAAAAAGGGAAGGCCAAGGCATTCAAAACAAAGACATGGGATGATCCTTCTTCCTCATCATCTTCATCATCATCGGAAGAGGAGAATTCTTTTGTCACAAATTTGGCATTGATGGCTTTTGACGACTTGGATTGCTCCTCCTCCGAAAATGAAGGATCAAGCTCAAGTGGAGAGAGCACAAGTGAAGGGGGAGCCTCCTCTACATCCTCATCATCGGAAGAGGATTTGGTAAGTGAGGTAACGAATCTACCTCCTAAGTAAATAATGTCTATGATTTCTAGCCTCACTAAGGATTTATTTAGAGCTAAAAGGAAAAATAAGAGCATGCTAGATCAAATTAAAGACTTAGAAAATAAACTAGAAAAAGCATGCTTAAATGTAAATGATAATATTTCTTCTAGTCATGATGATGCATGCTCACATGAATATATGCCTTTCAATGTTAACGATGCATGCATAGAAGAAAATAGGGCTTTAAGGGAAAAGGTAGATTATTTGACCAAAGCCCTAGAAAAATTTACAATTGGCTCAAATACATTGAACATGATCATAGGGAGCCAAAGGGCAAGCTTCAATAAGAAAGGCCTAGGTTATAAAGAAAAGAAAAATGAAAAGGCCTATAAATGCCTAATAGCTAGGGGTCAAGACAAGAAGAAGGTAATTGCTAGAAAATGGATCCCTAAGAAATTTTTAGTGAACCCAATAGGAAAGAACTTATTTTGGGTTCCAAAATCCATCTTAAAGGGTTAGGAAAACCCTAGGATAGTCAACCATATACAATTTACCTATATCATATATTGGTTGACTTAGGATGGCAGGACATAATTTTTTAAATAGTGTTAGGTGATGATAATGTGCCTATAAATAGATATTAATGCTTAAGTCATGATAGTTAATGAAATTGCTATGTATGTTTGCAATCATGATTTATGATCTTGATATTTGGCACATAGTCATGGGATTTAAGGGTATAAATCATGCTTTAGGTGATATTTGCTTATTACCATTATGAAATACCTAATGTATGATAACAATTTGATGAATACATGTGTTTCATGACCATAATGTAAAATTAAGGCATATACATCTTTATGATCATGTGGATTGTTAGGATGATACTTAACCTTGATAGAATTGCATGAAAATAATGGTTAAGTACATACAAATACCTTTAGGATACATCTCACACTCACCATAGGCTACCTTGATTGAAAACTTAGCATGAGTGAGATGTTAGGATGATACAAATGTCTACTAGTGCCTATGACATTTAGATGGTCATTTAAAGTATCAAAATAGAAATAATAGACCAATCATGGGGAAGGCTTATGTTTAATTCATAGAAATATTGCCCAAATATCATGGTTGGATATTTCATATGTTTTCAAAATAATTTCTTACTTTAAAATCCATGTATTCATGTTTTGAAACAATCCAAAGCAAGACTAGGTGTTAAAATGGATACTAACATGCTCAAAAACTAGTGGTTTTTAAAGATTTTGGATTTTTAGCTTATCTCAAAAAATATAATGATTTTTCATGAAAAACTATTTTTAATTGATAAATATACTTAAAAGAAATGTGTTTCCCAAATTTCACTATTTTTCAAATTTTTTTGAATTTATAATTCATTTCTGAAATTCGTCCAGAAAATCAAAATTTCGGAATTCATTGTTCCAGTCGACTGCTATACTGATAGCAGTCGACTTATCACCTGAAGAACAGCCCAACAATTTCTGATACACGGTTTTAAGGCATGTTTTTGGTTATGTTTCTCTCTAGACTTGATGCCATGATATATAAACTTGTTTTTAATCTTTTTGATGGTGTCAAAGGGGAAGAAAACTATATGTTTAAGTAAGGGGGAACATATTTAGGGGGAGTTTCATGTATTAAGGGGGAGAGTTACTAATCATGTTTATTTACATGATTTCTTTTCTTAATGTTTTATCAAATGTTTTTACCAAACTTAAACAGATTGCCACACATCAAAAAGGGGGAGATTGTTAGGGCAATCTCTTGCCATGATAAGGTTTTGATGTGTGTGGCAAAGGGTTTAAGTTAGGTTGTGATTATGATTTGATATGTGCGTTGGAGTCTGCAGAGCTTAGTAATTCGTACATGGAGTCTTGGCGGGTTCACCACTCACTACCTCGTGCTTGAGTCGGAGAAGGAGCATTGTAGAGTCGTGCGCTTGATGTTGCCGAGGGACCGCCGGACGAGATGACTTGAAGCGAAGCCAAGGAAGCAGACTTCGGAGGCAAGAGACGCGAAGGAGCATTGCAGAGTCGTGTGCCTGATGCTGCCGAGGGACGTAGCCGCGAACGAAGAGAGCTTCGACGAGGGACTTCGAGTGAGATGAGAGAATGATTGAATTGTAAGTATCTCATTAGGTGAACTTGGTCGAATGGCTAAGTGTCAGATGAGTTTTCCCGACATCGGCCGATCCGCCATGGAATGGCAATGATCGCTTCCGAGTCCGAATGGGTTCGACCGTATCCGATCGATGGGTTTATGCCCAGCAGCTTGATCGCTATGGAATGTCAATCGATCGCCGGAGGATGTCGCGGGCACGAATCGCGCCATAGCCGATCGCGGCCGATTGATGAGGCGCAGAATGATCGATGAGGTCTATCAGTCAACTGCCAAGTGTTCCGTTGGACTACAACGGTCGGGATCCGACATGTTTGGAGGCCGTTGTAGTGGCGGCAGTCGACTGCCAAGGGCAGCAGTCGACTGGTGGCGGCCAACGGGAAGAAATTAGCCCTCTCTATAAAAAGAGAGGGTGTGGGCTTTTGGATGGCTAATGCTTATGCTCTAAGTGATCATCCAAGTGCTCTACAAAATTCAAACTCCTTCTCTTAATTTTCTTTCACATCTATTGTAAAAGAAGGAGTGTCTTTGAGTTGTAAAGGTTACCTCCACCTAGATTAGTGCAAAGGAGAGACCGATAGTGATTTGGTTGCGGAGTGATTTACCGAGAACGAATCGGGGACCGTGGATTAGCTGCGTAGCCGTGAACCACGTTATATTTCGTGTTATCATGTTTGTATTCTTCTTTGTTTATTTGCTTGTCTTTATTAGTATTCCACTTGCGCTAACAATTGTCTAGACGAGCAAAATTCCACCATCCAACGACAAAGGGCTATTCACCCCCCTCTAGCCGGCCGATCGATCCCCTACATGTTGCTCGTCCGGTGGTCCCTCGGATGCACCAAAGCCATGAGATGGTGAACTCACCAATGCTTTCATCAAGCCAACGCATGTGTGAATTACTAAGTCTTATACGACTTTAACACACATATCAAATCAACATAACATCCTAAGTTAAACCTTTTGCCACACACATCAAAACCACATCATACATGGGTTGATTGCCCTAACAATCTCCCCCTTTTTGATGTGTGACAATCCGTTTAAGTTAGGTAAAACACTAACAAAATACATAAGGCAAGAAAGCATGTAAAACAAAATATGAGTATCAAACACTCCCATTTAATACATGCAACTCCCCCTTAACACATGCTAATTTCCCTCCTAGTATGATTAACTTAAACTCTCACATTTCTCCCCCTTTGACACCATCAAAAACATCTAACATATGTTATATAAGCATGACATCAAGTCTAAAGGAAGAAAATCACCAAAATTAGACTTAAAACTTGATAAAAATATATTACTGTGCTCGTGCACAATACATCAGTCGACTGCGTCAGATGATCAGTCGACTGACACTCGCAAAACCTAAATATCTGATTTCCGAACTGAATTTTAGAAATGCATTACAAATTCTAGCAAATTTGAAAAATCATGAAATTTTGGGAACACATTTCTCATAAGTCCCTTTATCAATGAAAAATAGTTTGACATGAAAATTCAATCAATTTTCAAAAGTTTGGAAAAAACTCAAAAGTCTTAAATGTTAGTGCCTATAAAATCCACATATCTCCACAATGACATGATATTATCCACTTTGGCCCTAAGCCCTCATGGTTTTGTTTTTGGGCTCTACCCAAAAGGTCTCATACCAATGAAGATATCTTTGTATCTTATAAGCACATGATCTTTTCTATGTCTTACCAATGTGGGACTTTGGTTGTATTCCTCATACTCCCAACAATCCCCCCCTCAAACGAAGGACCACATTGAGCCCCCTCAAGCTTATCTATCCTCGAAGGACTTTCTCTGCTTGATGTCCTATCCTCAACCCACCAGGACTTCCTGCCAACTATCTAGTCCTCCTGACCCAGTTGGACTTCCTGCCAGTTGTCCAACCCTTCTAGCCCAACTGGACTTCCTGCCAATTGTTCGGTCCTCCCAACCCAACGGGACTTTTGCCTGGTGTCTGGTTCTCTTGATCCGAACATAGGAGCTCTGCTTCCTTCGTTAGAGGTTCATGGCTTGACATGGACCATGGCTCTGATACCAATTGTTAGTGCCTATAAGATCCACATATCTCCACAATGACATGATATTATCCACTTTGGGCCTAAGCCCTCATGGTTTTGTTTTTAGGCTCTACCCAAAAGGCCTCATACTAATGGAGATATCTTTGTATCTTATAAGCACATGATCTTTTTCATGTCTTACCAATGTGGGACTTTGATTGTATTCCCAATACTCCAACATTAAAAACCTTCAATCATTGTATCCACATTAAAGCTAGTTTTGCCTTAGAAACGTTTTAAACCATGAACATACAGATTATCGAACATAAAATGGTTTTAAAATATTTGAAATATCCAACCATGATCTTTGAGCAATATGTCTATGAATTAAACATATGCTTTCCCCATGATTGGTCTATTATTGCTATGACATGATACATGTAAATGACCATCTAAATGCCATAAGCATTAGTGGCCCATTTGTATCAACCTAACATCTCACCAATGCTATGTTTTTAATCAAGTTAGCCTATAGTGAGTGTGAGATGTACCTAAAGTATTGCACTTAACCATCAATTTCATGCAATTTTTATCAAGGTTAAGTATCAACAAGCATGACCATGAATTCAAGTATTATTCTATACACATCATGATCAAATATATCAAGTATAACATTCAAGGTCATAGGTCATACATTATCATCACCCAACACTACCATCCAAATCATGAATCATGATTATAAACATGTATATCAAGTATCATGATTTAAACATTATAATCACATCATCCACCATGCTCATAATTCAAATACCACTACCCACATCATCCTAAGTCAGCCATTTATCATGATATAAATTAAGTCCACTTATGGTCGACTATTCTAAGTTTCTCTAACCCTTGAGGATTGACTTGGGAACCCAATACAAATTCTTTCCTATGGGGTTTACCAAATGTTCCTTTGGGATCCATTTTCTAGCTACCATTATAGTTGTTTTGGCTTGATCCTTTGAAATTAAACAATGGTATGCTTTCTCATTCTTGGATCCCTTATAACCTAGGCCTTTCTTGTTGAAACTAGCCCGTTGGCTCCGAATTATCATGTTGAGGGTATTTGAGCCAATAGTAAATTTTTCTAAGTCCTAAGAAATTCTATCTTTTCCCTTAAAGCCTTATTTTCTTCTACTAAGCATGCATCATTTACACTAGAAGAAATATCATTATCATGTGAGCATGCATTTTTCAAATTTTCTTCTAGAGTTCAAATTTTATCAACCATGCATTTGTTCTTCTTCTTAGCCCTAAATAAGTCCCTAGTTAGGCTAGTTATCATTGAAACAATATCATTGGAGGGGAGTTTCATTACCTTGCTTACCTAATCCCCTTCCGATGATGATGATGATGAGGCTCCCCTTCACACGAGCTCTCCTCTTCACTTGAGCTTGTTTCTCCTTTTTCTGAGGAGGTGGAGTCCAAGTCATTTATCACCATTAATGCAAGGCTTGTGAAGGCTTCTTCTTCTTCCGATGATGATGATGGATCATCCCACGTCACCGCTTTAAGGTTGTCGGCTTTTTTCTTCCCTTTTTCTTTAGATTTCTTTTCTTCTTTCTTCTTTCCTTTCTTCTTGTCTTTCTTCTTGTCTTCCTTGCTTTTGTTCAATAAGGAACACTCATCCCTCATGTGTCCCTCTCCTTGGCAATTATAGCATATCACCTTCCTTCTTGGCCTTCTCCTATCATGAGACTTGTTAAATCTAAAACTCTTAAGAGCACGTCTCACCTTTCTTACCATGTAGGCCTCCTCATTGATATCTTGTTGAGAGAGCATATTGTATATATGATGCTTGGCCTTTGAGTTTGCAAGATGCTCCTCTCGTTGCTTCTTTGTCCATCTTGACTTTTCAATTGGTTCACTCTCTTCGTCCCTAGGTACATTGAAATCGGATTCCATAATAAAAATTATATCAAAGTCTGTTTCGAAGAATACCTCCATTCTTTACTTCCACCATGTGAAGTTGCCCTCGAACTTAGGTGGATGAATGTTGGAGCTGGCCATCTTGTCGTGCTTGTGTTGGCGATGAGTCTGCGACAAGCTCCTTGCTCTGATACCACTTGTTGGAAGATCGATGGCCGGCTAGAGCGGGGTTAATAGTCCAATTTGATGGATGATGGCATTCGATTACTTCTTGATTGTCTACGATTAGGTTAGCGTAGCGGAAATATGATAAACAAAGTAATTAAGACAAAATACAAGAAGTAAAAGAAATAATAATGCTAACAAACAATGTAACATGGTTCATGACCCTTGCTGCTAATCCACAGACCGATTCGTTCCAGGTGAATAACTCCTAAACCTTCACTAGTCTCTCCTTTTGCCCAAGCAAGGTGGAGGTAACCCTTATTACAACAAACACTACTTCTTACAATAGGATTGAAATAAAAGCAAGAAGAAGGAGTAGGAATCATGTGGAGCACTTAGGGGATGTTAGGGCAATCTCTTGCCATGATAAGGTTTGATGTGTGTGGCAAAGGGTTTAAGTTAGATTGTTATTATGATTTGATATGTGCGTTGGAGTCTTGCAGGGCTTAGAAATTCACACATAGAGCCTTGGCGAGTTTCACCTCTCATGACTCGGTCCTTGAGTTGGTGAAGGATGGCTTTGCGGAAGCCGTACGCTTGGAGCATCCGAGGGACCGTCGGATGAGGAGCTTGGAGTGAAGTCGGAGGAAGTAGACTTCAGGGCGAGATGCGAAGGATGGCACTGTAGAGCCGTGTGCTTGGCGCATCCAAGGGACGTGGCCGGATGAATATAACTTCAAGGACGAGGGACTCCGAGGGATGAGAGTGAGCGAATGTAACCCGGGAGAGGGGTAGCGCTCTTAGGTGAAACTTGGCCATTTGGCTAAGTGTCGGATGAGATTTCCCGACATAAGTTGACTACTATGTTATGGTAGTCGACTACTCTAAGTCAACGGTGACTCGACTAGTGTTCGAGTCCGGTTCAAAATACTGATCATTGCCATGGAATGACAATCGGTGATGAAGCATCGATCGATTTAGCGCAAGTGTTTGAACGCGAGAATAGAGTCGAGCTCGCGGAGCACTCGACTGATCGAGCATCAATCGACTGATAGCAATATTAGTTGACTGATGTCAGTACCATTGGAAGAAATCCAATGTGGAAAGCAGTCGTTATTGGGCAACGACTACAGGACCAGTCGACTGATAGGGACATCAGTCGACTGCTCCTGTGTCAACGTGAAGAAACCCTCTTCCTCTATAAAGAGGAAGGGTGTGGGGCTTTGAGGGTCTAATGTTCATACTCTAATCTTCTCCCAAAGTGCCCTAAAGTATTCCCACTCTTCTTACTTGCTATTATTCCATTCTATTGTAAGAAGAGGGATTGTAAAGAGGTTACCTCCACCTAGCTTGGTGCAAAGGAGAGATCTAGTGGATTTGGCAAAGGAGTGATTCACCTTGGACGAATCGACATCGTGGATTAGCGGCGTAGCCGTGAACCATGTTACATTTCGATGTTAGCATTGTTTGTATTCTTATTTCTATTTTACTTGTCTTGTTTTGTTTTTCCGCTTGCGCTAATCTCTTTGTAGACGAGCAAAATCCACCACCAAATGAAAGAGGGCTATTCACCCCCCCTCTAGTTGGCCAATCGATCCCCTACAAGTGGTATCAGAGCCAAGGAAAGCTTGTCGAGGACTCACCACCACAACAAGCACATTCAAGAATTGCCGACTCTAATATTCATCCGCCAAAGTTCGAGGGGGAATTCTCTTGGTGGAAAAAGAGAATGGAGGTATTTTTCGAGACCGATTTTGAAATTCTTTTGATTATGGAAAACAGTTTCAAATTGCCTAGGGATGAAGAAGGGGAGCCATTGGAGAAATCTAGGTGGATCAAGAGGCAAAGGGAAGAATACTTGGCAAATTCAAAGGCCAAGCACCACTTTTACAATGTACTCCCCTAACAAGAAGTAAACCGGATTGGGGAATGCTCTAGTGCAAAGGAGATGTGGGAGAAGCTAGTAGAGCTTCATGAAGGTACCTCGGAGGCTAAACTTGCAAGGAGAGACCTCTTCCGCTCCCAATTAAGCAACATCAAATTAGAAAAGGGAGAAAATGTAACATCATTGCATTCTAGGTTTAAAGAGATTTTAATTGGGCTAACAAGTGTTTGAGAAAAACTTTTGAACCGGGATATGCTTATGAAAGCAATCGACGCTTTTCCCCGGTCTTGGAAATGGAGTTCAATGGTGGACTCCTTCTACATGTCAAAGAATCCAGAAGTGAGCACCTTGGAGGAGTTCTTCTCAACCATGGAGCTCCATGAAACAAGACTTGAAGGAATAATAGAAGAACCAAGATTTCAACCTTTAAGAGGAGTAGCACTTTTGGCAAACAAGGGGAAGAAGAAGATGGAGATCCCCTCCTCCTCTGATGAAGCATCCTTCTCCTCCTCCATGGATAGCACGGAAGAAGCCTATATGGTAAGGAGGGTAAGGCGTGCATTAAAAGGTTTTCAATTTAATAAATCTAATGATAGGAGAAGAAGACCAAGGGGGAAGGTGATTTGCTATAATTGCCAAGGAGAGGGACATATAAGGGACAATTGTCCCCTCTTGAATAAGAGCAAGGAGGAGACGAGAAAGAAAGAAGAAAAGAAGAAGAAGAAGGGTAGTAAGAAGAAGAAAGAAGAAGAGAAGAAGGCCAAGGAAAAGGGGAAGACCAAAGCTCTCAAGGCAAGGACTTGGGATGATCCTTCTTCATCATCATCATCATCATCCGAAGAAGAAGAACATGTCTACTCCAACCTTGCCCTAATGGCGTTTGATGATCTCTCCACCTCCTCCTCCGTTGGTGAAGAAGCAAGCTCAAGTGGAGAGAGCTCAAGTGAAGGGGGAGCCTCCTCTACATCCTCATCATCGGAAGAGGATTTGGTAAGTGAGGTAACGAATCTACCCCCTAAGCAAATAATGTCCATGATTTCTAGTCTCACTAAGGATTTATTTAGAGCAAAGAAAAAGAACAAAAGCATGCTTGATCAAATTAAGGATTTAGAACAAAAATTAGAAAAAGCATGTTTTAATGATAATAATGATGATGCATGCTCACATGATAACTATATGCCTTTGGATGTTAATGATGCATGCATAGAAGAAAATAGGGCTTTAAGGGAAAAGGTAGATCACTTGTCCAAAGCCCTAGAAAAGTTTACAATAGGCTCCAATACCCTTAACATGATCATTGGGAGCCAAAGGGCTAGTTTCAACAAAAAAGGCCTAGGATATAAGGGAAAAACTAATGAAAAGGCCTATAAATGTTTGATTGCTAGGGGCCAAAGTAAAAATAAGACAATTGCTAGAAAATGGATCCCTAAAGAATTTTTAGTGAATCCCATAGGCAAGAATTTATATTGGGTTCCTAAATCCATCCTAAAGGGTTAGGAAAACCCTAGGATAGTCAACCATATGGAATTCACCTATATCATACTTTTGGGTTGACTTAGGATGTCGGGACAACATTTTTTGAAATAGTATTAGGTGATGATAATGCACCTATAAATAGATAAATCATGCTTTAGGTAATGTTTGCTTATTATCATGATGTAATACCTAATGCATGAGCATAATTTGATGAACACATTTGGTTCATGGTCATAAGGTAAAATTAATTCATATATATATGTCTTTATGATCATGTGGGATATTAGGATGATACTTAACCATGGGTAGAAATGCATGGAATTAATGGTTATGTGTATACAAATACCTTTAGAATGCATCTCACACTCACCATAGGCTACAATGATTGAAAACTTAGCATGAGTGAGATGTTAGGATGATACAAATGTCCACTAATGCCTATGACATTTAGATGGTCATATAAGGTATCAAAATAGCAATAATAGACCAATCATGGAGAAGGCTTATGTTTAATTCATAGACATATTGCCCAAAGATCATGGTTGGATATTTCATATGTTTTCAAAACAATTTCTTACTTTAAAATCTGTGTGTTCATGTTTTGAAACAATTTAAAGCTAATCTAGGTGTTAAACTTAATATAAACTTGATCAAAAACCTAGTTACTTTTGAGACTTTTGGATTTTTGGCAAATACTTGAAAATATAATGTTTTTTCATGAAAAACTATTTTTAACTAATAAAGTAACTTGAAAGAAATGTGTTCCCCAAATTTTGTGATTTTTTCGAATTTTATAGAATTTTTTATGCATTTCTGAAATTCACCTCGGAAAATCAAAAATCCTGAAATCCATGTGCCAGTCGACTGGTAGTCTGAACCAGTCGACTGATAGTCTGATAACATGCCCAATAACCTCTTTTATCCGATTTTAAGGCATGTTTTAGCTTTTGTTTCCCTCTAAACTTGATGTCATGCTTAGATAAACTTTGTTTAATATTTTTGATGGTGTCAAAGGGGGAGAAATATATTTGTTTAAGTAAAGGGGCAATGTATTTAGGGGGAGTTTCATGTATTAAGGGGGAGAGTTGCTAATCATGTTATTTACATGCTTTCTTTCCTTAATAGTTTATCAAATGTTTTACCTAACTTAAATGGATTACCACAAATTAAAAAGGGGGAGATTATTAGAGCAATCTCTTGACATGTTAAGGTTTTGATGTGTGTGGCAAAGGGTTTAAGTTAGATTGTTATTATGATTTGATATGTGCGTTGGAGTCTTGCAGGGCTTAGTAATTCGCACATGGAGCCTTGGCGAGTTTCACCTCTCATGACTCGGTCCTTGAGTCGGTGAAGGATGGCTTTGCAGAAGCCGTGCGCTTGGAGCATCTGAGGGACCCCCGGACGAGGAGCTTGGAGTGAAGCCGGAGGAAGTAGACTTCAGGGCGAGACGTGAAGGATGGCACTGCAGAGCCGTGCGCTTGGCGCATCTGAGGGACATGGTCGGACGAAGATAACTTCAAGGGCGAGGGACTCCGAGGGATGAGAGTGAGCGAATGTAACTTGGGAGAGGGGTAGCGCTCTTAGGTGAAACTTGGCCATTTGGCTAAGTGTCGGATGGGATTTCCCAACATCAGTTGACTACCATGTTATGGTAGTCGACTACTCTAAGTTGACGGTGACTCGACTAGTGTTCGAGTCTGATTCAAGTGCCAATAGTCGACTGCAATGGAATGGCAGTCGACTGATGAAGGCATCAGTCGACTGGTCGCAAGTGTTTCGGGCACATAATGGAGTCGAACTCGCGGAGCACTCGACTGATCGAGCATCAGTCGACTGATGGCAATATCATTCGACTGATGTCGGTACTGTTGGAAGAAATCAAATGTGGAAAGTAGCCATTATTGGGCAATGGCTATAGGACCAGTTGACTGATAGGGACATCAGTCGACTGCTCCTGTATACACGGGAAGAAACCCTCTTCCTCTATAAAGAGGAAGGGTGTGGGGCTTTGAAGGCCTAATGTTCATACTCTAATCTTCTCCCAAAGTGCCCTAAAGTATTCCCACTCTTCTTACTTGCTATTATTCCATTCTATTGTAAGAAGAGGGATTGTAAAGAGGTTACCTCCACCTAGCTTGGTGCAAAGGAGAGATCTAGTGGATTTGGCAAAGGAGTGATTCACCTTGGACGAATCGGGATCGTGGATTAGCAGCGTAGCCATGAACCACGTTACATTTCGGTGTTAGCATTGTTTGTATTCTTATTTCTATTTTGCTTGTCTTGTTTTATTTTTCCGCTTGCGCTAATCTCTTTGTAGACCAGCAAAATCCACCACCAAACGAAAGAGGGCTATTCACCCCCCTCTATCCGGCCGATTGATCCCCTACAGGGGATACTTGGGAGCATGAACATTAACCTCCCCAAATCCCATACCCTATCTTTTTATAGAGAGAGTTGATTTCTTCCCATTGGGTATGTAGTCGACTGCTGCATGCCACCAGTCGACTATCGCCTTTGCAACGGCTTCTGACGACGTCTGGTCCGCGATCATCACCGTCCAACAGAAACCTTGTCAGTCGAATAATGACATCTACAGTCGACTAATCACCTCGTACCCGACTGATCAATCGACTATGAAGCTTTTTGTGCCCGCACCACTTTCGACAGTCGACTTCCACCTATGTCAGTTGACTGCTGATCAGGCAAATCAGCCGACCACCAGTTAAACTCAAGTCGACTTGGACCAGTTTGACTGCCAATACTTAACAGTCGATTGATGTCGGGTAAACCTCAAACAAATGGCTTGTTTGAGCATCCGATGGTCGGGTAAAACTTCAACCCACTCGATTGAGCATCCAACACTCTCATTCGTCGGGTAAAACTTCAAACTAATGTTTGAGCATCCGACTTAACCATACGTCGGGTAAAACCTCAAACCCTAGTTTGAGCATCCGACTTATCGGGTAAACCTCAACCCACTCGGTTGAGCATTTGACTCTTGACTTAGCCATTCAACCAAGTTCACCTATGAGCTATGTTACACTTCTCTCATTCTCTCATCTCCCTTGAAGTCCCTTGTTGAAGTTCTCTTCGTCCGACCACGCCCCTCGGATGCACAAAGCACACAGCTTCGCAATGTCGTTCTTCGTGTCTCACCCTGAAGTCTACTTCCTTGGCTTCACTCCAATGGTGCTTGTCCGGCGGTCCCTCGGATGCACCAAGCGCATGGCTTCGCAATGTCGTCCTTCACTGACTCAAAGACCCAAGCCATGAGATGGTGAACTCACCAATGCTTTCGTCAAGCCAACACATGTGTGAATTACTAAGTCCTGCACGACTTCAACACACATATCAAATCTACATAACAACCTAACTTAAACTCTTTACCACACACATCAAAATCACATCATACATGGGTTGATTGCCCTAACATTAACTTTTTCGTGTAGTTCGAGTTCGTAAAATAGTTCAGCTAATCTAATTAAGAAAAGATCCCTGGAGACCTTATAGGCATCGACGATGGATGTCCATAAGGCATTCCTCGGGAATGCCTTAAGTGTTTATCTAATTATATCCCTATTGTCTATTTGATGTCCTATTAAATGAAGTCCATTTAATATATCTTTTATTCTAGTGTGAAGTTGACTAGCATTTTCATTTTCATTTATTTTACAATTAAAGAGTTGGTTAAATAACATATCTCATTTTGCTATTTTAGTATCATTAGTGCCTTTGTGTAATTCAATTAACTTATCCCAAAGTGTAGGATCGAAAAACGCACTAGATGGGGGGGGGGGGTGAATTGCAAGTGACAAATTCTTTTCGATTCGTTCGATTAAAACAAGACAAGAGTAATGCAGCGGAAAAGTAAATGAACACACGTTTAATTTTACTTGATTCACAACCTAATGGTTGCTAATCCAAGTCCCTGCGATCCTGGACTGCGTACGGAGGGAAATTCACTAATAAGTCTCCTCCTCATTGGAGGTAGGAGACGACGATTACAAGAGAATAAAAACTCGAGGTAGAGGGACAAACCCACCTCTCCTTGTTACGATTAAAAGCTCGGAAATCAACGATTGAATACAAGTAATTGAAATGCAAACTCTAAACTATACCGATGATGATCAAAGCTTTGATGTTGAGGGCGTGTTGTTGGCGTTGTGGCAACATTTCAGTGTCATAGAGATGCAACATTGCGGGAGCACTTCGAGATCTTGAATTAGATGCAAAAAGGTGTGAACCCCCCCTCTTTTTATAGCCCTTTAGCCCTCTGATCGATGAGATCAAGATCCAACAAAAAAGGCCATATCACTCCAAGATAAGGGGATCAAGTTTGACCTTCATCGAAGCTGACAGTTTGAAAAGCAATCGACTGATTGTCGTAATCAGTTGACTGATGCCACAAATAGTCGATTGCCAATAGCCAGGACTCAACTTCCAGCTTGTTTACTCAACTGCAATAGAGAGTTAGTCCGAAACATACATGTAAAGGTAAATTCGACAGCCACTTGTCGTCCGATCTCGACCTAGACCTTCCACTGGAAGTCTTAGTTGGATCACCACCTAAGGATGTCCCCGTACGAAGTACTCGACCTCACCTTTACTCACACTCAAGCTTACCTCTTTTCCTTGTAGCTTGGCTTCCAATCTTCACCTAGGTTCTTCAACTCCATCCGAAGTTCTCCCGGTGTCGCCCGACCACTACGGTTTCTCGACTCGAGATCCTCCAGGTGTCACCGACCTTTAGCTCAGCTTAATCATTTTTGCACACTTAGTTCAGTGCATTAGATAACAATATGACCTTAATTTTGGGCATTTTCCATAATCAAAACCTAGGTTTGATTATTTGGTGCCACTGCACCAACAATCTCTCCCTTTTTGATCAATGACAAACGGACACAAAGTTAAGGGAAAATTTAAAGCATAAGATACATGAAGTAAGTGAAATGATGAAAGCACAATTAGCTTGAATATGAAGGAATGCCTAGCTTAGTAAGTTAGTGTGAATAAATTAGTAAGTTTAGCATGAGTAAGAGTATGAGTAAAATTCTTTTTCCAGTCCTCCCCCTTGAGATAATCACCCCCTTGATCTTAGGTGTGTACTTGAAAAAGGATCTTAGCTCTCCCCCTTAATGTTTCTACTAAAACGGTTAAGTAAGTTAAGTAATCAAGATTACTTAACTTTGGCCTGAATGTTTTAAGTTATGTTTAAGTTAAGTTATCAAAAAAATAATTTTTTATCCCCTAACTTTGGCCTTTTTCTCCCCCTTTTGCCATAAATCGAAAAGTGTGGGGGTTTGTAGAGAGAATTTTATAAAATAAGCTTTGTAAGTTCAAGCATGTCCCTAGTAGATTTTGAAAATAATAGTTTTAACATAAGCTCAACTAATAATATGTTCAACTCTTTTTGACTTGATTGATATAGAATGATCAATAAGTCCGGATTAGAGTTGGTTATTTTAGATAATTATACTCCTGGTTCATGTTGATGCACTAGTTCTACATCTGGAACCAGGAGTAAGGTCCTAACATCTCACGTCCATCTACGTGGTTGAGTACACAAACACATTTGTCTTATGTGTTGTGAGATGTGTTGACTCCTTAAATCTATAAGTGCATGCTTTCTAGGGTGAACCCTAAGCTAGTTCCATTTAGCATGAAAAGTAAAAACAGAGTATTTAAGAAATATAAGTTTTGAGTCCTACTCTATTATGCACATACCTAATTTCCATCTAAGCAGACTAAACTCTGCTTCGGGTAAGGGTTTGGTAAACTGGTATGCTAGGTTCGATTTGGACTCCACGTATTCGAGTTGTATGGTTCCATTTGCTACATGTTCTCGAATGAAGTGGTGTTTGACCTCTATATGTTTAGTTCTAAAGTAACAGATTGGGTTTTTGGTTAAATTAATAGAACTAATGTTGTCGATATAAATTTTAGTGTTGTTAAAATTTAAATCAAAGTCTTGGAGAGTGTGCTTCATCCAAAGGAGCTTAACTACATACTCACCCATCGCGATGTATTCGGTTTCAGTGGTAGATAAGGCAACATAATGTTGCTTTCTACTACACTAGCTAACTAGACTCGAGCTGAGAAGTTGGCAACACTCACTCGTGCTCTTTCTATCGAGTTTACTATCGGCATAATTCGAGTCAAAGTAGCCGATTAGTTTGAACTCGTTGGATCTAGGGTACCATATTCCTATGTTTAATGTACCCTTTAGATATCTAAAGATGAGTTTGACTAATGTTAGGTGTGACTCCTTAGCACAAGATTAAAATCTCGCATACATACTCACTGCGAAAAGTATATCAGATCGACTCGCAGTTAAGTATAAGAGATTACCTATCGTGCTCCTATAGTATTTTAAATCTATTGGTTTTGCTTCTAAGTCTTCTCCTATATTAACATTTGTAGCCATTGGCATATTGATTACCTTAGCATTTTGCATTCCAAATATATTAATTAACTCCTTAGCGTATTTATGTTGATGTAGGTAAATTCCATCCCTAGTTTATTTTATTTGTAAGCTTAGGAAAAATGTTAATTCCCCTAATAAGTTCATTTTGAATTCACTTTCCATTAGTGAAATGGACTCATTTAGTAATATTGAATTAGTCGTTCCAAAGATTATGTCATCTACGTATATTTGGGTAATGAAAATCTCTTTTCCTATGGATTTCACAAAGAGAGTTGGATCTACCAAACCTTGACTAAACCCTTTAGATTTGAGATAAATCGAAATCCTTTCATACCAAGCTCTAGAAGCATATTTATTCCATATAAGGCTTTTCTAAGTTTTAAAACATGGTCGTATTTGTCTAAACTCTCAAATCTCGGTGGTTGGCTAACATAGGCCTCTTCCTTAATGAATCGATTCAAAAACGCTAACTTAACATCCATTTGAAATAGCTTGAATCCTCGATGTGTAACGTAGGCTAATAACATTCTAATCGATTCAAGTCTAGCTTTGGGTACATAGATTTCATCATAGTCTAACCCCTCTACTTGACTAAATCCTTTAGCAACCAATCTTGCCTTATTCCTAACTACTTCTCCTTTATCATCGAGTTTGTTCCGGAATACCCACCTTGTTCCAATGACCGTTTTTTCTTTGGGTGGGGGTACTAATCCTAAAACTTCACTCCTAGTGAATTGAGCTAACTCTTCTTGCATAGCTATAATCCAATCGGGATCAAGAAAAGTTTGTTCAATTGTTTTGGGTTCGATTATCGAGATTAGTGAAATTTGACTTAGGTTTCTATAGGATGCTCTAGTTCGAACCCCTAAGTTGGGATCACCTATCACTTGATCAATAGGATGATTTGATTGTAACCTAGACTGACTTGGGTTAGGATTTATACTAGACTCATTTTCATGATCAGATTCAGGTCTAATATCAATTTGTTTATCAACTAGTTCTACTTCGGGTTTTGTAGGTATATCTTCTTCGTCGGATACTACATTAATTGTTTCTTCGATTTTTAGGGTTTCATGATTATAAACCCTATAGGCTTTACTAGTGGTTGAGTATCCTAAAAATATTCTAGTAGTTTTTTTAGAAGTTAATTTTCCTAGGTAGTCTTTAGTATTTAATATATGTACCCTACATCCAAATACCCTAAAGTATTTAATGTTAGGTAGTTTTTCATGAAAGATTTTGTATGAGGTTTTAAGGTGTCTTTTAACTAGTAAGATCCTATTTTGGACATAGCAAGTCGTATTAACGACTTCTGCTCAAAACCTATTAGGAAGGTTGTATTCATTTAACATGGTTCTAGCGGCTTCTTGTAGGGTTATATTCTTTCGCTTGACTAGACCATTTTGTTGTGGGGTTCTACGGCAGGAGTACTCATGGTGGTATCCGTTTAGGTTACAGAAGTCAGTGAACCTATGGTTTTCGAATTCACCACCATGATCACTTCTAATTCTTTTAACCTTAATATTCTTTTTGTTTTCTATTAATTTGCATAAGTTGGTGAGTTGTTCTAGGGTTTCACTTTTGTGTTTTAAGAACCTAACCCATGTAAACCTAGAGTAGTCATCAACTATAACTAAACAAATTTGACTTCCATTTAGTGACTTGGCTCCATGAGAATCAAACAGGTCTAAATGTAGGAGCTCAAGTACACTTTTGATTCTTTCTTGGTTGGTTAGTTGATGTGATGTCCTAGTTTGTTTCCCTTGTTGACAAACATTATAGATTTTATTATCCAAGTTATTAAGGTTGGGTAAACCTTTGACTAAACTACTCTGACTCATTTTGTATACGAGTCTTGGGTGAGAGTGGCCGAGTCACTGGTGTCACAACCAGGATTCCTGTTGTTGGGTTCATAAGACACTTGGTTGAGGAGTTGGGTAGGTTGATTGTGTAAATATTGTTATTCCTGGTTCCTTTAAGTATTATTTTTGAGGTATCATTAGTTTTAATTAAGCATTAATTTTGTAAAAAGGTAACCTTATAGTTGTTATCACACAATTGACTTATGCTAAGTAAATTAAAATCAAAATTCTCGACTAAAAGGACATTACACATTATAAAGTTTGAGTTCAGCTCAATATCACCTGATCCGATGATTTTGAACTTCCCATTATTTTCGAATGCTATCGATGCTTGATTTTTAAATCTGAGCTTCGAAAATTCCAGTTGGTCTCCGATCATGTGTCGGGAGCACCTACTATCCAACATCCATTGATCCTACACATAGAGTGGTTGGATCGGATATTGGGATTTTAAGAATTGGTTGAAGGTTATTAATCCTAATAAGCATCTCACCCTTTCTACATGATCAAACATGTTGACCTAATGTGTTCTGTGAGATGGCTTAAATTTTACTTGATTAAATTTAATGTCTTGAAACTAATAAACCTTGGGTTAGATTCGGATTTAACCCTTAGCTCGTCAAGTAAACTTTTCGAGAAATTGGTTTCTAGGTCGTGGCGAGGCATAGAGGCCTTCTTTGATCGGAACAATGATCACTTCCTTAGACAAAGTCAATTTAAGAAATTGATTACTCGAGTCACTTAAGATTACTTCTCGGTCTAACTAGTTTAGGATACAGCGAGGTAGCTTCAGCTAGTTCAACTAAGTTGAGTGTACCAAGCTAGATATGCCTTATCTAACTTAGACACACAAGACTTTGTTTTCCTAATGTACTATCATCTTGCCGCATCCTAATACTATGTTGTCAAGATTGATTAGTTATTGATCCTATCTAGCCATTCTAAATATTTAAAGAAAAAAATAACTAAGCATGCAAAACTAATTTCAAGAAATAGAACAAACAAGTTTAGTACTAGCTCCCCCTAGACCATTGAATCAATTTGGTCTTTTCACATAGTAGATTTGGTCCTTGGGAACCCAGTACTTATTGAATCCTAATTGTGAAATTAAAGCGGTCGTTGGGACCCATGCTTGGACTATTTGTCTATTTCGATTCACGATTGACATATAAGATTTATTGGTCGTGGTTGATCTAAATCCTAGTCTGACCTTGTTGTGCATGACCCTTTGTGATCCAAGTAGTAGGTCAAGCCTCTTGGATCCCAAAGTAAACCTTTCCAACCTTTGCCTAAAATCATGGACTTGTCCTTTCAAGAGAGAGTTCTCTTCTTCGAGTTTTTCAACTCGAGTTGAGTTCTCCTCTTGAAATTGATTAGTCGAAGATGTTGGTGCAATCGGCCCAGGTCACGATTGGCTGGACTCGAGTTTGACTCGAACTATATTTTGATGTTAGACAAAATGTATGACATGTGATTGTCATGGGAAGTCCAAGCATGGGGCTTGGCATTGGAAGTCCAACATGGGTTGGCCACGTAAGTCAAAGTGTGTAGCTTTGGCAGTGAAAGTCCAAGCTTGGGGCTTGGTGTTGGGAAAATTCAAGCATAGGGCTTGGTTTTGGTAAAGTCCAAGTGTATAACATTGGCATGGAAAATCCAAGCATGGGGCTTGGTGTTGGTAAGTCCAAGTGTGTAACCTTGGAAATGGGAAGTCTTTGAGAACTTGGCAAGGTGATAAGCAGTCTTTTTGTCATGCCCATCCTTTCCAAGGGTCCGGAGGGGCGGCGCGTGATGTGACCATACATACATACATTACAGCGGAAGACTACACATATCGTACTTCTTACAGTGGAAGACTTTAGACATATTTTTTTTTCTTTTAAACATAAACATGCATCATCATTTCATAGATACTTCTTCTTAACATAGCGCATGCATCATTATTTCATAGGTACTTAGTGCTTAGTTCAAGTCCATAAACAAAATCATCTTAGGGAAAACATGCATAAAGAACATAACAGATCTCCTCCACCATGCCACTACCACACACACTTTGCCCCTCCTGCTGCTCCCTTTAGTTTATCCACCCTTTACCCTTATCTGCAGTACAAGGGAACATAAACTATAAGCACATAGGCTTAGTAAGATTCTGTCCTACTCACAAAAACCATACATCAACATCAAGCATAGAGTAGTGGCATGATCATATAACACATATAAGCATAACATTCATGTAAACATACCAAACATAAACAAGCATAACATGTAAACATATATAACATAACAATAATAACATGTAAACATACATAACATAAGCAAACGTAACATGTAATATATATAACATAACAATCATAACGTGTAAACATACATAACATAAGCAAACGTAACATGTAACATATATAACATAACAATCATAACGTGTAAACATACATAACATAAGCAAACGTAACATGTAACATATATAACATATATCATCATAACATGAGCAGACATAACATAACGGTATATGCAGGATGCTCTTCGAAAACATATATCATAGTTATTTGAACATAACTCTCAACATATTGGGCCCGGCATTGTACCACATCATCATACTCATAGCGCGCATCCCTAAATAGACCCGAGGTAGCTAATCTTGAACCTACTAGGTTACTAGGCCCATACTATGTCCGTCGACCCAGGGGCCATCATCATAACATAGAAGCCCATCCTAGGCCCGATCTTAGTCCGTCTAGGGCATCTGGGAGCCCCATCCCATACTAGGTTCGTACTATGACCGTCGACCTAGGGGCAATCATAACATAGAAGCCCATCCTAGGCCCGATCTAAGTCCGTCGGCCTAGGGCAACTTAGGAGCCCATCCCTTTGGACCTTATTAGGGTCCTGGTACAAGTCATGCAGAAAGTAAAATTCATACATGCTTCTTATCATAACATATCATATTTCATTTCATAAACATATCATATTCCTTATCATGGCATATCATGTTTTTCTTCTTCATATCATAACATACTTCTTCTTCATAACATATCATATGGCTTTCATAACATATTTCTTCTTCATAACATATCATTCACCATAACATATTTCTTCTTCATAACATATCATATTCTTTTCATGCATATCATGTTCCTTCTTTATAAAACATCATAAATTCATACAATTATGAGGTAATAAGCATAACATGATCACAACATCACACACATATAAGCATGGCATAAGGTATAAACATCATGAACAAGTATACATGGAATGACCTAAACTTCATGGAGTTCTATCAAAGTTTTAAACACCAAACAACTTATATATGGTCTAACTAACCACATGTTAGTTCTTTAACACATAAAGAATGGCATGGGAGAGCACTTAGGGTTTTAATTAAACCTTGGCCGAATGGGTTTAAAGGACATGAGGCTCAACCACTTAACTCTAGGTTAACCAACAACATGTTATCTTCATCTAACATCAAAAGTCATCATGAACTCAATCAAACATGGCATAGAAACATATTAGGGGTCTTGGCCGAATGGTTCAAAGGCTTAAGGTTCATCCACTTAAATCTAGGTTAACCAAACAACATGTTATCTTCATTTACCATCAAAACATAGCATGAACTTATCTATAGCATGGCATAGAACATGTTATCTTCTTTTAACATCAAACATGGCATAAACTCATTTAAAACCTAGCATAGAGCATGTTATCTTCATCTAACACCAAAAGTCATTATGAACTCATGCAAAACATAGCATAGAAGACACCTTAGGGGTCTAGATGGACTTGGCCGAATGGTTCAAAAGGCCTAAAGGTTCATCCACTTAAACCTAGGTTAAACAAACAACATGTTATCTTCATTTACCATCAAAACATAGCATGGACTTATCTATAACATAGCATAGAACATATTATCTTCTTCTAACATCAAACATGGCATGAACTCATTTAAAACCTAGCATAGAACATGTTATCTTCATCTAGCATCAAAACTTAGCCTAAGCTCATCTAAACATGGCATAAAAGAACACACATAGGGGTCTAAAGTGGCTTGGCCGAATGGTCTAAGCCTTAGAAGTTCATCCACTTAAATCTAGGTTAACCAAACATCATGTTATCTTCTTTTACTATCAAAACATAGCATGAACTTGGCTATAGCATGGCATAAAAGAACATATAGGGGTTTAGAGTGGCTTGGCCGAATGGTTTTAAAGGTCATAAAAGTTCAAACACTTAACCTAATTCATCTAGCATCCTATCTTCATTATGTTCATACAAGATATGGCATGGATCTTCATGGAAAGCTCAAACAAGGTCTTGGCCGAATGGTCCCTTGGGTTTTTAAGGTCAAACACTTAACCTAATCCATCTAGCATCCTATCTTCATCATGTTCATACAAGATATGGCATGGATCTTCATGGAAAAACTCAAACAAGGTCTTGGCCGAATGATTTCAAGAGGATTAACACAAATACATCAATCGAAAACTACTTGTACGCAGGTAAGGGGGATACTTTCATCCTTCTCTTTGCTTTTTGGTTGGAAGATAACCTAAGGGATGCCAACTTAGCCTTCCTCTTGCTTGGATAGGTTTCGGACAAAGGAAGAAAAGGGAGAGGAATGGAATTCGGTGAGGAAGAAGATGAGAAGGAGAGAAAAGCAATTTGGTTACTCATGTCTCCTCATTCCCCCTATTTATTCACTTGAAGAGTCCCTTAGTCTCCCTTACCCCTAACTATAATTTTCCATATTCCTCTAATAGTACAACCCTACTGGGCTTCTGGTTATTGGATGCATCTTTAGGGCTTAGCTATCTCTAGAGGTTTGGGGTTCAATTCCTAGGTCTTGCATCCTTTTTGGCTCCTTTTCTTTTATTTTTGAAAGATCCCACATAAAGGCCTTTATAATCATGCCAAAAATTCTTGTAAAATTGCTAGAAATTTTACGGCCGTTACAATCCTTCATACCTTTTAAAAGTTTTATCCCCGAAACTTAGAACAATTCTGGGTACTTCTGTTTCATGTCCTCTTTGCGTTCCCAGGTAGCTTCTTCGTACTGTTGATTTTGCCACAGGACCTTTACTAAGGGCACCTCTTTGTTCCTTAGTCTCTCGACTTCTCGATCTAGTATCTGGATAGGCCGACTTTCATAACTCAGGTCCTCTTGAACTTGCACTGTTTGTGGCTCGATCACTTGGTCCGCACTGGAAATGCATTTCTTGAGCATCGAAACAAGGAACACGTTGTGAATAGCCTATTGGTGCAATCGGCCTAGGTCACGATTGACCAGGACTCGAGTTTGACTTGAGTGATGTTTTGATGTTCGACAAAAATATATGACAATGTAATTGTCATGGGAAAGTCCAAGTGGGACACTTGGCATTTGGTAAAGTACAAGCATGAGTCTTGGCAATGGAAAGTCCAACATGAGTTGGCAAGGGAAGTCCAAGTGGGACACTTGGCATTTGGGAAAGTCCAAGCATGGGTCTTGGCATAAAAAAAAAAGTCCAACATGGGTTGGCAAGGGAAAGTCCAAGCTTGAGTCTTGGCATTTGAGAAGTCCAAGGGTTTGATATTGGCGGCGTAAAGTACAAGTGGGAGTCTTGGCAGCATAAGTCCAATGGTTGGCGGCGTAAAGTCCAAGCGGAGTTTTGGCGGCGTAAGTCCAATGTGCCTTGGCGGTGTAGACACCGTTAGCATGACATAGCCGATGGAAGCACCTGAAGGCTAGCGCGATGGATGAACAAGTCATGGATGACTTGGAGGGATCCGAGAGGCGTGAGGCTGATGGAGGTGGCTAGAAGGCTTAGCTCTAGGCTAAGGGTGGTCTAGCAAGTATGGGGGAACCATACTTGGGCTAAAACCTCATGTTTGAGGTGTGCCAGTCGACTGGTGCCATGTGGCAGTCGACTGGACCGAGTCAACTAGAGTTTGACTACGGGAAGTGGCCAAGCGATGCGCGCAGGTGGGCAATGACGGATGGCTCAAGTAGTCGATCGATCATGTGATCACCGATCGGGTGCTCGAAATCGTCCCACGAGAATGGAGTCGAGACTGACCGTCGTCGAGTGAGGACTCCATCGATCGACTAATGGGTATGATCAATCAATGATGGTAGATCCGCTGGACTTATCCAACAGTGGATCTAGCCGTTGTCTCATGACACAACGTGACATCACGATCGATGGTCCCGATCACGATCGATCGACTTTTCCAAAGACAGTTGAAGCTTTATAAGGAGCTCGTGATGGAGGAAATTGGTATGGTTCTTTGAGGCGATTTGGGGCAAGTTGCTGCTACAATTCAGGGTCTCCAAGTGCTACTCGATCAACCTAGCGATCAAGCATTCAAGAGCATTTGTAAAGTATTTTTCTTTACTAGTCTTGCTTTGTATTTCATTGTATTTGCTTGTAGCTTTTGATTATTGTTGTAATCATCTTGTATGAGGTTTCTCCGCCTCCGGATTGTTCCGAGAAGGAGTGTTTATTATAGTGGTGTGTGATTGGCATCGCTAGGGTTCGTACGAACCCGATCCGTGGAGTAGGAACCGTTCGGTTCCGAACCACGTTAAACAATTGTGTTTGCGTGTTGTTAATTGTTTCGTTATTGCTTTCATTACTATTCCGCTGCATACTAACGAAATTGTAGAGATCAACACACGATGCTATTCAACCCCCCTCTAGCGGCTTCAAATATCCTACATTTGGTATCAGAGCCCGAGGCTCTTCTACGGATTAAACGCCGGGAGCTAAAGAAGCTAGAGGGAAGACGATGTATCTTCAAGAAAGATGGGGCGATGACATAGCGACTCCACCCGCCTTTGACCGTGAAGATTTTGCGTATTGGAAAGGTAGTATGTAATATTTTCTAATGTCTAATATAGAAAATTGGTTTACCGTGATTATAGGTTTTGATACTCCGAGAGGAGAGAACGGCGAAATTCTCAAAAAGAAGTAATGGACCGAGGAGCAACGACAAAAATTCAAGACAATCGTTAAGGTAAAAAAATGTTAGTTAATTTGATACCTAATGACATTTTGTCTAGATTAGGAGGCTATAGGTATGCTAAGGAGTTGTGGAACGAGTTGGTCAAGTTCTACGACAATCCCGAATCGGTCCAAGAAGACTTGGAAGAGGAGGAGACCGAAGAGAAAGCTTCATCATCCTCACAAGAAAGTGAGGAGTCAACTTCCGAATCGGAAAAGGAAGTAGAAGAGGTGGGAGAAGCATCCACCTCCGTGATTGAGGGGGAGAGACCATCTACACCGGAGCAACCTCAAGAAGAGACTTCAACATCCGGTCAAGATGAGGAAGCTAAAAATTCAACTTCGGCTCCTACCACCACCCTAGGTAACTCAAACACCTTAATTTCAAATAAAATTCATATAATGTGCTTTGAGTGTAGGGAGTATGGGCATTACAAGAGCAAATGCCCAAAGAAGATTAGGAAAGCTTCACCGGCACCAAAAGACAAGGATGTCGGTTCCCCAACACCTAAAGGCAAGGAGCACATCATATGCTTCAAGTGCAATTCAAAAGGACATTATAGGAATCAATGTCCTAGGGGGAGCAAAAAGACTCAAAATAGAGCTTCACAAGTAGGGGGACCCTCTAAGGCAAACCCTAAGGTGTATTTTAGTAATGCTCCTTCTAAATTTAAAAGTCAAAAACATGCTAAGAATTTTAATTCTCTTACAATTTATGAAAAGCATGCTAATAGGAACAAGTACTTTTGCTTAGGAGCTAAGAATCTTCATTTTGAAAGTAAGGAGAAATTTGGGACTAATGTCCCTAAAAATAATTTATCTAAGAGCAAATCTAGGTCAAATGTCCCTAAAAATATTCTACCTAGGAAATCAATTGAGAAAATAGGGGATCATCTAGGTTTTAATCCAAAATGGACTAGGCATATGCCTAGAAAGGAAAATGTCCAAGGACCAAATGAGAAATCAAAAATTGGGAAATTAGAGTTGGAAAATCAAGCCTTGAGGTCAAGGCTTGAAAAACTTGAGAAGACCCTTAGGAACATCCAAAATCAATTTCAAGGGTCCAAAAGTCAAAGTCAACACCTAGGACCTAAGAGTCAAAAGTCAACCAAGGGCAAGCAAGGTTTGGGTCACAAACCTAAGCCTAAGGTGGCTTACCATAGTGTTCCATTTGATTCTGGAACATTAACTAGGTCTAGGAAGACCAAGGTCAATGGGGAAGTCATCCCTAAGGTTGACCAAAGGTTGTGCCTAGTGGCTAGGGTTTCTAGGAAACCTAGGGTGGCCACTAAGAAGGTTGCAAGGGGAGTTACCCTTAGAGTCAACCTAGGTAAGACCATAATGACCAAGGCTAACAAGCCTAGGAGGGTCATTAGGAAGATATCTAGGGAGGTTATCCCTAACGAATACCTAATTAACCCTAGAAGCTCAAATAGGTTTTGGGTTCCTAAGAGCATGATTGATTCACGCTAGATCGGGTTAGGGTGTGCCAAGCTTGATTGGATGGGTAGTTAACTCAACCATGATAAAGGTGGCACTTTAGGTTAGTTTCAAGGTTAGGGTCACCTTGGAAATACATTTGAGTCTTAATCCTAAAAGATTTTAGGATGTGCCAATATTATTTGAGAAGTTTGATAAAATGATCAAATTGGCACAATTTAGGTTTAGAGGTTGGTGTGTCATTTTGGGTTTTTGGCAGACTTGGGAGAAAAGTAGAAATATGGCAAAATATGATGAATTATATCGAATGGCAATTAATATTAAGATTTAGGTATTATTATACCTATATATTTTATATGTCATGCTTTGTTTGCCATATAACATGTCATGACATCATGCTTACTTTTATTCATTGTATATGTCATGTTCATGTTTTAGGATTAAGGTTTTAAATGTCATGTGTTTTTAGATTTTATCATATGTCATGACATCATGATCATTGGCCATGCTTAATTATTGCTATCTTTATGCCATGATCATTTCATGCATTAAATTGACTAAAATTGAACTAAGAACAATGACATGACTTGAAGTCCCATTTATAAGGGAATCAAGTAGGGTTGCCTAGGAAATGCATGAAACCCTAGAATAAATGAACCAAAACCCACATCTCACATCCAATTGACATGTATGTGTATTTATATACCCTAGATACATGTGAGATGCTAGGATATGAGTTAAGTTCAAGGTGCATAGTTTTTGCATCTAGTTGAACTCAAACTCATCTTAACTTAACATGTGGATCATTAGGAAAGCTTGTGTACAAGTCATGTACATAGAGCCTAAGGAATATGATCAAAAATAGGATTTTGAAAACATTTTAAAATCATTTTGAAAAACCTTGGTGAAGTCTATCTTTTGATAGCAATCACCATTGATGAGATTGATACAAAGTGAGCTTAAACTTTAAAGTTTTTAGTCACTTTTGGATTTTGTATCAATTTCACTATTTTATGGGTAAAATATTTTTCAAACATTTTTCACCCATTGTATTGGTCATAAGTATTATACGTATCAAATTTCATGATTTTTTGATATACGTATAATTAGTTATGATTTTCTAAAACTCATTTTTGATAACTGAAAATCGAGATTTTGATGTCGATCGGCCTTACACGGGTGGCGATCGTGATGATGTGTCGATCGTGATTTCTGAATCACTTTCGATAGCCGATTTGTAACCAAGGTTGTTTAACCCGATTTCAGCTGCGGTTAAGGTCCCTAACCACTCCTAACCCTAGGATATGCTTTGGGAAGCATGATGAAGGGTGAAAATCTATTGGATATGGATTAGGAGAGGTGTTTAGGGTTTGTGTCAATTTTAAGGTGTTGGAAAGTTCAATGTTGAATTTCTAACCTTAATTTTGATCGCTTAGAGTTCCTATTGGCTTAGATACTTCCCAAGGACATTGTTGGTGCAATGGTCAAGGGGGAGCAAGCCTTTAGGGGGAGGTATCCATCTTGGGATGATGGATGTGTTTTTCTCCTTGAAGAGGAGAAGTTATTGGGAGAGTATCATCAATTGGGAAAATTGATGGGTTTTTGATACTCAATTTGGAAATTGGGAGAGTGAATAGGATTGCCTCTCTTGAGTGATATGGAACTTATCACTAGTAAGATGGTAGACATCCTAGGTATTTTTAGACCAAGGGGGAGATTGTAAGATCTCATTGGGACATGAGACATTGACCTCCTTGGAGAGAAGACCTTTTTGATGTTAGTCAAAAAGGGGGAGAATGTTTGGGGGAGAACATTTGGAGAATGTTTAAGATTATGAATTTGGGATAATTGGTAAGGGATTTGAGTTAGTGTTCTAACTCAATGTTTTGTTTGGTTTTTGTCAAACATCAAAAAGGGGGAGATTGTTGGTGCAATCGGCCCAAGTCACGATTGACCAGGACTCGAGTTTGACTTGAGTGATGTTTTGATGTTCGACAAAAATATATGACAATGTAATTGTCATGGGAAAGTCCAAGTCTTGGGTACTTGCCATGGAAAGTCCAAGTGGGACACTTGGCATTTGGTAAAGTCAAAGCATGGGTCTTGGCAATGGAAAGTCCAACATGAGTTGGCAAGGGAAGTCCAAGTGGGACACTTGGCATTTGGGAAAGTCCAAGCATGGGTCTTGGCATAAAAAAAAAAGTCCAACATGGGTTGGCAAGGGAAAGTCCAAGCTTGAGTCTTGGCATTTGAGAAGTCCAAGGGTTTGATATTGGCGGCGTAAAGTCCAAGTGGGAGTCTTGGCAGCATAAGTCCAATGGTTAGCGGCGTAAAGTCCAAGCGGAGTTTTGGCGGCGTAAGTCCAATGTGCCTTGGCGGTGTAGACACCGTTAGCATGACATAGCCGATGGAAGCACCTGAAGGCTAGCGCGATAGATGAACAAGTCATGGATGACTTGGAGGGATCCGAGAGGCGTGAGGCTGATGGAGGTGGCTAGAAGGCTTAGGTCTAGGCTAAGGGTGGTCTAGCAAGTATGGGGGAACCATACTTGGGCTAAAACCTCATGTTTGAGGTGTGCGGTCGGCCCAGTGCCATGTGGCGGTCATGGACCGACCGAAATCAACTAGGGTTTGACCGAAGTGGACAAGCTCACGCAGGTGGGCGATCGGTGATGGCTCGAGTAGTCGACTGATCGTGTGATCAGTCGACTGGTGCTCGAGAAATCGACCACAGAATGGAGTCGAGACTCGACTGGTCGAGTGAGGACTCCATCAGTCGACTGATGGGTATGATCAGTCGACTGATGGTAGATCCGTTGGACTTATCCAGTGTGGATCTAGCCGTTGTCTTACGACAACAGTGGCATCAGTCGACTGATGGTCCCGATCAGTCGACTGATCGACTTTTTCCAGCACAGGTTGAAGCTTTATAAGGAGCTCGTAATGGAGGAAATTGGTATGGTTCTTTGAGGCGATTTGGGGCGAGTTGCTGCTGCAATTCAAGGTCTCCTAGTGCTACTCGATCAACCTAGCGATCAAGCATTCAAGAGCATTTGTAAAGTGTTTTTCTTTACTAGTCTTGCTTTGTATTTCATTGTATTTGCTTGTAGCTTTTGATTATTGTTGTAATCATCTTGTAAGAGGTTTTTCCGCCTCCGGATTGTTCCGAGAAGGAGTGTTTATTATAGTGGTGTGTGATTGGCATCGCTAGGGTTCGTACGAACCCGATCCGTAGAGTAGGAACTGTTCGGTTCCGAACCACGTTAAACAATTGTGTTTGCGTGTTGTTAATTGTTTCATTATTGCTTTCATTACTATTCCGCTGCGTACTAACGAAATTGTAGAGACGAACACGCGATCGAATTCCATCACTCGACGCAATTCACCCCCCCCCCCTTCTAGCGGCTTCAAATATCCTACATAGCTGACATCTCTTGATGCAGCTCCAGCTTGTAAGCTACCTTACCAACCCTGTGCAATATCGGATACGGTCTAACATAGCGTGGACTCAGCTTACCCTTCCTTCCGAATCTCATCACTCCCTTCATAGGGGCCACTTTGAGGAATACTAGGTCCCCGACTTCGAATTCTAATGGTCTACGTCGCATATCTGCATAGTTCTTTTGCCAGCTCTGAGCAGTTTCAATTCTTTGACGGATGTTCTGGATAGCTCGGGTGGTGTCATCAATGAAGTCTGTCTGGAGTCCAATCCCTTTCTTTTCACCACCCTCGTACCAGAATATAGGAGATCTACATTTCCTCCCGTATAGAGCCTCGTAGGGTGTCATTCCAATAGTAGCTTGGTAGCTATTGTTGTAGGCGAATTTTGCCAAGCATAAGTATCGACACTAGCTACCTTTGAAATCCAGGGCGCAAGCTCGTAGCATATCCTCCAGTACTTGATTTACTCTTTCGGTCTGTCCATCCGTCTGAGGATGGAAGGCGGTATTGAATAATAGCTTCGTGCCAAGTGCCTTCTGAACACACTCCCAGAAATGGGAAATAAAATGACCATCTCTGTCAGAAATGATGGTCTTAGGAATCCCATGTAATCTGATAATTTCCTTAGTATATAATTGAGCCAGTTGCTCAGTCGAATAGGTCATCTTGATTGCTAAGAAGTGGGCAGACTTCGTCAATCGGTCCACAATTACCCATATAGCATCATATATGTTTGTCTTCTTGGGCAATCCTAAGATGAAATCCATAGAAATATCTTTCCATTTCTATTCTGGAATCTGGATTGGCTGCAGTGTTCCTCCAGGTCTCTGGTGTTCTGCTTTAACCCTCTGGCAGGTCAGGCAGGTACTGACATACTGAGTCACATCTCTTTTCATTCCAAACCACCAGAATTTTCTTTTCAGGTCTTGGTACATCTTGGTGGTTCCAGGATGCATCGCATAAGGAGTTCCGTGAGCTTCCTCAAATATCTTCTTCCGTAATCCTGGATCATTGGGAATACACAAGCGATCCCTGAGGTAGAGTACTCCACTATCAGAGATACGAAACCCATCATCCTTTCCTTCCAGAACCTCTTGCTTGATCCTCTGAATGCTCGGGTCACGGGCTTGCTTTTCCAATATATCATCGAACAGCATCGGTGCTATCGTCATGGTCGAGAGCTGTCCGGAAATAATTTCAATCCCGTAACGCATAATCTCCTTTTCTAAGGGCCGAGATAACACTGATAGAGACATCAAGGTGGCCCAAGACTTCCTGCTGAGTACATCAGCCACCTTGTTTGCTTTTCCCGGATGGTAGAAGATCTCGCAGTCATAATCCTTGACGAGCTCGAGCCATCTGCATTGTCTCATGTTCAGGTCCTTTTGTGTGAAGAAATATTTCAGACTCTGGTGGTCTGTATAAATCCTACACTGAGCTCCATATAGATAATGCCTCAATGTTTTGAGAGAAAATACCACGGCCGCTAGCTCTAAATCGTGGGTGGGATAATTCCTTTCATGTTCCTTGAGTTGCCTAGAGGCGTAGGCAATGACCTTGCCATTCTGCATGATTACAGCTCCAAGTCCCAACTTGGAAGCGTCATTGTACATGTCGAAGCCTTCGTTACTGTCCGGAAGAGCAAGGATTGGAGCGCTGGTCAGTCTCCTTTTCAATTCTATGAAACTCCTCTCGCAGGCGTCCGTCCATTCATATTTCTTGTTCTTTCTGGTGAGGACTGGCATAGGGGCTGCAATCCTAGAGAAGTTCTGTACAAACTTCCTGTAGTAGCTTGCTAGCCCAAGAAAGCTTCTGATCTCGCTGGCATTCTTTGCTCGGTTCCAGTTACTCACGGCTTCAATCTTTATTGGGTCTACCATCACTCCGTGCTTGGATATAACATGACCTAAAAATGATACTTGATCGAGCCAGAATTCACATTTGGAGAACTTTGCATACAACTACTTTTCTCGAAGAATCTGCAATACCAAATTCAGGTGTTCTGCGTGCTCTTCTGGGGTTCTTGAATATATTAGTATGTCATCGATGAAAATGATTACAAATTTGTCGAGAAATGTTGAGAATACCCGATTCATCAAATCCATGAACTGAGCAGGTGCATTCGTCACTCCGAAGGGCATAACTACGAACTCGTAATGTCCGTATCTTGTCCGGAAGGCCGTCTTTGGTATATCATCTGATTTCACTTTTACTTGATGAGAGCCAGACCTCAGGTCAATCTTAGAGAAGACGGTGGCACCCTTTAGTTGGTCGAACAGGTCATCAATCCGCGGTAAAGGGTACCGGTTCTTGATCGTCACGTTATTCAGCGCTCGGTAGTCTATGCACATTCGCATAGACCCATCTTTCTTCTTCACCAACAGCACTGGAGCTCCCCATGGAGAGCGACTTGGGAGAATAAGTCCCTTGTCGAGTAACTCCTGTAGCTGTCCCTGAAGTTCCTTCAATTCAGCCGGCGCTTTAGAGATCGGGTTAGTACTAGGAATCAATTCGATCTCAAATTCAATTTCTCTATCTGGGGCTAACCCTGGTAGTTCATCTGGGAATACCTCTGGGTAGTTGTATACAACTCTGACATCTTCTAGCTTCTGGTCCTTGGCTTGACTTGTATCAACTATATGTGCCAGAAACCCAGTGCATCCACTGTCTAACATCTTGTGTGCCTGTAGAGCTGATAGAAATTTATTGACTCTTCTCCTTGGCTCTCCAATAAATTCAAACATAGGTTCCGCCTCCCTCTGGAAGACCACTTTTCTTTTATGGTACTCGATCGAAGCACAGTACTTGCTTAAGAAATCCATGCCTAATATAATATCATAATCCTGCATGTCGAGCACTATCAGATCACAGTAGAGTTCTCATGCTGCGATTACGATGGTGCGAGGGCATTACTTCTCCCGAGGGAAGAGTGGTTAAGAACTTGCGATCCAAAGCTTGTGGTGGTATGTCTATCTTTCTAGTGAAGTGTGTAGAAACAAACGAATGTGTTTGCCCAGTATCAAATAATGCAATAGCATGCTGACAGAAAATAAATATCTGACCTGTGAAAATCGTAGAAGCGTTCGTCACTTCTTCTTGGGTGAGAGAGAATACCCTGGCATCTGTCACAACTGATGGGGCTTCCAGTCTTTCTTGACTAATCGGAGTACCTTCGATTGCAGCCTGCATCTGGTGTAGCTGTGGAGGAGCACTCCTGTACTGGGCATTCTACTAAGGAGGTACCTGAACCTGAATGGGGCAGTCCCTGACTCTATGCCCTTCCCGTCCACAGTTATAACATCTATTTGTGCCTCGGTAGCATACTCCAGGATGTCGTTCAATTACATGTGCTGCAAGGATCTTGTTTGCTTGTTCTTTGGACACCTTTGGAAATCCTCAATGTTTTCTCTTGCCAGTGTGGTTCCCTTTCCAAATACTCTGGTTTCTCTGACCTCATGACTGGGCTTGGTTCCTGCCTTCACTCAGTGCCTTCTTTTGCTAGTTAATATTGTTCAAATAATATTCGGTAATCAAGGCACTACTGAACAGCTCTTCTGCAGTCTGCGGTCTATGAACTCCGCCGACCACATTCAGAGCTATTTCGGGTCGGAGCATCTTCAGCATGAGTCTGACCCTTTCTCTTTCCGTGCTGACCAACTCTGGGCATAGGCGTGCAAGTCGGTTGAATCTCTTCACGGCTTCGTTGACTGATAGGTCACCTTGTCAGAACCCAGTGAACTCATCATAATGCTTGTTGGTTACCCTCATACAGAAGAATTCTTCGAAAAATTCATACTCAAAATCCATCCATCTCATCTGGTTCACTTGCCTCTTTGCTTTAACCCATTCCCACCACATCTGAGCATCTCCCGAAAGGCAGAATGATGCACACTTAATCTTCTCGCATTTGGGCCAGTCCAGTAGCTCCACGATGCTTTCCACCATCTTGAACCAGGCCTGGGTGTCCCATGGTTCACCAGTACCAGAGAATTTTTCCGGCTTCAACCTCTGCCACTGGATCAGGTAAGCTTCCTGTCGAACCATCGGGCCAGGGCTTCAACCTCTGCCACTGGATTTGGAGCTTGATGTGTGTGTAGTGGAAAGGCAGATCTGCTCTGATACCAACCTGTCACGCCCGCCCTTTCCAAAGGTCCAGAGGGGTGGCGCGTGATGTAACCGTACATACATACATTACAACGGAAGACTACACATATCGTACTTCTTACAGCGGAAGACTTTAGACATATTTTTTTTTCTTTTAAACATAAACATGCATCGTCATTTCATAGATACTTCTTTTTAACATAGCGCATGCATCATTATTTCATAGGTACTTAGTGCTTAGTTCAAGTCCATAAACAAAATCATCTTAGGGAAAACATGCATAAAGAACATAACAGATCTCCTCAACCATGCCACTACCACACACACTTTGCCCCTCCTGCTGCTCCCTTTAGTTTATCCACCATTACCCTTATCTGCAGTACAAGGGAACATAAACTATAAGCACATAAGCTTAGTAAGATCCTGCCCTACTCACAAAAACCATACATCAACATCAAACATAGAGTAGTGACATGATCATATAACACATATAAGCATAACATTCATGTAAACATACCAAACATAAGCAAGAATAACATGTAAACATATATAACATAACAATCATAACATGTAAACATACATAACATAAGAAAACGTAACATGTAACATATATAACATAACAATCATAACGTGTAAACATACATAACATAAGCAAACGTAACATGTAACATATATAACATAACAATCATAACGTGTAAACATACATAACATAAGCAAACGTAACATGTAACATATATAACATATAACATCATAACATGAGCAGACATAACATAACGGTATATGCAGGATGCTCTTCGAAAACATATATCATAGGTATTTGAACATAACTCTCAACATATTGGGCCCGGTATTGTACCACATCATCATCATCATAGCGCGCATCTCTAAATAGACGCAGGCAGCTAATCTCGAACCTACTAGGTTACTAGGCCCATACTATGTCCGTCGACCTAGGGGCCATCATCATAATATAGAAGCCCATCCTAGGCCCGATCTTAGTCCATCGGCCTTGGGCATCTGGGAGCCCATCCCGTACTAGGTCGGTACTATGACCGTCGACCTAGGGGCAATCATAACATAGAAGCCCATCCTAGGCCCGATCTAAGTCCGTCGGCCTAGGGCAACTTAGGAGCCCATCCCTTTGGACCTTGTTAGGGTCCTGGTACAAGCCATGCAGAAAGTAAAATACATACATGCTTCTTATCATAACATATCATATTCCTTATCATGGCATATTATGTTTTTCTTCTTCATATCATAACATACTTCTTCTTCATAACATATCATGTGGCTTTCATAACATATTTCTTCTTCATAACATATCATTCACCATAACATATTTCTTCTTCATAACATATCATATTCTTTTCATGCATATCATGTTCCTTCTTTATAAAACATCATACATTCATACAATTACGAGGTAATAAGTATAACATGATCACAACATCACACACATATAAGCATGGCATAAGGTATAAACATCATGAACAAGTGTACATGGAATGACCTATACTTCATGGAGTTCTATCAAAGTTTTAAACACCAAACAACTTATATACGGTCTAACTAACCACATGTTAGTTCTTTAACACTTAAAGCATGGCATGGGAGGGCACTTAGGGTTTTAATTAAACCTTGGCCGAATGGGTTTAAAGGACATGAGGCTCAACCACTTAACTCTAGGTTACCCAAGAACATGTTATCTTCATCTAACATCAAAAGTCATCATGAACTCAATCAAATATGGCATAGAAACATATTAGGAGTCTTGGCCGAATGGTTCAAAGGCTTAAGGTTCATCCACTTAAATCTAGGTTAACCAAACAACATGTTATATTCATTTACCATCAAAACATAGAAAGAACTTATCTATAGCATGGCATAGAACATGTTATCTTCTTTTAACATCAAACATGGCATAAACTCATTTAAAACCTAGCATAGAGCATGTTATCTTCATCTAACACCAAAAGTCATTTTGAACTCATGCAAAACATAGCATAGAAGACACCTTAGGGGTCTAGATGGACTTGGCCGAATGGTTCAAAGGGCCTAAAGGTTCATCCACTTAAACCTAGGTTAAACAAACAACATGTTATCTTCATTTACCATCAAAACATAGCATGGACTTATCTATAACATAGCATAGAACATATTATCTTCTTCTAACATCAAACATGGCATGAACTCATTTAAAACCTAGCATAGAACATGTTATCTTCATCTAGCATCAAAACTTAGCCTAAGCTCATCTAAACATGGCATAAAAGAACACACATAGGCATCTAAAGTGGCTTGGCCAAATGGTCCAAGGCTTAGAAGTTCATCCACTTAAATCTAGGTTAACCAAACATCATGTTATCTTCTTTTACTATCAAAACATAGCATGAACTTGGCTATAGCATGGCATAAAAGAACATATAGGGGTTTAGAGTGGCTTGGCCGAATGGTTTTAAAGGTCATAAAAGTTCAAACACTTAACCTAATTCATCTAGCATCCTATCTTCATCATGTTCATACAATATATGGCATGGATCTTCATGGAAAGCTCAAACAAGGTCTTGGCCGAATGGTCCCTTGGGTTTTTAAGGTCAAACACTTAACCTAATCCATCTAGCATCCTATCTTCATCATGTTCATACAAGATATGACATGGATCTTCATGGAAAAACACAAACAAGGTCTTGGCCGAATGCTTTCAAGAGGATTAACACAAATACATCAATCGAAAACTACTTGTACATAGGTGAGGGGGATACTTACATCCTTCGCTTTGCTTTTTGGTTGGAAGATAACCTAAGGGATGCCAACTTAGCCTTCCTTTTGCTTGGATAGGTTTCGGACAAAGGATGAAAAGGGAGAGGAATGGATTTCGGTGAGGAAGAAGATGAGAAGGAGAGAAAAGCAATTTGGTTACTCCTGTCTCCTACTTCTCCCTATTTATTCACTTGAAGAGTCCCTTAGTCTCCCTTACCCCTAACTATAATTTCCCATATTCCTCTAATAGTACAACCCTACTGGGCTTCTGGTTATTGGATGCATCTTTAGAGCTTAGCTATCTCTAGAGGTTTGGGGTTCAATTCCTAGGCCTTGCATCCTTTTTGGCTCCTTTTCTTTTATTTTTAAAAAAGCCCACATAAAGCCCATTATAATCAAGCCAAAATTTTTTGTAAATTTGCTAGAAATTTTACAGCCGTTACACTTTTTGTTAGTAATATATGAGAGATGTCCTAAGGCAATCACCTTATGTTTGAACCATTCATATGATAAATGAAGATTCACTATTTGAGTATACATGTTCTCATGTATTATATTAGATCTTAAACTCATTTACTGAATGCCCACCATACGATTCATAGTATGAGAGAATTTGTGATTGGATTACAACTAGTGAGTATCTCTATATGTGTAATTGTGATGTATCGGAATTATCCCTAGTCGATGAATTGATGGATTAGGACACCATCTATTCTGTCGAGACTAGAACGAGGTATACTCCTTGGTGTATTGATGTGTGTAAATCATGCTATGTTTTCACTACTTTATATATGTGCATTTTATCTCATTTCATATCCTAGGCATGTATTTTATCATGATTCAGTTAAGTTTAGCATATTTTGGGAAGAAGAGACTGCTTTTGGGTGTTTTTTTGTTAACAGGGCAAAGGAGAAGGCGTATCAAAACAACACAGCCGTGTTGGGAATCGACACGCCTGTGTCATGAGAACCAGCGGACGACACGCCCGAGTCAAAGAACAACATGCCTGTGTCAGTGATTCCAGCAGTCGACATGCCCTAGTGCAGCCGCGACACGCCCCAGTTCAAACCGTAACATGCCCCAGTGGAAACCACACGCTGTGCCTCGTCATGTGGCACGGTCGTGTTGGCCTGACTCCAGGATTCCTTTTCTGCGAGAAATCAGGATCTTCGTCTGAATTAAAGGGATATCTATTGCCTTAATTGAAGAGGTGGCCAAAGCTATAAAAGAGAAGATATTCTAACCCTAAAGGGGGGACGGCGGATGGTCAAAAAGGAGGACAGAAGACGGCAAAGGGATCGACAACAGAAGAAGCAAAAGAGAAGGAGTTGGCAGAGGAACGCAGATGGCATCCAGTATTGTATTTTCTTTCTCTAGCAACTCTTGTCAGACTATGGAGTAGTGTCTTGTAATCTTAGGATGGGGGAGTAGCCCTTGACGATTTATGATGGATGATATAATCTATACTACTCGAACTATTGTTTGTTTTGATCTGGTTCTTTTGGATTCTTATTGATAAACCTAAGGAGCTAAGGGGAAGTACCTAACGGTGAACCCGAGTTCCCGAAACCCAGAATCAACTAGGGAATAACTCCTGTCAAGTAGCGGTAGTGTATCTATGAGGGCTTGCGGGGGTCTCGTGACAGGTCCCCTTAGCTGATTATGGTCCCGTGTGCAAACCTACCGTGAAAAGGAAATTTGACTCTAGCGGAACTCTTATGGACTTAATGGATCTATCAAATCCAATTTTTACCAGGTAACGGAGGCAAGACTAGGGAGGTTTGCGGGGGTCTCGTGACAGGTCCCCTTAGCTGATTATGATCCCCTATGCTCGAACAAGTGTGAGTAAGTTGAGTTTGATAGATGCGATTAGCGTAGACCTCGAAAGGGGCCGTTGATTTACCTTAGGATAGGTTCCATCAAAACAACTCTACTAGGGGTAGGAAAGAATTAAATCACCTTATAAATCATTGACGTGGTGAAACCCATATCCTGAGATTTTCCTCAACTCTTGACTTTTAGGTCGTTCTTCTCATTCGTTGTTATTGACTACTCAGTTTCTTTGCTTAAACCAATAATCGATTTACTAGATAACTTGGTATCACGATCATTCGGTAATTGTTCCAATCCCTGTGGGATCGATATTTTTATTACTTGACGACAACCGTGCACTTGTGGAAAATAACACATCAAGTTTTTGGCGCGCCGTTCGTGATTGGCACTCAATATTGAATTAGCGTGATTTAGTTAATCTAGATTTACATTAATTCTTGTTACGAGATATTGATTGTTCCTATTTTTCTTTTGTATCTATTCTGAATTCTTATTTTGGGAGCCTCTCTTGTTGTTGCATGCACAGACTTAATAGGGAAATTCTCGATATTGATCCTGAGATAGAGAGAACTTTCCTTGCTAGAAGACGATTTCAGCAACCTCAGGAAAACAATCTGACCTCCGACATGGCTGACCAGAATGAAAATAAACCTTAAGGGATTATGCAGCACCTAGTACAAGGGGATTGAGATCGAGTATTAGAAGACCCCCTATTGAAGCAAACAATTTCGAATTAAAACCGGCGCTACTATCTATGGTCCAACAGCATCAATTTGGAGGAGCACCTATTGAAGATCCAAATCTGCACTTGGAAGTATTTTTGGAATTTTGAGACTTTAAAGCCGAATGGAGCCTCGGTGATGCTATTAGATTGCGCTTGTTTCCTTTCTCATTCGGGACAAAGCTAGAGCTTGGCTACACTCTCTTCCAAATGATTGTATAACTACAGGATCAATTTGGAGCAAAGATTTTTAGACAAGTATTTTCCACCCAGCCAAAGCTGCAAGTCTTAGCCATCAAATCACTAATTTTGCGCAAAGGATGGAGAAACATTATTTGAAGCACAGGGATGATTTAAGGGATTACTACAGCAATGCCCTCATCATGGGCTGGAGAAGTGGCTCATTGTTCATACTTTCTACAATGGAATCTCGTATGCTACTAAGGTTTCTCTTGATTCTGCTGCAGGAGGAGCTCTTATGAACAAAACATTGGATGAAGCTTTTGAGATCATCGAGAATGTGGCAATGAATTCTCACCAATGGGCTCTGAGCGAGGATATCAAACTAAAATGCGGTAAGTTTGAGGTAAGTACCATTGATCTACTCGGTGCAAAAATTCGATGCATTAACTCAAAAGCTCGAACATTTTAATGTATCGGTTAAACTCATCTAATGTCACTTGCGAGATCGTGGTGTAACAGGACATGTAGCGATGAATTGCGAATCCTACACGCACCATCATCGGGAGTGGGATTGAGCAAGTAGATCGTTGAATAATTTTAATCGAAGCCTAATGGTGGCAACCCTTACTCAAACACGTACAATCCGGTTGGAGAAATCATCCCAACTTTTACCGTATAGAGCCCATCAAAATTCTTACAGACGAGAACAACTTTGGAGCACCTTGAGTTTGGCCGGGACCAAGTCGAGCTTAGAAAAGATGATGGAAATTTTATTACGTGTCAGGGGAAGATAAATGATGAATTTCGACAGCATATTGTAGAATCAAATCGGCAACATCAAAATAATACCGAGGCAATCAAGCAATTGGGAGGCAAGGTTGATAATTTGACTAATCACACTAGAATGCTGGAAAATTAAATTTCCCAAATTGCCATTTCGGCCATCAGGGCCGGCGATTTCACGAAATTGAGTAAACCCAGCTGAGCATTGTAATTCCATAAGTTTGAGAAGCGGAAGGATTTTAGAAGGAGAAAGAAGGGACACGAGCGTGTCGGAGTTGGAAGAAGACGCGACGCTGGGTTGAATGAGGGAACCGACACAGCCTGACCCAGGGCGTGTTGTTCAACACGCCTGAGGCCCACGAGTGCGTGTCAGTCGACACACCCGTGTCGGGTCATTCCAGCAGACAACACGCCCAGGCTGTGCCAAACAACACAGGCGTGTCGAATAGGGAACCAAGAACATATAAGCCCCCTATCCCGTTCCCTCAAAGACTGATTAAGGAAATTGGATGAACAATTTGGTAAGTTCCTTGAGGTAATTAGGAAGTTGTATATCAATATACCTTTACGAAGCTCTTGACAAATGCCTACATACTCTAAGTTCTTGAAGGACATCTTAACCAATAAAAGAAAAGTCGAGGAGCATGTAACAGTGGCTCTTACTGAGGAGTGCAGTGCCTTAATTAAGAACATGGTACCTCCCAAACTAAATGATCCAGGTAGCTTTTCTATACCTTGCATAATCAATGACTCAAATTTTGATAAGGCTTTTTGCGATTTGGGCGCCAGTGTAAATCTGATACCTCTTTCCATATGCAAGAAACTGGATTTGGGAGAAATGAAACTAACTACTATGGCCTTTGCGGTTAGCTTAGATATCCTTTGGGAATCTTAGAAGATGTACCCAGTCACGGTGGGAAATTTTATTATTCATAGATTTTGTAGTACTAGACATGGATGAAGACCCATGTATCCCACTTATTTTGGGAGACCTTTCTTAGCTCTGCGAGCAATGATAGATGTCAAAACCACAAACTTTCACTTGCATTTGGAAACGAAAAATTGAATTTGACCTTTCAAAGTTGTTAAACAACCCTCATTTTTGATGTTTGTTGTAGGATTGGCGAGTTTCGATCAATAGCACTAAAAGAAGCACAGAACAAACTCATCTTAATAAGCTCGGAGGGATTTTGAAGATAAAGAACCGGAGATTTCGATTCCAATCCTCACACCACAGGTAGAACTTAAGCCTCTTCCATCGACACTCAGTATGAATTTCTTGGCGAAAATTCTACTTATCACTGTGATCATTAATGCTAATCTGAGTAATCACGAGGTAGAAAAACTGATTGAGGTATTGAAAATATATAAGAATGTCATTGGATACAAGATTGATGACATTAGAGGAATTAGTCCATCGGTTTGCATGCAGATTTTATTAGAAGACAATTTTAAAACCTCTATAGAGCATCAAAGAAGATTGAACCCGCCATGAAAGAGATAGTCAAGAAAGAGGTCATGAAATTGCTAGATCTTGAGAATTATCTATCCAATATCCGATGGCGAATGGGTAAGTCCGTCCATGTTGTGCAAAGAAAGGGGGGATAGGTAATAAGGAATGCTACGAATGAGTTAATCCCCACTAGAAGGCACGGGATGGAGAATGTGTATTGATTAAAGGAAATTGAAAAAGTAAACTAGAAAGGACAACTTACCCATCACAATTATTGACCAAATGCAGGACCGGTTGGCAAAACACTGCATTTACATTACTTAGATGGATACTCAGGTTTCTATCAAATCCCTATCTTATCCTAATGACCAAGAGAAAACAACTTTCACTTGCCCATATGGTACTTTTGCTTTGAGAGAATGCCTTTTGGATTATGCAATGCACGCCACTTTTGAGAGGTGTATGACTTCAATTTTTACGATATGATCGAGAATATAATGGAAGTATTCATGGATGATTTTTACGTATATGGTGCAGATTTTGATATATGTTTATCTAATTTGGTCAAGGTATTGCGAGATGCGAGAAATGAATTTAATGCTTAATTGGGAGAAGTGTCACTTCATGGTGCGAGAAGGCATAGTACTTGGACACCTAATTTCACACCGTGGTATCGAGGTGGATATTGCTAAAACTGAAGTGATCAAGAAGTTGCCACCTCCAACTGATGTCAAGGAGTCGTCGTAGTTTCTTAGGACATGCGGGTTCTCACCGAGCGGTTCATCAGGACTTCTCAAAAATTTCAAGGCCATTAACTAATTTGCTTGCTAAAGATGTTGTGTTTCACTTTGATAACCCTTGTCTTGATGCATTTTCCAGGTTAAAGGAAGCATTAACAACCGCCCCAATAATGCAACCTCCAGATTGGAGTCTCCCCTTTGAAATTATGTGTGATGCAAGTGATTTTGCTGTGGGCGCAGTGTTAGGACAAAGAAAGGATCGCAAGGTGTATGCAATCTACTACGCTTAGATAAGACATTGGATGAAGCACAAATGAATTATGCTACCACGGAGAAGGAACTCTTGGCTATAGTATTTGCTTTGACAAGTTCGGATCTTATATCATAGGGACCAAGGTGATAGTTTATACAGATCATGCGGACCATAAGATACTTCTTTGAGTAAAAGAATCTATGCCAAGACTTATCCGGTGGATACTTCTCCTACAAGAGTTTGACTTAGAAATTCGAGACAAGCAAGGCGGAGAAGCGTGGTTGCGGACCATCTATCGAGGCTTCATCTAGAACCAAATGCGGGAAGAGTCGGATCTTGCTATAAATGATTTCTTCCGGATGGCGGCTACTAGCGGTCAGACAATCAAGGCTCAGTGGTATCTTGATTTTGCCAACTACCTAGCTTGCGGGATAATACCTTCTAACATGAGTTATCATCAGAGGAAGAAGTTCCTTTCGGATGTAAATCATTATGTGTGGGACGAACCATTCCTTTTCAAGCAAGGGGCGGATGCTATATATCGAAGATGCGTATCCGAAGAAGAGATTGAGGATATATTGTATCCTTTGTCATTCTGCATATGGAGGTCATGCGAGCACAGACAAGACTGCTGCAAAGGTTTTGCAAGCGGGATTTTATTGGCCTCACATTTTTAGAGACTCTCGGAATTATGTGACGACTTGTGACCGCTGTCAAAGGACCGGGAATGTATCAAGGAGACATGAGATGCCTCAAAATTCGATATTGGAAGTCGAATTGTTCGACGTATGGGGAATTGACTATATGGGACCCTTCCCTACTTCCTATAAAAACACCTATATACTGGTAGCAGTGGACTATGTGTCTAAATGGGTTGAGGCTCTACCATCCCCCTCTTGTGATGCAAAAACAGTCATTAAGCTCTTTAAGAGTATAATATTTCCCAGATTTGGAATACCGAGAGCAGTAATAAGTGATGGAGGCTCACACTTTATCGAAAGACAATTTGAAAGTCTTCTCAAGAAGTATGGAGTAACCCATAAACTAGCCTCACCATATCATCCACAAGCAGTGGGCAAGTAGAAGTTTGAATAGGAGATCAAGACTATCTTGGAAAAAGCGATATCAAGATCAAGGAAGGATTGGTCTTTAAGACTTGATGATGCTCTATGGGCCTATCGAACGCCTATAAGACACCCATTGGAATGACTCCGTTTGATTAGTTTATGGAAAACCATGTCATCTTCCGAGTTGAAATAGAGCATAGGGCATATTGGGCAATTAAATGGCTTAATTTTGACTGAAGAAAGTCGAGAGAAAAGAAAGCTAGCTAAATGAACTTGAAGAACTACCTTGATGCTTATGAACATGCGAGGTCTTATAAGGAGAAAGCGAAGAGGTGGCATGACAAGAATATCATGCGCGAGAATTCCATCAAGGAGACTTGGTATTACTATTCAACTCAGTTGAAACTCTTTCCTGGGAAGCTGAAATCCAGATGGTCGGGGCCATATCGAATTGAAAAGGTTTATCCTCATGGAGCTATTGATATATCTAGTGAGTCTACGGGAATTTTCAAAGTAAATGGTCAAAGACTTAAGAGATACTTCACAAATAATTCTGTTGAGCTGATTGGAGATGAGGAGAGGCAGAGCATACTCAAGCCATATCCCCAAAACTAAGGAGTAACTGAGGGGTCAAGCTAACGACCTTAAACAAGCGCTTCTTAGGAGGCAACCCATGCTATTTTCATTTTTTTTAGTCATTTTATTTTATTTTATTTTATTCTTTATTCTATTTTTATTTTTTCAGGTTTTCAGGATACGTGCCACTGCGTGCCAAGTTGACACGACCCGCCTGTGTCGAACGACACAGGCGTGTTGTTGGTACCCGAAGACAACATAGGCAGGGCGTGCTGACTAGCACGCCCGTGTCGCACACTTCTAAACCGTAACACGCCCTGTGGGAAACCAGCAACACGCCTATGCTACGGATAGCCCTCTAAAACTAGCCCGAGCACGCCCTAATCTTTCACTCGCGATACAAGGTTGAAGCAGCCGCCGCCGGTCTCCCTCTCAAGCAGCCGAGGAGCAAACCTGCTGTCTCTCCATTCCCAACGCCATGAGCAAGCGAGTGAAGACTAGAGGAGGAGCTTCTTCCTCTGCGGCAAAGGACAAGGGGAAAAGAAAAGCTCAGGATTTGGGTAACGAACCTCCTCCGACCTCTAGCCATCCTTATGGAATTGTTTTTAGGGATGATATTATGAAGACTAAATTCAGTAAGCTTGAAAAAAGGAAGTTAGTATCTACGAGAACTATAGACTTCTACACGTTGACCACCTTAGGGTTAAGAGATGACATAACTTGGTTAACAAATAGGATAGGCTGGACCGAGTTTATCACACACCATCACCTTACTTACCCTAGCATCACTCTTGAATTCCTTAGCTCCCTGTCCGCTGAAATACTGCAAGGAAAGGATTGTGAGGAAGGAAAAATAAAATTTAGATTAATGAACCATGAATTTACCCTTTCTCTAAGTGATTTTAATATGATATTTGATTTTCCTAGCGGAGGGGAGAGGCAAATTCATAGACATTTTATTGATCATCAATTTTGGAGATTAATTTCTGATGACCCTCGCCCTTACGATGCATCTAGATCTAAATCATTTAACATCCCTAATCCTACTTTCCGTTATCTCCTTAGATTCATGGCTAATACAATCTCAGGAGATATGATAGTCTTGAGTGGCTAGGCGAGTGAGTTACAATTTTTATGGGCCATGCTAAATGAAGTTAAGATTGATTCGAGCCCATATGGTCGTGCATTTAGTTAAGGTTAGTAATAGCCCATCCGGAGTCATAGTCATAGGGGGTATTATCACTAGGATTGCTGTAGCCTTAGGATGTGATTTGGATGACCTTGAATATTGTCCTGCTAGCCCTAGATTGGATTTGGATGCTTGTATAAATATGAAGATCATTGAGGCATGTGACGAGGGATATCGTTTGGTGTTAAGAAATGGAATTAAAATCCCTCTTTCGAACCCTGAGCGGATGACTGTACGTAATTCATCCAATTGTCTTTTTAGAGATGTTCAGGAACCCTTTCCTAGCCCCACTGCCCATGCTCCATCACCCCCTGCTAGGGAGCCATCTCACATAGCCCCTGAGCCATCACATTCGACTCCTGAACCCCCACGGTTTCCTACTGACAAAGTTTCTGCGTCTTTTGATTTTTCAAGATTCCGATCATCATTCGAAGCATTTAGGGTCGAGCATACCTCGCACATTGGTGTGTGGGATCGGTATGCCCAAGCTACAGAGGAGCACCATCGCATGGTGACACAACATTTGGATAGGCGGTGATTTTTACTGGAGAGGCGATGAGTTTTTCACTTCTTGAGTCGCCCGGGGAAGATGATGATAGATTTACAAGAGTCGGGAGTTTTACGGGAAGCGGCGGCGTAGGTGGGCGGAGGAGGATGCTAGTAGCGAAGGCGATGACCATTGACCACCTTCAACTATTTTGTGAGTTTTGATGCACATCCTTTCGCTTATGCCGTTTCTACTTAGATTTTTAGTTTGGTTATTGCTATTTTATTTGCATCTTTTCATATATCATAACAGTGCATTTTTATATCATCTAGCGTAATACAACTGAACATTGGTCAGATCATGAAATTCCTTTTTGCCTATTTGATAAGAACCCTATTTCACCTCTAACACGGTCTATAGGTCTGAGGTATCCAAAGAAAATTTAAACCCCCATATCGGATGAGTACCGATTTTCCATTGGAGACTTACTGCCAACTTAGTTCTTGGAGAAACACTTTCACTAGAAGTAAAAAAAAAAAAAATGACTGGAATTGTTTTCAAGCACCCCTTTGAGACCAAGTAGTTACTGGGGAAACACCTAAAAGGTGCCCCTTTGAGACTAACTAGTTACTGGGGAAATGCTCTCTATAATTCCTTTCCTTCTCTCTTCTTAGAAAGTGCTCCTTTGAGACCTTTTGATGTTAGGTAATAATTATCCATGCATTAAGGCGTAAGTGCCTCTATCGGAAATAAGAATGCTCTACGATAGAAGGAATGGCAAATCAGATTGGTGTCCAATGACTTTAGTCCAACTTTTCACGTGCACTATATAGGGATCTTTCAAACTTGGCAACTAGAAATGATTTGAAAAGATTAAGATCAGATTGTATACTCGGATGGTGTCTAGTATTCCCACAAATAAGTTGTCTTTTGAGTTTTCTTTGCTTGAGGACAAGCAAAAGTTTAAGACTAGGGGATTTTGATGTGTGTAAATCATGCTATGTTTTCACTACTTTATATATGTGCATTTTATCTCATTTCATATCCTAGGCATCTATTTTATCATGATTGATTAAGTTTAACATATTTTGGGAAGAAGAGACTGCTTTTGGGTGTTTTTGTGTTAACGAGGCAAAGGAGAAGGCGTATCAAAACAACGGTAGTGTTGGGAATCGACACGCCTTTGTGTCGGAGAACCAGACGACACGCCGAGTCAAAGAACAACACGCCCGTGTCGGTGATTCCGATCGACACGCCCTAGTGCGATCGTGACATGCCCGATTCAAACCGTAACCGCCACGTGGAAACGACACGCTCGCGTGCCCTCATGTGGCACGCAGGCGTGTTTGGACTCGAGATTCCTTTTCTGCGAGCAATCAGGATCTTCGTCTGAATTAAAGGGAAATCTATTGCCTTAATTGAAGAGGTGGCCAAAGCTATAAAGAAGATATTCAAACCCTAAAGGGGGCGGATGGTCAAAAGGAGGACAAGATGGCAAAGGGATCGACAGAAGAAGCAAAGAAGAGTGGCGGAGGAGCCAGATGGCATCCAGTATTGTATTTTCTTTCTCTAGCAACTCTTGTCAGACTATGGAGTAGTGTCTTGTAATCTTAGGATGGGGGAGTAGCCCTTGACGATTTATGATGGATGATATAATCTATACTACTCGAACTATTGTTTGTTTTGATCTGGTTCTTTTGGATTCTTATTGATAAACCTAAGGAGCTAAGGGGAAGTACCTAACGGTGAACCCGAGTTCCCGAAACCCAGAATCAACTAGGGAATAACTCCTGTCAAGTAGCGGTAGTGTATCTATGAGGGCTTGCGGGGGTCTCGTGACAGGTCCCCTTAGCTGATTATGGTCCCGTGTGCAAACCTACCGTGAAAAGGAAATTTGACTCTAGCGGAACTCTTATGGACTTAATGGATCTATCAAATCCAGTTTTTACCAGGTAACGGAGGCAAGACTAGGGAGGTTTGCGGGGGTCTCGTGACAGGTCCCCTTAGCTGATTATGATCCCCTATGCTCGAACACCGTGACAGGTAAGTTGAGTTTGATAGGTACAGTTAGCGTAGACCTCGAAAGGGGCCGTTGATTTACCTTAGGATAGGTTCCATCAAAACAACTCTACTAGGGGTAGGAAAGAATTAAATCACCTTATAAATCGTTGACGTGGTGAAACCCATATCCTGAGATTTTCCTCAACTCTTGACTTTTAGCTCGTTCTTCTCATTCGTTGTTATTGACTACTCAGTTTCTTTGCTTAAACCAATAATCGATTTACTAGATAACTTGGTATCACGATCATTCGGTAATTGTTACAATCCCTGTGGGATCGATATTTTTATTACTTGACGACAACCGTGCACTTGTGGAAAATAACACATCATGTATCCAAGCAGCTGATTCTCACTGGCTGGAGACATTGTGATGTCCAGAGTTAATCGTGGATGCTAGTTATGGTAACTAGTTCATTGGAGTGACCAGCCATAAGACTTCATATGGTTCTCTACATATATAGATATGTCAATGAAGTTCTTTCTGCAGCTTAAGTGCAGTGTTCCTTTGACTTGCGGTATTCAAGTCATCTTGATCATAAAAACTTATACTTTGACATCTTAAGCAAGCATCTCTGAGGAGATGTGGACCCAGGATGATTGGGTATAAGTCGAAGTGATCGAAGGTGTTTGAATAGCCTATAAAGGATTCACCACTCCTTGCGAGGAGATGTATACCCATGGCCTCTCGTCGGATTGTTACTAAAGTCTTTGGCCAAAGCATTACATGTTTAGAGTAAGATACTCTTGGATACATGTGCAGTAACTAGAATCCGTAGGATGAGGAAATGATAATTGGACTAGGTGTGACGTAGTCAACCTAGTGGGGACTAACACTATAGACCATGTCCTGAACCAAGTGGGTATAAGATGAGTGAAGGGAATGGGGCATGATTCATTGTAGCTGCTGAAGGGTTTCAGAAATAGTTCTAGATCAACCGTTGATCTTTTCGGTTAATTGGGGATCATGATGTACTACTAGGTACCACTCATGATCATTCTATAATTAATGATTAATTATAGATGACCAACATAAATCGAGAACCTATTTGGTCACACACACAACGAGCGTAATCCGAAGGATTTAAAACGAGCTTGAGAATGAGATTCTCAAACCGAGAGAAACTAGGTTTGGTTACACAAAACAAGGAGCGAGCATGAAATCGTTTTAGTCGCAATGGAAGCATGGATGGGTCGTGTCTTATGATGACATGATGGATGAACCAAATTGGTTTGGTTCTAATCCAATGGTGGAGAATAAACCAAAGGGGTTTGGTTTGTTTTAAATGAATGAACCAAAGTTGGTTCGGTTCGTTTTAACTTAAAATAGACCAAATCAATTTGGTTTATTTTAACTTAAATTAATGGAGCGGGTTAACGAATTTTGGTTATGAACCAATAACTATTAGGAGAATTTGTTCTCTATAAAATAGGGCTTAAGGGTTTTGTGAAAGCCCTAATCTAATATTGCTGCCCCCTCCCTTTTCACCTCTTATGGTCAGCGGCCATACCCTAGCCGCCGCCCACCCCTTGTGCCGCCATCCAAGTTGTTGCCGGCGTCCAAGCTTCAGCCAGCGATCCTCCGGCAACCCTCCGGTGATCCTCCTTGGCTCCGGTGACCAAGGACTTGCTGGCCCTCTTCCCTTTGGCTGGCGCTAATTCCACCACCAAGCTATCCAGTTTTCTAAACAGCTTGTTTCCTTCGTGTCGGAGCATCATTTGGATGATGTTTGGAGCTCCGACAACAGCTTAAATCATGTTGATTAATGTAATTGCTATGAATATTTGCAATCATGATTTATAATTTTGAAATTTGTCACATCATCATGAGAAATAGGGTTTAAATCATGCCTTAGGTGATATTTTGCTCATTATCATGATATAATACCTAATGCATGATTACAAATTCAATGAATACATGAGTTTTATGATAATAATGTGAAATTATGCCATATATATCTTTATCATCATGTTGAGTGTTAGGATGATACTTAACCTTGATAGAAATTTTTATCAAGAGAGGTGCATGTTGCTATATCATATTTATGTTTACATGCTTTCCTACCTTAGAAATTTTTATCAAATGTTTTTACCTAACTTAAACGGATTGCCACACATCAAAAAGGGGGAGATTGTTAGGGCAATCTCTTTCCATGATTAGGTTTTGATGTGTGTGGCAAAGGGTTTAAGTTAGTTTGTTATGTTGATTTGATATGTGCGTTGAAGTCGTGCAGGACTTAGTAATTCGCACATGGATTCGTGGCAAGTTTCACATCTCATGACTCGGGCCTTGAGTCGGTGAAGGATAGCTTTGCGGAAGCCGTGCGCTTGGAGCATCCGAGGGACCGCCGGACGAGGAGCTTGGAGTGAAGCCGGAGGAAGTAGACTTCGAGGCAAGAGACGCGAAGGAGCATTGCAGAGTCGTGTGCCTGATGCTGCCGAGGGACGTGGCCGCGAACGAAGAGAACTTCGAAGGCGAGGGACTCCGAGGGATGAGAGTGAACGAATGTAACCCGGGAAGGGGTAGTAGCTCGTGAGTGAAACTTGGCCATTTGGCTAAGTGTCAGATGGGATTTCCCGACACCAGTCGACTGCCATGGAATGGCAGTCGACTGCTTTGAGTCGATTGGGTTCGACTGGTGTCTGACTCATGGGCATTTGGCCTAAGCGATCGACACGTGGGTGGCGGTCATTCGCATCGACATCGATCGGCCGAGGGGCGGTCGATCGATATCACGCGCAGACGCAGTGGAGTCGACCTCATTGAGAACTCGACTGATTGACATCAGTCGACTGATGGGTTACATCAGTCGACTGATGCCAATACCATTGGAGAGAATCCAACATGGAAAGCGGCCGTTATTGGGCAACGGCTACATGACCAGTCGACTGATCGAGGGCATCAGTCGACTGCTCCTGTGTCAATGGGAAGAAACCCTCTTCCTCTATAAAAAGGAAGAGGATGGGGCTTTGGGAGGTTAATGCTTGAATGTCCAACTACTCCCAAAGTGCCCTAAACGATTTTCCACTCTTCTACTTGCTCTAATCTTTATTCTATTGTAGAAGAGTGATCTTGATTGTAAAGGTTACCTTCACCTAGCTTGGTGCAAAGGAGAGACCAATAGTGGATTGGTTTTGGCGGAGTGATTCACCGAGGACGAATCGGGTCGTGGATTAGCGGCGTAGCCGTGAACCATGTTACATCTTTGTTAGCATTGTTTGTTTATCTTTTGCTTTGTCTATTTGTATTTGTATATTCCGCTTGCGCTAATCTTTTGTAGACGAGCAATTTACGACATTCATCGTACGAGGGCTATTCACCCCCCTCTAGTCGGCCGTCCCGATCACCCAACAAGTGGTATCAGAGCAAGGTTGCTTGTCACCGGACTAACCGCCGCAACAAGCTCTACATCAAAATGGCCGGCTCCAACATCCACCCACCGAAGTTCGACGGCGAATTCTCTTGGTGGAAGAAGCGAATGGAGGTATTCTTCGAAACTGACTTTGATATCCTTTTAATAATGGAAAACGGTTTCGAGTTGCCTAGGAACGAAGATGGGGAGCCTTTGGAAAAATCAAGGTGGAGCAAGAGGCAAAGAGAAGAATACTTGGAAAATTCAAAGGTCAAGCATCATCTATACAATGTCCTCTCCCAACAAGAAGTCAATCAGATGGGATAATGTGCTAGCGCCAAGGAAATGTGGGACAAATTAATAGAGATCCATGAAGGCACATCTGAGGCAAAGCTAGCAAGGAGAGACGTCCTTCGCTCCCAATTATCCAACATAAAATTAGAAAAGGGAGAAAAGGTAACTTCATTACATTCTAGGTTTAAAGAAATATTAATTGGGCTAACAAGTGTAGGAGAGAAGCTATCCAACCGGGATATGATAATGAAAGTCATAGATGCTTTTCCCCGATCATCCAAGTGGAGTTCAATGGTGGACTCATTTTATATTTCAAAGAATCTAGAGGTAAGTACTCGAGATGAATTTTTCTCCACTATGGAATTACATGAATCTAGGCTTGAAGGTATACAAGAAGAGCCTAGAATCCAACCTTCAAGGGGAGTAGCATTGTTGGCAAACAAGGGGAAGAAGAAGATAGAGATTCCCTCCTCCTCCGATGACGAAGCCTCTTCCTCCTCCTCCATGGATAGCACGGAAGAAGCGTATATGGTAAGGAGGGTAAGGCGTGCATTAAAAGGTTTTAGATTTAATAAGGCTAATGATAGGAATAGAAGACCAAGGGGGAAGGTCATTTGTTACAATTGCCAAGGAGAGGGACACATAAGGGACAATTGTCCCCTCTTGAACAAAAGCAAGGAGGAGAAGAGAAAGAAAGAAGAAAAGAAGAAGAAAAAGGGGAACAAGAAAAAGGAAGAAGAAAAGAAGGCAAAGGAAAAGGGGAAGGCCAAAGCATTCAAGGCCAAGACATGGGATGACCTTTCTTCCTCTTCTTCATCCGAGGAAGAAAATGCATTTGTCACCAACCTAGCATTGATGGCATTCGATGACTTGGATTGCTCCTCCACCGAATATGAAGAATCAAGCTCAAGTGGAGAGAGCTCAAGTGAAGGGGGAGCCTCTACATCCTCATCCGAAGAAGAAGAAGAGGACATGGAAACTATGGTAACTAATCTTTCACCTAGTAAAATAGTTTCTATGATTTCTAGGCTCACTAAGGACCTATTTAGAGCTAAGAAGAAGAACAAAAGCATGCTAGATCAAATTAAGGACTTAGAAAATAAGTTAGAAAAAGCATGCTTAAATGAAAATGAAAATATTCCTTCTTGCCATGATGATGCATGCTCACATGAATATATGCCATTTAATGTTAGTGATGCATGCATGGATGAAAATAGGGCTTTAAGGGAAAAGGTAGATTACTTGACAAAAGCCCTAGAAAAATTCACTATAGGCTCCAACACCTTGAACATGATCATAGGGAGCCAAAGAGCTAGTTTCAACAAAAAGGGCCTAGGTTATAAAGAAAAGAAAATTGAAAAGGCCTACAAATGCCTAATTGCTAGGGGACAAGATAAGAAGAAAATAATTGCTAGGAAATGGATCCCCAAGGAGTATCTAGTGAACCCCATAGGAAAAAATTTGTATTGGGTTCCAAAATCCATCCTTAAGGGTTAGAAAACCCATAGGGTAGTCAACCATATGCAATTGACCTATATCATATTTTGGTTGACTTAGGATGACGGGATAACATTTTTAAATAGTGTTAGGTGATGATAACGTGCCTATAAATAGTTAATAATGCTTAAATCATGATGATTAATGTAATTGCTATGAATATTTGCAATCATGATTTATGATTTTGAAATTTGGCACATCATCATGAGAAATAGGGTTTAAATCATGCCTTAGGTGATATTTTGCTCATTATCATGATATAATACCTAATGCATGATTACAAATTCAATGAATACATGAGTTTTATGATCATAATGTGAAATTAAGACATATATATCTTTATGATCATGTTGAGTGTTAGGATGATACTTAACCTTGATACTTAGAAATTTTTATCAAATGTTTTTACCTAACTTAAACGGATTGCCACACATCAAAAAGGGGGAGATTATTAGAGCAATCTCTTGCCATGATTAGGTTTTGATGTGTGTGGCAAAGGGTTTAAGTTAGTTTGTTATGTTGATTTGATATGTGCGTTGAAGTCGTCCAGGACTTAGTAATTTGCACATGGAGTCATGGCAAGTTTCACATCTCATGACTTGGGCCTTGAGTCGGTGAAGGATAGCTTTGTGGAAGCCGTGCGCTTGGAGCATTCGAGGGACCGCCGGACGAGGAGCTTGGAGTGAAGCCGGAGGAAGTAGACTTCGAGCCAAGAGATGCGAAGGAGCATTGCAGAGTCGTGCGCCTAATGCTGCCGAGGGACGTGGCCGCGGACGAAGAGAACTTCGAATGCGAGGGACTCCGAGGGATGAGAGTGAGCGAATGTAACCCGGGAAGGGGTAGTAGCTCGTGAGTGAAACTTGGCCATTTGGCTAAGTGTCGGATGAGATTTCCCGACACCAGTCGACTGCCATGGAATAATGATCGGCCGCTCTGAATGATTGATTGGGTTCGGCCGTGTCGACTCATGGGCATTTGGCCCAAGCGATCGGTCGTGGTGGCAAAGCCCGCTATCGACATCGATCAAGCGCCAAGGGCGGCCGGTCGTGATGTCCGTGCATGGGCACAGAGTGGAGTCGACCTAGTTGAGCACTCGACTGATTGACATCAGTCGACTGATGGGTTACATCAGTCGACTGATGCCAATACCATTAGAGAGAATCCAACGTGGAAAGCGGTCGTTATTGGGCAACGACTACAGGACCAGTCGACTGATCGAGGGCATCAGTCGACTGCTCCTGTGTCAACGGGAAGAAACCCTCTTCCTCTATAAAAAGGAAGAGGATGGGGCTTTGGGAGGTTAATGCTTGAATGCCCAAATACTTCCAAAGTGCCCTAAACGGTTTTCCACTCTTCTACTTGCTCTAATCATCATTCTATTGTAGAAGAGTGATCTTGATTGTAAAGGTTACCTCCACCTAGCTTGGTGCAAAGGAGAGACCAAAAGTGGATTGGTTTTGGCGGAGTGATTCACCGAGGACGAATCGGGTCGTGGATTAGCGGCGTAGCCGTGAACCACGTTACATCCTTGTTAGCATTGTTTGTTTATCTTTTGCTTTATCTATTTGTATTTGTATATTCCGCTTACGCTAATCTTTTGTAGATGAGCAATTTATGACATCCATCGTACGAGGGCTATTCAGCCCCCTCTAGCCGGCCGGCCCGATCACCCAACATCTTCTTCATAACATATCATATTCTTTTCATGCATATCATGTTCCTTCTTTATAAAACATCATACATTCATACAATTACGAGGTAATAAGCATAACATGATCACAACATCACACACATATAAGCATGGCATAAGGTATAAACATCATGAACAAGTATACATGGAATGACCTATACTTCATGGAGTTCTATCAAAGTTTTAAACACCAAACAACTTATATACGGTCTAACTAACCACATGTTAGTTCTTTAACACATAAAGCATGGCATGGGAGGGCACTTAGAGTTTTAATTAAACCTTGGCCGAATGGGTTTAAAGGACATGAGGCTCAACCACTTAACTCTAGGTTACCCAACAACATGTTATCTTCATCTAACATCAAAAGTCATCATGAACTCAATCAAACATGGCATAGAAACATATTAGGGGTCTTGGCCGAATGGTTCAAAGGCTTAAGGTTCATCCACTTAAATCTAGGTTAACCAAACAACATGTTATCTTCATTTACCATCAAAACATAGCAAGAACTTATCTATAGCATGGCATAGAACATGTTATCTTCTTTTAACATCAAACATGGCATAAACTCATTTAAAACCTAGCATAGAACATGTTATCTTCATCTAACACCAAAAGTCATTATGAACTCGTGCAAAACATAGCATAGAAGACACCTTAGGAGTCTAGATGGACTTGGCCGAATGGTTCAAAGGGCCTAAAGGTTCATCCACTTAAACCTAGGTTAAACAAACAACATGTTATCTTCATTTACCATCAAAACATAGCATGGACTTATCTATAACATAGCATAGAACATATTATCTTCTTCTAACATCAAACATGGCATGAACTCATTTAAAACCTAGCATAGAACATGTTATCTTCATCTAGCATCAAAACTTATCCTAAGCTCATCTAAACATGGCATAAAAGAACACACATAGGGGTCTAAAGTGGCTTGGCCGAATGGTCCAAGGCTTAGAAGTTCATCCACTTAAATCTAGGTTAACCAAACATCATGTTATCTTCTTTTACTATCAAAACATAGCATGAACTTGGCTATAGCATGGCATAAAAGAACATATAGGGGTTTAGAGTGGCTTGGCCGAATGGTTTTAAAGGTCATAAAAGTTCAAACACTTAACCTAATTCATCTAGCACCCTATCTTCATCATGTTCATACAAGATATGGCATGGATCTTCATGGAAAGCTCAAACAAGGTCTTGGCCGAATGGTCCCTTGGGTTTTTAAGGTCAAACACTTAACCTAATCCATCTAGCATCCTATCTTCATCATGTTCATACAAGATATGACATGGATCTTCATGGAAAAACTCAAACAACGTCTTGGCCGAATGCTTTCAAGAGGATTAACACAAATACATCAATCGAAAACTACTTGTACGCAGGTGAAGGGGATACTTACATCCTTCGCTTTGCTTTTTGGTTGGAAGATAACCTAAGGGATGCCAACTTAGCCTTCCTCTTGCTTGGATAGGTTTCGGACAAAGGATGAAAAGGGAGAGGAATGGATTTCGGTGAGGAAGAAGATGAGAAGGAGAGAAAAGCAATTTGGTTACTCATGTCTCCTCATTCCCCCTATTTATTCACTTGAAGAGTCCCTTAGTCTCCCTTACCCCTAATTATAATTTACCATATTCCTCTAAAAGTACAACCCTGCTGGGCTTCTGGTTATTGGATGCATCTTTAGGGCTTAGCTATCTCTAGAGGTTTGGGGTTCAATTCCTAGGCCTTGCATCCTTTTTGGCTCCTTTTCTTTTATTTTTGAAAGAGCCCACATAAAGCCCATTATAATCTGTTGGTGCGATCGGCCCAGGTCACGATTGACCTGGACTCGAGTTTGACTCGAGTGATGTTTTGATGTTTCGACAAAAACATATGACAATGTAATTGTCATTTGGTAAAGTCCAAGTCTTGAGTACTTGGCATGGAAAGTCCAAGTGGGAAACTTGGCATTGGGAAAGTCCAAGCATGGTCTTGGCATGAAAAGTCCAACATGGGTTGGCAAGGAAAGTCCAAGCATGGTCTTAGCATGGAAAGTCCAACATGGGTTGGCAAGGGAAAGTCCAAGCTTGAGTCTTGGCATTTGGAAAGTCCAAGGGGATTGATATTGGCGGCGTAAAGTCCAAGCGGAGTCTTGGCAGCATAAGTCCAATGGTTGGCGGCGTAAAGTCCAAGCGGAGTCTTGGCGGCGTAAGTCCAATGTGCCTTGGCGGTGTAGACACCGTTAGCATGACATAGCCGATGGAAGCACCTGAAGGCTAGCGCGATGGATGAACAAGTCATGGATGACTTGGAGGGATCCGAGAGGCGTGAGGCTGATGGAGGTGGCTAGAAGGCTTAGGTCTAGGCTAAGGGTGGTCTAGCAAGTATGGGGGAACCATACTTGGGTTAAAACCTCATGTTTGAGGTGTGCCAGTCGACTGGTGCCATGTGGCAGTAAACTGGACCGAGTCAACTAGGGTTTGACTGCGGGTTATGGCATAGCAGTCAACTGCCAGAGGTGGCCGATGATGGCTCGGCGATCGTGTCGTGTGATCGATCGGTGCTCGGAAATCGACCGTGAATGGAGTCGAGACTCGACTGGTCTAGTGAGGATTCCATCAATCGACTGATTGTCACAATCAGTCGACTGATGAAGGTTCCGTTGGACTTATCCAGCGTGGATCTAGCCGTTGTCTCATGACAACAGTGGCATCAGTCGACTGATGGTCCCGATCAGTCGACTGATCGACTTTTTCCAAGACAGGTTGAAGCTATATATGGAGCTCGTGATGAAGAAAAAAAAAGGGTTCTTTGAGGCAATTTGGGGCGAGTTGCTACTGCAATTCAGGGTCTCCAAGTGCTACTCGATCAACCTAGCGATCAAGCATTCAAGAGCATTTGTAAAGTGTTTTTCTTTACTAGTTTTGCTTTGAATTTCATTGTATTTGCTTGTAGCTATTTGTTTACTGTTGTATACATTGTACGAGGTTTCTCCACCTCCGGATTGTTCCGAGAAGGAGTTATTTTATAGTGGTGTGTGATTGGCATCGCTAGGGCTCATTTGAGCCCGATCCATGGAGTAGGAACCGTGCGGTTCCGAACCACGTTATATCGTCGTGTTAGCGTGTTGTATATTTCGTTATTGCTTTCATTATCTATATTCCGCTGCGCTAACGAAATTGTAGACACGAACGAGATCGAATTCCATTGACGCTATTCACCCCCCCTCTAGCCGTTCCAAAATATCCTAACAAGTGGTATCAGAGCCCGGGGCTCTTCTACGGATTAACAACCCGGAGTCAAGAAGCTAGAGGGAAGAATATGGAATTTGAGGAAAGATTGGGTGACGACGTCAACATCCCACCTTCCTTCAACCGTGAATATTTTGCATATTGGAAAGGTAGGATGGAATATTTTCTAATGACAAATATAGAAAATTGGTTTGCCGTGACTATAGATTTTGATGCTCCGAGAGGAGAAAACAGCAAAATCCTCAAGATGAAGAGATGGACCGAGGAGCAACGGGAAAAATTCAAGACAACCGTTAAGGTAACAAAAATGTTGATTGATTTGATACCTAACGATATTTTGTCCAGATTAGGAAGCTATAGGGATGCCAAGGAGTTGTGGAACAAGTTGATCAAGTTCCACGACAATCCCGAATCGGTCCAAGAAGGCTTGGAAGAGGAGGAGACCGAAGAAGAATCATCATCATCCTCACAAGAAAGTGAGGAGTCAACTTCCGGGTCGGAAGAGGTGGAGGAAGTGGAAGAAGCATCTACTTCTAGGATTGAGGAGGAGAGACCATCCTCTACACCGGAGCAACCTCAAGAAGAGCCTTCAACATCCGATCAAGATGAGGAAGCTCAAAATTCAACTCCGGCACCTACCACCACCCTAGGTAACTCAAACACTTTATCTTCAAATAAAAATCATATTATGTGTTTTGAGTGTAGGGAATTTGGGCACTATAAGAGCAAGTGCCCAAAGAAGATTAAGAAAGCTCCACCGACACCAAAAGTCAAGGATGCCGGTTCCCTAACACCTAAAGGCAAGGAGCACATCATATGCTTCAAGTGCAACTCAAAGGGACATTATCGGAGTCAATGTCCAAGGGGAAAGAAGAAAGGGCAAGAAGGAGCAACACAAGTAGGGGGAGCCTCCAAGGAAAACCCTAAGGTAAAATTTATTAATGCACCTTCAATTTCTAGGGATAAGAAGCATGCTAGGAATAATTTTAATAGTCTTGCTATTGTGCATAAAGAGCATGCTAGAAATAACAAACATATTTGCCTAGGAGCTAAGAGTGTTCACTTAGGAAATAAGAAGAAATTTGGGACTAATGTCCCTAAAAATATATTACCTAAGGAAAGCATTAAGAAAATAGGAGAACATCTAGGCTTTAATGCTAAGAAATCTAGACATATGCCTAGAAATAAAAATATCTCAAGAGAAAATGAAAAATCAAAAATTGAGATATTAGAAAAGGAAAATCAAGCCTTGAGATCAAGGCTTGAAAAACTTGAAAAGACCCTTAAGGTTATGCAAAATCAAATGCAAGGGTCAATTAGTCGAACTTCTAGGTCCAAAAGTCAAAGTCAACACCTAGGACCTAAGAGTCAAAAGTCAACCAAGGGCAAGCAAGGTTTGGGTCACAAACCTAAGCCTAAGGTGGCTTACCATAGTGTTCCATTTGATTATGGAACACAAACTAGGTCTAGGAAGACTAAGGTCAATAGGGAAGTCATCCCTAGAGTTGACCAAGGGTTGTGCCTAGTGGCTAAGGTGTCTAGGAAACCTAGGGTGGCCACTAAGAAGGTTGCAAGGGGAGTTACCCCTAGAGTCAACCTAGGTAAGACCCAAATGACCAAGGCTAATAAGCCTAGGAGGGTCATTAGGAAGGTATCTAGGGAGGTTATCCCTAAGGAATACCTAATTAACCCTAGGAGCTCAAATCGGTTTTGGGTTCCTAAGAGCGTGATTGATTCACGCTAGATGGGTTAGGGTGTGCCAACCTTAAATGGATGGGTAGTTAACTCAACCATGGCAAAGGTGGCACTTTAGGTTATTTTCAAGGTTATGGATACCTTGGAAATAGATTTGAATTATCATCCTAAAAGTTTTAGGATGTGGCAATATTACTTGAGAAGTTTGATAAAATGATCAAATTGGCACAATTAGGGTTTAGAGTGTTAGTGTGCCATTTTGGGTTTTTGGCACACTAAGGAGATTAATGACAATATGGAAAAATATATCTAACTATATCAAATGGCAATTAATATTAAAATTTAGGTATTACTATACCTATATATTTTATATGCCATGCTTTGATTGCCATATGCCATATCATGACATCATGCCTAGTTCTATGATTTTATATGTCATGATTCATGTTTAGGATTAAGGTTTCAAATGTCATGTGTTTTTAGATTTCATCTTATACCATGACATCATGATTATGAGCATATGCTTATTTATAACATTTCTAATGCCATAATCATTCATGAATTTAAGATAATTTGATTGAAATTGATTTAAGGACAATGGCATGACTTGGAGTCCCATTTATAAGGGAATCAAGTAGGGTTGCCTTAGAAAAATGCATGAAATCCTAGATTAAATGAACCAAAACCCATATCTGACATCCAATTGACATGTATGTGTATTTATACACCCTAGATACATGTGAGATGCTAGGATATGAGTTAAGTTCAAGGTGCATAGTTTTTGCATCTAGTTGAACCCAAACTCATCTTAACTCAACATGTGGATCATTGGGAAAGCTTGTGTACAAGTCATGTGCATAGAGCCCAAGGAATATGATCCAGAATAAGGTTTTGAAAAACATTTTAAAATCATTTTGAAAAACCTTGGTGAAGTCTATCTTTTGATAGCAATCACCATTGATGAAGTTGATACAAAATAGGGCCAAAACATTGAAAATTTCAATGGTTTTGAGTTTTGTATCAAATTCACTATTTTATGGGTAAAATAATTTTAAAATATTTTTCACCCATTGTATGTGTCATAGGTATTATACGTATCAAATTTCGTGATTTTTCGATATACGTATAATTATTTATGATTTTTTAAAACTCATTTCTGATAACTGAAAATCGGATTTTATCGATCGATCGCCATAGTGGCGATCGATCGATGGATGCCCGATCGATTTCTGAATCACTCGACTGGTAGCCTGATTTCGGGGTAAACAAGGTTGTTTAACCCGATTTCAGCTACGGTTATGGTCCCTAATCACTCCTAACCCTAGGATATGCTTTGGGAAGCATTATAAAGGGTGAAAATCCATTGGATATGGATTAGGAGAGTTGTTTAGGGTTTGTATCAATGTTAAGGTGTTGGAAAGTTCAATGTTGAATTTCTAACCTTAATTTTGATGGTTTAGAGTTCCTATTGGCTTAGGGACTTCCCAATGACATTGTTGGTGCAATGGTCAAGGGGGAGCAAGCCTTTAGGGGGAGGTATTCATCTTGGGATGATGGATGTGTTTTTTCTCCTTGAAAAGGAGAAGTTATTGGGAGAATATGACATCAATTGGGAAATTGATGGGACTTTTGAGATACCCAATTTGGAAATTGGGAGAGTAAATGGGATTGTCTCTCTTGAGTGATATTGGATTTATCACTAGGAAGATGGTAGGCATCCTAAGTATTTTTGGATCAAGGGGGAGATTGTAAGATCTCATTGGGACATGAGACATTGACCTCCTTGGAGAGAAAACCTTTTTGATGTAAGTCAAAAAGGGGGAGAATGTTTGGGGGAGAACATTTGGTGAGTATTTACCAATTTGGGATAATTGGTAAGGGATTTGAGTTAGTGTTCTAACTAAATAATTTGTTTAGTTTTTGTCAAACATCAAAAATGGAGAGATTGTTGGTGCAATCGGCCCAGGTCACGATTGACCAGGACTCGAGTTTGACTCGAGTGATGTTTTGATGTTTCGACAAAAACATATGACAATGTAATTGTCATTTGTTAAAGTCCAAGTCTTGAGTACTTGGCATGGAAAGTCCAAGTGGGACACTTGGCATTGGGAAAGTCCAAGCATGGTCTTGGCATGAAAAGTCCAACATGGGTTGGCAAGGAAAGTCCAAGCATGGTCTTGGCATGGAAAGTCCAACATGGGTTGTCAAGGGAAAGTCCAAGCTTGAGTCTTGGCATTTGGAAAGTCCAAGGGGATTGATATTGGCGGAGTAAAGTCCAAGCGGAGTCTTGGCAGCATAAGTCCAATGGTTGGCGGCGTAAAGTCCAAGCGGAGTCTTGGCGGCGTAAGTCCAATGTGCCTTGGCGGTGTAGACACCGTTAGCATGACATAGTCGATGGAAGCACCTAAAGGGTAGCGCGATGGATGAACAAGTCATGGATGACTTGGAGGGATCCGAGAGGCGTGAGGCTGATGGAGGTGGCTAGAAGGCTTAGGTCTAGGCTAAGGGTGGTCTAGCAAGTATGGGGGAACCATACTTGGGTTAAAACCTCATGTTTGAGGTGTGCCAGTCGACTGGTGCCATGTGGCAGTCGACTGGACCGAGTCAACTAGGGTTTGACTGCGGGTTATGGCCTAGCGATCGCTGCAGGTGGGCGATCGGTGATGGCTCGAGCAGTCGACTGATCGTGTGATCAGTTGATTGGTGCTCGAGAAATCGGCCACAGAATGGAGTCGAGACTCGACTGGTCGAGTGAGGACTCCATCAGTCGACTGATGGTCACAATCAGTCGACTGATGAAGGTTCCGTTGGACTTATCCAGCGTGGATCTAGCTGTTGTCTCACGACAACAGTGACATCAGTTGACTGATGGTCCCGATCAGTCGACTGATCGACTTTTTCCAGCACAGGTTGAAGCTATATATGGAGCTCGTGATGAAGAAAAAAAAAAGGGTTCTTTGAGTGGATTTGGGGCGAGTTGCTGCTGCAATTCAGGGTCTCCAAGTGCTACTCGATCAACCTAGCGATCAAGCATTCAAGAGCATTTGTAAAGTGTTTTTCTTTACTAGTTTTGCTTTGTATTTCATTGTATTTGCTTGTAGCTATTTGTTTACTGTTGTATACATTGTACGAGGTTTCTCCAGCTCCAGATTGTTCCGAGAAGGAGTTATTTTATAGTGGTGTGTGATTGGCATTGCTAGGGCTCATTTGAGCCCGATCCGTGGAGTAGGAACCGTGCGGTTCCGAACCATGTTATATCGTCGTATTAGCGTGTTGTATATTTCGTTATTGCTTTCATTATCTATATTCCGCTGCGCTAACGAAATTGTAGACACGAACGAGATCGAATTCCATTGACGCTATTCACCCCCCTCTAGCCGTTCCAAAATATCCTAACATAATCATGTCAAATTCTTTTGTAAATTTGCTAGAAATTTTACAGGTGTTACACTTTTTGTTAGTAATATATGAGAGATGTCCTAAGGCAATCACCTTATGTTTGAACCATTTATATGATAAATGAAGATTCACTATTTGAGTATACATGTTCTCATGTATTTGCTTAGATCTTAAACTCATTTACTGAATGTCTACGATACGATTCATAGTATGAGAGAATTTGTGATTGGATCACAACTAGTGAGTATCTCTACATGTGTAATTGTGATGTATCGAAATTATCCCTAGTCAATGAATTGATGGATTAGGACACCATCTATTCTGTCGAGACTAGAACGAGGTATACTCCTTGGTGTATCCAAGCAGCTGATTCTCACTGGCTGGAGACATTGTGATGTCCGGAGTTAATCGTGGATGCTAGTTATGGTAACTAGTTCTTTGGAGTGACAAGCCATAAGACTTCATATGGTTCTCTGCATATATAGATATGTCAATGAAGTTCTTACTGCAGCTTAAGTGCAGTGTTCCTTTGACTTGCGGTATTCAAGTCATCTTGATCATAAAAACTTATCCTTTGACATCTTAAGCAAGCATCTCTGAGGAGATGTGAACCCAGGATGATTGGGTATAAGTCGAAGTTATCGAAGGTGTTTGAATAGCCTATAAAGGATTCACCACTCCTTGCGAGGAGATGTATACCCATGGCCTCTCGTCGGATTATTACTAAAGTCTTTGGCCAAAGCATTACACGTTTAGAGTAAGATACTCTTGGATACATGTGCAGTAACTAGAATCCGTAGGATGAGGAAATGATACTTGGACTAGGTGTGACGTAGTCAACCTAGTGGGGACTGACACTATAGACCATGTCCTGAACCATGTGGGTATAAGATGAGTGAAGGGAATGGGGCACGATTCATTGTAGCTGCTGAAGGGTTTCAGAAATAGTTCTAGATCAACCGTTGATCTTTTCGGTTAATTGGGGATCATGATGTACTACTAGGTGCCACTCATGATCATTCTATAATTAATGATTAATTATAGATGACCAACATAAATCGAGAACCTATTTGGTCACACGCACAACGAGCGTAATCCGAAGGATTTAAAACGAGCTTGAGAATGAGATTCTCAGACTGAGAGAAACTAGGTTTGGTTAGACCAAACAAGGAGCGAGCATGAAATCGTTTTAGTCGCAATGGAAGCATGGATGGGCCGTGTCTTATGAAGACATGATGGATGAACCAAATTGGTTTGGTTCTAATCCAATGGTGGAGAATAAACCAAAGGGGTTTGGTTTGTTTTAAATGAATGAACCAAAGTTGGTTCGGTTCGTTTTAACTTAAAATAGACCAAATCAGTTTGGTTTATTTTAACTTAAATTAATGGAGCGGGTTAACGAGTTTTGGTTATGAACCAATAACCATTAGGAGAATTTGTTCTCTATAAAATAGGGCTTAAGGGTTTTGTGAAAGCCCTAATCTAATATTGCCGCCCCCTCCCTTTTCACCTCTTGTGGTCAGCGCCCATACCCTAGCCGCCGTCCACCCCTTGTGCCACCGTCCAAGTTGTTGCCAGCATCCAAGCTTCAGCCGGCGATCCTCCGGCAACCCTCCGGTGATCCTCCTTGGCTCCGGTGACCAAGGACTTGCTGGCCCTCTTCCCTTTGGCTGGCGCTAATTCCACCACCAAGCTATCAAGTTTTCTGGACAGCTTGTTTCCTTCGTGTCGAAGCATCATTTGGATGATGTTTGGAGCTCCGACAACAGCTACTTTGCCGGGGATTCGATCTCCGGTAATCCTCATAGGTGGAGGACGAAGGATTCTTCAAATGGTTGACGAATACCTCTCCGGAGAAGCGAGTTTTTGAGGACTCATTTTGAATCCGATTTTTGATTCGGATTGTGATCCTCTCTCGATCACATCGTCTTTGACACGAGGCTAGTGACTCGTACGAAGACGATGAAGGGTTTGTTTCATTGATTCGTGAGGGCAAACTTCGCTTCCCACTTTAACCCGGTCGCTTGTTCATGGCGATCCCATCGTTGTCCCCGGATTAAAAATTTAATCCTAGACAAAAGGAAACACCCAAGCAACCTTGTCATCGTCGTGCTATTCGTTTAGAGTGGTCACTTGAACAAACTTGTTGTTCAAGCGACCAACCTCTATTCTACAAGTAGCCACAAAATAGACGATGTACGGATCGTTGGCTTTTGTATTTATGTTCAGGATCCAAGTATTATTTAGCCACATACATAAAGTAAACATCCACATAAAACATGCATATAATTGAAAAGCAATTATAAATATAATACAAAGGAAGACTAATCAAAATAAACAAGTTATACCTCTTGTTATACCTCTTGATCTTCTATTGTATGTCCTTTCTCCTTTTGGACGTCGTGTGGGCGACGATCTTCCAAAAGTTGAAGCCTCCTAGATCACCAATCTTCCTTTCCTTGTTCACTCCAAACAAAGGAAGATCATTAAACAAAACTCTTCTTCCTATCTAGAACCGGCCACTAAGTCAATAGACTCGATGTTGCCGCCGGCCAAGGAAGAGAACATGGAGTATAGGAACCGGCCAAAGGAGAAAACATGAGAGCATGGGCGCCGGCCAACACTTGGAGAAGAGAAAGGAAAACAATCCTTCTCCTTGTTGCCTCCCAAACCCTAAACCTAGCTCTCCTAATTTCCGGCCAAGGATGTGGGGAAGAAGAATAGGTTGAGCACCGCCCAAGGTAGAGGGAAGAAGGATAAGAGCCGGCCAAACCTTAGGAAGAAGAAGAAGAGGCTTCCTCCACTTGTTGCCGCCCACCACAACCCCAAAACCCTAACCCGAGCCGCGCACTCCTAATCCTATCCCAACTAGGATTGCTTGCCGCCCAAGGGAAGAAAACCCTAACCCTCATCCATCATATTGCCGCCCACCCCTATCACCTCCTTTTATAGAGTTAGGGATAAGCCATGATTTAATCTCCTCCATTGGTTCTAAGGATTTAATCTCAACCGTCGGATCTAGAGATTTAATCTCTACCTTTGGATCTAGAGTTTTGTTTTCATCCATTGGATCTAAGCTTTATGAGGTTTTAATAGGCTACAATAGGGACCATGAGGAGGAGTTGGATCTTGGCCACCCATGGATCAAGCCCACATAAAGTCCGATCCATTAATGATAATCTAATCCACTAAAGGATTATCATTGATCTACCTCACCAACCCCCATAAGATAATATGGGCTCCATATATTATTTTTATATTTTCTCCCCGTGTTTAAGATCTCGAATGTCCGTCGATTAATTAATTTACTGACCATTAATTAATCAACATCTAATTCCATGAGTAGTACCACTCAACCTTTTCATCATGCCGGACCAAGTCCACCTGCAGGGTTTACATGATGAACCTTATGAGCTCCTCAAGGGGACATCATCATCCTAATATATAGGACACGGTTTCCTCCTATAATCAACGGAACACCATATAAATAATATCATTTCCTAACTTATCGAGCCTATCGATTTAATCTATAAATCTCGCCTATTGGTAAATCAAAGAGATGAATACTAAGTATATGTGCCTGTTATTATATAGGGATTAAGAGCATGTACAAAATAATATCTGAGGTCTGATTCGATTATGTAGTCAGCAATAAATCGAATCACCTCTAAGTCGATCCTGTTCAATACACACAAAGTGCACTAGTTGTTGGGTTTCCGGCACCGCGGCGTGTGTGTGTTCGATCATGTTTCGTAAACATGAGCACAGCGGAAGCAATAAAAATAATAAATACTCCTATTTATTACAACACACACAACACACGCATGCTATTACAACAAGTGTAGACATAACCGTAAATTAAAATTGCAATAAAAAGAAATTAAACTACGTTATACCTTCCGTATGACGTGTAGCGGGAACGGCATCAACCGGAACGATCCTCGTAAGAATCGTCTCTATCCGTATCCACGCCGAGCTCCTCGGGATGACTTAACTAAGTCACGAGCTTCGTCTTCGTACGGGTTACTAGCCTCGTGTTGAAGACGACGTGATCGAGAGATGATCACGATCCGAATCCAAATTCGGATCCAAAACGAGTTCTCAAAACTCGCTTCTCCGGAGAGGTATTCGTCAACCGTTTGACGAATCCTTCGTCCTCCACCTCAGAGGATTACCGGAGATCAAATCCCCGGTATGTTAGCCGCTGTCGGAGCACTAACCGTCGTCCAAATGACGCTCCGACGAGAGGAGAAGAAGCTGTCCAGAAAAACTGGACAGCTTGGTGGAGGAGATAGGCGCCGGCCAACAAAGGAAGCCAAGTGCTTACCTTGATGCCAAACCTAAGGAGGATCGCCGGAACTCTTCCGGCAGCAGCTCGACGCCGGCGAGGAAGAAGGAAGCCGCCTTCTGAGGGGCTGTTGAGGAGCTATGGGTCAAGCGCCAACACTGGATGATTGGATTAGTTAGGGTTTAACAATCCCCTAAGCCCACTTTTATAGAGAACTAATTCTCTTAATGGTTAATGGATCATATCCATAAAGCCCGTTAACCCGCTCCATTAAGATAAGTTAAAATAAACCAAACCATGATGGTTTATTTTAAGTTAAAACGAACCGAACCAACCTTTGGTTCATTCGTTTAATATAAACCAAACCCTTTGGTTTATTCTCATCCATTGGATTAGAACCAAACCATTTTGGTCCATCCATTATGTCTTCATAAGACACGGCCCATCCACGCTTCCATTGCGACTGAAACAATTTCATGCTCGCTTTATGTTTGGTCCAACCAAACATAGTTTCTCTCGGTCTGAGAATCCCATTCTCAAGCTCGTTTTAAATCCTTTGGATTAGACTCGTTGTGCGTGTGACCAAATAGGTTCTCGGTTTATGTTGGTCGTCTATAATTAACCATTAATTATAGAACGATCATGAGTGGCACCTAGTAGTACATCATGATCCCCAATTAACCGAAAAGATCAACGGTTGATCCAGAACTATTTCTGAAACCCTTGACTCGAATGAATCGTGCCCCATTCCCTTCACTCATCTTATACCCACTTGGTTCAGGACATGGTCTATTGTGTCAGTCCCCACTAGGCTGACTACGTCACACCTAGCCCAAGTATCATTTCCTCGTCCTACGGATTCTAGTTACTCCACATGTATCGAAGAGTACCTTACTCTAAACATGTATTGCTTTGGCCAAAGACTTTAGTAACAATCCGACGAGAGGCCATGGGTATACATCTCCTCGCAAGGAGTGGTGAATCCTTTATAGGCTATTCAAACACCTTCGATCACTTCGACTTATACCCAATCATCCCGGGTCCACATCTCCTTAGAGATGTTTGCTTAAGATGTCAAAGCATAAGTCTCCATGATCAAGATGACTTGAATACCGCAAGTCAAAGGAACATCGCACTTAAGCTACAGTAAGAACTTCATTGACATATCTATATATGCAGAGAACCATATGAAGTCTTACGGCTGGTCACTCCAATGAACTAGTTACCATAACTAGCATCCACGATCAACTCCGGACATCACTATGTCTCCAGCCAGTGAGAATCAGCTGCTTGGATACACCAAGGAGTATACCTCGTGCTAGTCTCGACAGAATTGATGGTGTCCAAATCCATCAATTCATCGACTAGGGATAATTCCGATACATCACAATTACACATGTAGAGATACTCACTAGTTGTGATCAAATCACAAATTCTCTCATGCTGTGAATCGTATCGTGGACATTCAGTAAATGAGTTTAAGATCCAATCAAATACATTAAACATGTATACTCAAATAGTGAATCTTCATTTATCATATAAATGGTTCATACATAAGTCGATTGCCTTAGGACATCTCTCATATATTACTAACAGACTCCCACTTGGCCTAATGCCAATCGCTACGGTATCCAATACCATAAGCACCAACATGACCCTCAAACTTACTTTGAGGTAATGCTTTAGTCAAAGGATCCGCTAAGTTCCTTTCAGTAGGAATTTTCTCGATTTGTATTTCATTCCTACTGATGATCTCTCTGATAAGATGATAGCGGCGAAGCACATGTTTGGATCGTTGATGAGACCTTGGCTCTTTCGCCTGTGCAATTGCTCCATTGTTGTCGCAGTAGACCGGTATTGCTTCAACAATGGTCGGAATCACACCAAGTTCATGAACGAACTTCTTGATCCAAACCGCTTCCTTTGCTGCTTCCGAAGCTGCAATATATTCTGCCTCAGTGGTAGAATCCGCTACAGTCTCTTGTTTGGAACTTTTCCAACTCACTGCGCCCCCATTCAAGGTGAACACGTATCCAGACTGAGACCTGGAATCATCCTTGTCTGTCTGGAAGCCGCATCCGTATACCACATGTCCCCTTCTCCATATATTAGGAACACATCCTTAGTTCTTCTCAAGTACTTAAGGATCGTCTTAACAGCCGCCCAATGATCCATTCCTGGATCAGACTGGTATCTGCTCGTGACACTCAAAGCATACGATACATCGGGCCTCGTACATAACATAGCATACATGATAGATCCTATTGCGGATGCATAGGGAATCTTACTCATGCAAATCCTCTCGTCTTCTGTGCGCGGACACATAGACTTCGAAAGGTGTACCCCATGCCTAATGGGCAGATAACCTTTCTTGGATTCCGACATGCTAAACCTCTTTAGCACTCGGTCTATATATGTAGACTGCGAAAGACCAAGCAACCGTTTCGATCTATCTCTATAGATCTTAATCCCAAGGATGTAGGTTGCTTCTCCCAGGTCTTTCATGGAGAATGTCTTGGATAACCAAACCTTAACTGACTGTAAGATGGACACATCGTTTCCTATAAGTAATATGTCATCGACATACAATACTAGGAACACGACTGCACTCCCACTAACCTTCTTGTACACACAAGGTTCGTCTGGATTTTGTGAGAAATCAAACCTTTTGATCGTCTCATCAAAACGGATATTCCAGCTCCTGGATGCTTGCTTCAATCCATAAATGGATCGTCGCAATTTGCATACCTTGGTTTTATCAACCGATGTGAAACCCTCAGGCTGTATCATATACACGTCCTCGAGCAGGTTTCCATTAAGGAAAGCTGTTTTCACATCCATCTGCCATATCTCATAATCATAATGAGCCGCTATGGCCAGGAGCATCCGAATGGATTTAAGCATAGCTACAGGCGAATAGGTTTCGTCATAATCAACACCTTGTTTTTGACGATATCCTTTCGCCATCAATCTAGCCTTATAGGTAATCACATTACCATCCATGTCGGTTTTCTTCTTGAAAACCCACTTGCACCCTATAGGCTTTATGCCTTCAGGTGGGTCAACCAAGTTCCAAACTTGGTTTTCGTACATGGAATCCATTTCCGACTTCATGACACCAAGCCACTTATCCCTTTCTGAACTTGTCAGCACTTCTTCATAACTGGTAGGCTCCTCATCATCAATGAGTAACACGTCGTTCGATTCGCTTACGAGAAATCCATATCTCTCAGGAATGTTGCGTGTTCTACCAGATCTACGAAGATGTGGTGTTACAATAGGTCCAGCCGATTGCTCATCACTATGAGTTGTCGGCTGTTGTGCTTCACCAGGTATCTCATTAATGTCTATTTGAGTCTCTCGAGCCTCCTCAAGCTCGACGACACTTCCACTGTTATCTTGCAAGAGAAACTCTTTCTCTAGAAACACAGCATGCCTTGAAACAAATACCTTTTGTTCCACAGGATGATAGAATTGGTAACCCCTTGTTTCCTTAGGGTATCCAATAAATAGACATTTATCAGACTTAGCATCCAGTTTGTCTGATACAGTCCGCTTCACATAAGCAGGACAACCCCATATCTTCAAGTAAGATACATGAGGTTTCTTACCATTCCATATCTCATATGGAGTAGTTGAGACTACCTTGGTAGGCATTCTGTTTAACAAGTAAACAGCTGTCTGAAGTGCATAACCCCAAAAGGACTTGGGAAGAGTTGCATGATTCATCATTGACCTGACCATGTCCAACAAGGTCCGGTTACGCCTCTCAGATACACCATTATGCTGTGGTGTATAGGGCGGAGTCCATTGAGACAATATGCCATTGTCTCTTAGATAATCAAGAAACTCTTGACTTAAGTATTCACCACCTCGATCCGATCGAAGTATTTTAATACTCTTGTCATGTTGTTTCTCTACTTCATTTCTGAATTCTTTGAACCTTTTAAAGGCTTCAGACTTGTGTTTCATCAAGAACACATACCCAAACCGTGAGTGATCATCGGTGAAGGTAATGAAGTAGCTATAGCCTCCTAATGCTTGAGTTGACATAGGTCCACATACATCAGTATGTATCAGACCTAGTAACTCTCCCACTCGTTCACCTTTTCCAGTAAAAGGTAACTTAGTCATCTTGCCTTTTAAGCATGATTCGCATGTATCGTATGAATCCAATTCAAACGATTCCAGAATTCCACATCGGTGTAATTCGGACATGTGTTTCTTGCTTATATGGCCAAGACGACAATGCCACATATAGGAGTCTATGTGATTATCCTTTCGAGCACGCGTGTTGCTCGCTTCGATATTGAAAATGTCACTGGATACGTCCAACGTATAAATGCCATTACTCAAAGTTCCAGTCCATAAAGTACGCCATTCAAAGTTATATAACAACAATTGTTACTAAACGTCAAATGGAAATCATTTCTATTTAAGCAGGAAATAGAAACAATGTTCTTTATTAGAGAAGGAACATAATAGCAATTGTCCAGTTCCAAGACTAGTCCACTAGGGAGCTTCAGCAAATAAGTTCCGATGGCGACCGCAGCAACCTTTGCTCCATTGCCAACTCGCAAATTTGACTCCCCTCTGACAAGTCTTCTTCTATTCCTTAGCCCCTGTATGTTATTACATATATGTGAGCTACACCCAGTATCCAATACCCAAGTGTCTAAGGAAATAGAATGACAATCAATAACGAAGATACCTGAAGAGGATGGGGCATCGGATGCCTTCTTCTTCTTCATGGACTCAAGATAAATCTTGCAGTTTCTTCGCCAGTGGCCTTCCTTGCCACAGTGATGGCAAGTGCCCTTTTGCGCTGGTTCCGCCTTCTTTGCCTTTTTCTTTCCTTTCTTCTGTTCTTTTGCCTTCCTCTTAGAACCTTTCTTTGAGGAATCAACTAACAGAACCGCCTTCTCCTCATGCTTCACAGAAGGCTCCACAGTCTTCAGCATATTGAGGAGCTCGGGAATGGTGGATTCCAATTTGTTCATCCGATAGTTCATCACAAATTACGAGAAACTCTTGGGCAAACAATGCAGAATTAAGTCAATACTTAACTCATGATCCATCACAAAACCGAGGGTAGCTAGCCGCTCGATGTACCCGTTCATCTTTAGCACAAACTGTACTACAGACGAACCTTCGTGCATCTTCGTGGTGAAGAGGAGCCTAGAGACCTCGAACCTTTCGGATCTCGCTTGCTCATCGAACAACTCATGAAGATGGAAGACCATAGTGTTAGCATCCATATGCTCATGCTGCTTCTGCAGCTCAGGTACCATCGCCGCTAGCATGATGCAACTCGCCAGCTCAGAATCTGCCACATGCTTCTGATAGACCAACATTTGGTCTGGAGTTGCATCGTCCTCGTGGGCGTCAGAAGAGGCTCTTCAAGGACATATGCAAGCTTTTCGCCTTGAGAACAATTCTCGTGTTTCTAAGCCATCCGAAGTTAGGCCCGGTCGGTTTGTTCAATCCAAAATAGTGCGCAAATTCAAAGACGCTCATGATCAATTTATTGACCTAGAAATACAAAACGAGCATATATGAGAAAATGATTTTAAAATGCATCAATATACATTTATAAATCCCATTCATTTTTCAATTTCAAAACCCCAAAATCACGGAGATTGTAGGTCCATCTCGAATTGATATCCATCATAGTTATGAACAACCTTGGAGAGTCCAACAAGCCATTCATAACTCGACGGTAGGTATCAACTATACCGATTGCATATCACGTATATGCAACTATCACAATGTGCTATCAACTAATTGAATGTTCACACATGCATCGGGTTGTTAACACATTAACAAGTATGCATCATATGCATAGCACCCAACTTCACCTCCCTTTACATCGACCTTGGAGAGAGTCCAACAAGCCGATGCTCCAGGTTAAAGCCAACCCATTAATCAGGACATAGTTTTAATATGGTTAGAGCGCATTCAACCAATTAGCCCAGCTTGGAGAGAGTCCAACAACCAAAGCTAACGATTGACCTCTGACTCTTACCATATTAGTATTAAACTATTCCATGGTTTGAACATATTCAGGTTCGAGCCGGGCTTGGAGAGAGTCCAACAACCCAGACAAGAAACAGAACTCTGGTTCTAACCATATTAATGGAAGGTGTAGGCTTTAATATTGATTAAGGGTTTTTAATGTCTCATCCTCTTTGCATGCAAATAACTATTATCTACATGGCATGACATACATGGCATACATCTACATGTCACGACACGCATGGCATAATGTTATGCATCTAATGCAATTACATGGCATACAATTATGTCATGTCTATATTTCCTTATATGTCATAACTATTTATGGAAATAAAATATGTTTAAGATTTGATTCTCCAAATCAAATCATAATTAAATTAGGAAACAAATTTCCAAATCTAATCACATATTTTATTCATGGAATTATTTGATTAAGGAAAATCTATTTAGAAACCAATTTCCTAAATCATTAAAACTACTTATGGAAATAAAATATTTTAAGATTTGATTTCCCAAATCAAATCATGATTAAATTAGAAACAATTTTCAGAATCTAATCAAATATTTTATTTATGGAAAATATCAATTTCCATAAATACTTCCAACTTTCCAAAAGTGGAAGATTTCCATAAATACTTCTAGACTTTCCAAAATTGAAAAATTTCCATAAATACTTCTAAATTTCCAAAATTAGAAAATTTCCAGAAATACATTATGACTATCGCAAAACCATTTTACGATTATGTCAAAACACAACACAGGCTCTCGATACCCTTTGTTGGGTTTTAAGACGCATGGCGTGTGTGTGTTCGATCATGTTTCGTAAACATGAGCACAGCGGAAGCAATAAAAATAATAAATACTCCTATTTATTACAACACACACAACACACGCATGCTATTACAACAAGTGTAGACATAACCGTAAATTAAAATTGCAATAAAAAGAAATTAAACTACGTTATACCTTCCGTATGACGTGTAGCGGGAACGGCATCAACCGGAACGATCCTCGTAAGAATCGTCTCTATCCGTATCCACGCCGAGCTCCTCGGGATGACTTAACTAAGTCACGAGCTTCGTCTTCGTACGGGTTACTAGCCTCGTGTTGAAGACGACGTGATCGAGAGATGATCACGATCCGAATCCAAATTCGGATCCAAAACGAGTTCTCAAAACTCGCTTCTCCGGAGAGGTATTCGTCAACCGTTTGACGAATCCTTCGTCCTCCACCTCAGAGGATTACCGGAGATCAAATCCCCGGTATGTTAGCCGCTGTCGGAGCACTAACCGTCGTCTAAACGACGCTCCGACGAGAGGAGAAGAAGCTGTCCAGAAAAACTGGACAGCTTGGTGGAGGAGATAGGCGCCGGCCAACAAAGGAAGCCAAGTGCTTACCTTGATGCCAAACCTAAGGAGGATCGCCGGAACTCTTCCGGCAGCAGCTCGACGCCGGCGAGGAAGAAGGAAGCCGCTTACGGGCCGGTTGGAGGAGCTATGGGCTGGGCGGCAACACAAGCTGGGCGGCAACAATGTGTTGGGCGGCTAGGGTTTGGATGATTGGATTAGTTAGGGTTTAACAATCCCCTAAGCCCACTTTTATAGAGAACTAATTCTCTTAATGGTTAATGGATCATATCCATAAAGCCCGTTAACCCGCTCCATTAAGATAAGTTAAAATAAACCAAACCATGATGGTTTATTTTAAGTTAAAACGAACCGAACCAACCTTTGGTTCATTCGTTTAATATAAACCAAACCCTTTGGTTTATTCTCATCCATTGGATTAGAACCAAACCATTTTGGTCCATCCATTATGTCTTCATAAGACACGGCCCATCCACGCTTCCATTGTGACTGAAACAATTTCATGCTCGCTTTATGTTTGGTCCAACCAAACATAGTTTCTCTCGGTCTGAGAATCCCATTCTCAAGCTCGTTTTAAATCCTTTGGATTAGACTCGTTGTGCGTGTGACCAAATAGGTTCTCGGTTTATGTTGGCCGTCTATAATTAACCATTAATTATAGAACGATCATGAGTGGCACCTAGTAGTACATCATGATCCCCAATTAACCGAAAAGATCAACGGTTGATCCAGAACTATTTCTGAAACCCTTCAGCAGCTCGAACGAATCGTGCCCCATTCCCTTCACTCATCTTATACCCACTTGGTTCAGGACATGGTCTATTGTGTCAGTCCCCACTAGGCTGACTACGTCACACCTAGCCCAAGTATCATTTCCTCGTCCTACGGATTCTAGTTACTCCACATGTATCGAAGAGTACCTTACTCTAAACATGTATTGCTTTGGCCAAAGACTTTAGTAACAATCCGACGAGAGGCCATGGGTATACATCACCTCGCAAGGAGTGGTGAATCCTTTATAGGCTATTCAAACACCTTCGATCACTTCGACTTATACCCAATCATCCCGGGTCCACATCTCCTTAGAGATGTTTGCTTAAGATGTCAAAGCATAAGTCTCCATGATCAAGATGACTTGAATACCGCAAGTCAAAGAACATCGCACTTAAGCTACAGTAAGAACTTCATTGACATATCTATATATGCAGAGAACCATATGAAGTCTTACGGCTGGTCACTCCAATGAACTAGTTACCATAACTAGCATCCACAATCAACTCCGGACATCACTATGTCTCCAGCCAGTGAGAATCAGCTGCTTGGATACACCAAGGAGTATACCTCGTGCTGGTCTCGACAGAATTGATGGTGTCCAAATCCATCAATTCATCGACTAGGGATAATTCCGATACATCACAATTACACATGTAGAGATACTCACTAGTTGTGATCCAATCACAAATTCTCTCATGCTGTGAATCGTATCGTGGACATTCAGTAAATGAGTTTAAGATCCAATCAAATACATTAAACATGTATACTCAAATAGTGAATCTTCATTTATCATATAAATGGTTCATACATAAGGCGATTGCCTTAGGACATCTCTCATATATTACTAACACTAGTGTGATTCTATGGTCAAGACAAACTAATACCAAATCACACTACAACCATTCCGATGGTTTGTCCAAAGTCATCTCGGTTGTGAGCCTTTACTTATACTTTACATGGAGCCGATAACATGATCTCCCGTGTGACACCACACACCATGTTATCTAAAATGTAATGTATTAGATAATATTGCATAACCATAAAAATGCCAACAATGATCATGTGATTCTTATTTCAAAATAAAGATGTTCATACAAAAGATAGACTTTTTAGTATACATCCCTACAATCTCCCACTTATACTAAAAGACTATACTGCCCTCAAACTGTCATACATCTGATTCACATTCCCTCCACATTCCTATCAAAAGCTCTCGCCGGAAGGGCCTTAGTGAAAGGATCTGCCAGTTATCCTCTGATGTAATCTTGGCCATAACAACTTCTCCTCTCTTTATGATTTCTCGTATCAGGTGGTACTTGCGCTCTATGTGTTTACTAGCCTTATGGGCTCATGGTTCCTTTGAGTTTGCAACTGCACCACTATTATCACAATAAATTGTGATAGTTCTGCGCAAACCAGGAATCACATCCAAGTCCATCAGGAAGTTCCTGAGCCACATAGCTTCTTTGGCCGCCTCAGAGGTTGCCACATACTCAGCTTCCATGGTGGAGTCCGCCACACATTTCTGCTTGACACTCCTCCATACAATGGCTCCACCTCCCAAAGTAAACACAAAACCTGAGGTAGACTTAATGTTATCCCTATCAGATTGGAAGTCAGAATCTGTGTAACCCACAGGGAGTAATTGGTCTGCCCGATAAACCAGCATATAAGCCCTAGTCCTTCTCAGGTACTTCAATATATGCTTTACCGTAGTCCAATGTTCCTATCCTGGATTACTTTGATATATGCTGACCATGCCCACAGCATAGTAGATATTTGTTCTCGAACATAGCATCGCATACATGAGGCTTCCTACCGCCGAAGCATAAGGAACCACCTTCATCTCCTCTATCTCCTCAGATGTTCTAGGACACATCTCCTTAGATAAAGGAACTCCATGCCTGAAAGGTAAAAAACCCTTCTTGGAGTTTTACATGCTAAAACGATCCATAATCGTGTCTATGTATGAAGCTTGGGATAAGCACAATATCCTTTTCCTGCGATCCCTTATAACCTTGATCCCAAGGATGTGTTCCACCTCTCCCAAGTCATTCATATCAAACTATTTGGACAACCATACCCTTACATCTGATAACACCTTAATATTGTTGCCAATCAACAAAATGTCATCTACGTATAGTACAAGAAATATCACTACGTTTCCGTCACATATCTTGTATACACAAGACTCATCTGAACTTTGAATAAATCCATAAGACTAGATTACCTCATCAAAGCGGATGTTCCAAGACCTCGAAGCTTGCTTCAATCCATAAATGGACTGATTAAGCTTACACACAAGATGCTCTTTGTCTTTAGCAATGAATCCCTCTGGTTGCTTCATATAGATGTTTTCCTCAAGACTTCCATTAAGGAAAGTTGTCATGACATCCATCTGCCACACCTCATAATCCATATGAGCTATTATGCATAAGAGAATCTGGATAGACTTAAGCATGGATACCGGTGAAAAGATCTCCTCATAATCGATACCCTCTTTCTGAGTATACTCCTTCGCAACAAGCCTTGCTTTGAAGGTCTCAACCTTCCCATCTATTCCTCTCTTTCTCTTGTAGATCCACTTGCATCCAATGGTTTTTATACCATCGGGTGGTTCTACTAGCTCCTAGACCTGATTTGAATCCATAGATTCAATCTCAGCATTCATTGCACTTTGCCAAGATACTGCATCTTTATCTTCGATTGCCTCGTTATATGTCCAGGGATCAGGTTCATGTTCACCATTGACCAAATCAGAAGACTCTCCCAAGAACATGAATCTTTTCGGCTGTCTCACAACCCTCCCACTACGATGAGGCATCACCTGTGTATCCTCTGTGACACGCGGTGCAGTGACATGTGGTATATCTTCTTGTACTGATGGTACTAAAGAAGTGACTTCCCCTTTTAATTCCTCCAGAATAATTTTACTCTTGGGATTGTGGCTCATGACATAGTCTTCGTCTACAAATCTGACATTCATGCTAACGATCACCCTCTGATCTCTAGGACTATAAAATAAACCATCCTTCGTTCCTCTAGGATAGCCAACGAACATACGTACTTCTGTATGAGGTTCAAATTTACCAGCATCTGCCTTCAGCACATGTGCTGGACTCCCCCATATCCGAATATGTCTTAGACTAGGCTTTCGCCCAGTCCACAATTCTGTTGGAGTAGAAGGCACTGATTTAGATGGAACTAAGTTCAGAATGTACACCGTCGTATCTAGAGCATATCCCCAGAACGAATCTGGCAACTCAGAATAACTCATCATCGATCTAACCATCTCCATAAGAGTCCTATTCCTTCGCTCTACTACACCATTCTGCTGGGGTGTGCCAGGTGCAGTCAATTGGGATTGAATCCCAGCCTCTAATAGGTAATTCCTAAACTCTCCTAAGAGGTACTCGCCACCACGATCAGATCGTAGTGTCTTGATACTTTTACCTTGACATTTCTCCACATCATCCTTGAATTCTTTAAACTTGTCAAAGCATTAAGACTTGCGGCGCATCAGGTAAATGTATCCATATCTCGAGTATTTGTCTATAAAAGAGACGAAATACTCAAAACCACCTCTAGCCTTGATAGACATAGGACCACACAAATCAGAATGAACCAATTCTAACACATCTTTGGCTCTATACCCCTTGGCCTTAAAAGGCCTCTTGGTCATTTTACCCTCCAAGCAAGATTCACAGGTTGGGAAATCCTCCACCACTAATGAACCCAAAGGTCCATCAGCTATCAACCTTTGAATTCTTCTTAGGTTAATATGACCAAGCCTAAGATGCCAAAGATATGTTTGGTTCATCTTCGAAGGTTCTTTTCTCTTATTGGAATTAGAAGATGAGTTATTAATTTCAATTTGCATTGTGGGAGCTTTTGGTTCAAGTGTGTATAAATTTCCTATCAATGCACCCGAACAGATAAAGTCCCTATTCCTTCTTATAACAACTCTGTCATTAAAAGAAATAGAATATCCATCCATAAACAATTTAGAAACCGAAATTAAATTCTTTCTAAATAAGGGTACATAAAGGCAATTCTTAAGAACCAAAAGTTTTTTTTCTCAAAAGATAAATGAACATCTCCCACGGCGCCACCTTCGTGGCATCGCCCAAGTACATGGTAATCTCCCCTTCAGCCAGTCGTCTGGTTTCCTGGAACCCCTGCAAAGTATTGCAGACATAATCAGTGGCTCCCGTATCTACACACCAGGTGCCGGTAGATAACATCGCTAAACATGTTTCAACGACTAGACTAAAAGATATACCTTTGTTCTTGCGGTTGGGGCAGTCCTTCTTCTAGTGTCCAGTCTGATTACAAGTGAAGCACTTGCCTTTCAGCTTCTTCACTCCTCCCTGAGTACCTCCCACTGCCTTTGCCCTAGTTTGTTTCTTCTTCTTCTTTCCTTTCGGCTTAGAAGTAGAAATCTTTTGGGTCACCATGGCATGTGCCTAAGCACTCTGACGAAATAGCCCCTCTGCCTCCTGGAGTTCTGTCAGAAGTTCCACCAACGAATACAAACTTTTGTTCATGTTGTAGTTCAGGTAAAACTGCTCAAAACTCCTAGGTAGAGACTAGAGTATGATATCGACCTGGGTTTCCCCATCGATCTCAACTCCAAGGACCTCCAGCTCATTCAAATGAGTCATCATCTTGAGAACATGATCCCTCATGGGTGTTCCCTCGATCATGGTGGTCGTCATCAAGTTTCTCATGGCTTCTTGCCTCGCAGCCCGATTCTATTGTCCGAAAAGTTCTTTGAGATTGAGCATCATGTCATAAGTAGTGGGCATAGCTTGATGCTGATGTTGTAGTACATTTGACATAGATGCTAAAATGTAACACCGTGCCATCTCATCGGCCTTTATCCACTTCTTATAACTCTCTCTCTCCTTTTCCCTAGAATCATCTGTAGGCTTAGGAGGACACGCTTCAAGGAGTACATATTTGTATTCCTCAGCAGTCAAGACAATGTCTAGATTCCTCTTCTAATCAACATAGTTGGGTCCAGTAAGTTTGTTCTCTTTCAGTATCACAGCAAGTGGGTTGAAAGTCATTTTGAAAGAAAACCTAAGAATCACATAAATCAAAACATTAGATTTCAAAAAATTATTGATTTCTAAAACAATAAAATTTTAAAATCAACCAACACCTCAAAACACCGAGAATATCATATGTCACAATAGTGTGGATGTATACGAATTCTACATTTGTAAGAGGAGGTTTTACCCATTAATTTTACTATCTTGTCAACCTAACTTTTTGACAAGTAAAATTAATAGTTGGTTCCTCTTTGGCCCTACAAATTAAAGCAGTGACTCCGATAGGGAGGATACTTATATTTGTATATAAGTGTACACCATTACTCGGTACCAAGGTAATTATCTCGGGTTATGTGCTTTCCGATGGGGAAGTGCACACGCTCCTTAATAATTCCCTATAACCATATTTGACCTTGTGATCCGAAAACAAACTCATCCAATGGGGAGGAAGGCACTCAGAGCCGACGCGCAAGTTTGTTTGCATCACTTGTCAAATCGTAATGGAGGCCGTGGGAATTTATAAAAATTTCACTCCCCCACATAGTAATTTGAAATTGAGGAATTTTCCTAGCCTACGACATGCTTATCAAACAAAAAGCAATAAATATGAAAAATAAATTATTTTCCAACTATTATGACTTTTGTCTTCAATATGTCTCCCATCGCATCGCCTTCTCGTCCGCTCCTCCTATGCCATGTACGAGCCTTCCGGAGATCCGAGCCGAGACTAAAATCTATTTTAATTTACATCCATCGATCCTATACTCCACGAGGGAGTGTACATGAAATCTAGATCGAAAGTAAACTAAAATAAAAAGAGTGGCTAAACAATGCCGTATCTAATTTACAAAAAATCAAATACTATCCTCGTCAACCCCGAGGATTCAACAAAATATACTATTACACACATACAATCACATACACACATATGACCATAATAGTCGGATCTTATGCCTGCAACCAAAGAGTTAAACTACGCATATCCTACTATTATTCGACACATATAATATATGAAAAATGCATAAGAGTAACAGAATCCTTAAACACACAAAACCGGAAAACTTGGCTCTGATACCAATTGAAGGGTTGGTGTTTTCATTGATTCGAGAGGGGAAACTTCGCTTCTCACTTCAACCCGGTTGCTTGTTCATGGCGATCCCATCGATGTCCCCGGATTAAAAATTTAATCCTAGACAAAAGGAAACACCAACGCAACCTTGTCATCGTCGTGCTATTCGTTTAGAGTGGTCACTTGAACAAACTTGTTGTTCAAGCGACCAACCTCTATTCTATGAGTAGCCGCGGAATAGACGATGTACGGATTGTTGGCTTTTGTATTTATGTTCGGGATCCAAGTATTATTTAGCCACATACATAAAGTAAACATCCACATAAAACATGCATATAATTGAAAAGCAATTACAAACATAATACAAAGGAAGACTAATCAAAATAAACAAGTTTATACCTCTTGTTATACCTCTTGATCTTCTATTGTATGTCCTTCCTCCTTTTGGACGTCGTGTGGGCGATGATCTTCCAAAAGTTGAAGCCTCCTAGATCACCAATCTTCCTTTCCTTGTTCACTCCGAACAAAGGAAGATCATCAAACAAAACTCTTCTTCCTATCTAGAACTGGCCACCAAGTCAATAGACTCGATGTTGCTGCCGGCCAAGGAAGAGAACATGGAGTATAGGAACCGGCCAAAGAAGAAAACATGAGAGCATGGCCGCCGGCCAACACTTGGAGAAGATAAAGGAAAACAATCCTTCTCCTTGTTGTTGCCCAAACCCTAAACCTAGCTCTCCTAATTTCCGGCTAAGGATGAGGGGAAGAAGAATAGGTTGAGCACCCCCAAAGGTAGAAGGAAGAAGGATAGGAGCCGACCAAACCTTAGGAAGAAGAAGAAGAGGCTTCCTCCACTTGTTGCCGCCCACCACAACCCCAAAACCCTAACCCTAACTGCCCACTCCTAATCCTATCCCAACTAGGATTGCTTGCCGCCCAAGGGAAGCAAACCCTAACCCTCATCCATCATATTGCCGCCCACCCCTATCACCTCCTTTTATAGAGTTAGGGATAAGCCATGATTTAATCTCCTCTATTGGTTCTAGGGATTTAATCTCAACCGTCGGATCTAGAGATTTAATCTCAATCGTCGGATCTAGAGATTTAATCTCTACCTTTAGATCTAGAGTTTTGTTTTCATCCATTGGATCTAAGATTTATGAGGTTTTAATAGGCTACAATAGGGACCATGAGGAGGAGTTGGATCTTGGCCACCCATGGATCAAGCCCACATAAAGTCCGATCCATTAATGATAATCTAATCCACTAAAGGATTATCATTGATCTACCTCACCAACCCCCATAAGATAATATGGGCTCCATATATTATTTGTACATTTTCTTCCCATGTTTAAGATCTCGAATGTCCGGCGATTAATTAATTTACTAACTATTAATTAATCAACATCTAACTCCATGAGTAGTACCACTCAACCTTTTCATCATGCCGGACCAAGTCCACCTGCAGGGTTTACATGATGAATCTTATGAGCTCCTCAAGGGGACATCATCATCCTAATATATAGGACACGGTTTCCTCCTATAATCAACGACACACCATATAAATAATATCATTTCTCAACTTACCGAGCCTATCGATTTAATCTATAAATCTCGCCCATTGGTAATTCAAAGAGATGAATACTAAGTATATGTGCCTGTTATTATATCGGGGTTAAGAGCATGTATAAAATAATATCTGAGGTCCGATTCGATTATGTAGTCACAAATAAATCGAATCACCTCTAAGTCGGTCCTGCTCAATACACACAAAGTGCACTAGTGTGATTCTATGGTCAAGACAAACCAATACCAAATCACACTACAACCATTCCGATGGTTTGTCCAAAGTCATCTTGGTTGTGAGCCTTTACTTATACTTTACAAGGAGCCGATAACATGATCTCCCATGTGGCACCACACACCATGTTATCTACAATGTAATGTATTAGACAATATTGCATAACCATAAAAATGCAAACAATGATCATGTGATTCTTATTTCAAAATAAAGATGTTTATACAAAAGATAGAATTTTCAGTATACATCCCTACAGACGAGGCTCGTGACTTTGTGAAGTCATCTCGAAGATACTCGGCGTGGATACAGATAGAGGCGATTCTAGCGAGAATCGCTCCGGTTGATGTCTTTCCCGCTATAAGTGATACGTCAGGTATACGTAGAATAAATTTCCTTTTATTGCAAAATTTGAAACTACGATTATGTCTACACATATTGTACTATGCATGCATGTGGTGTGTGTTGTAATAAATTAGATTTATTATTTTTATTTCTTCTGATGTGCACAAGTTTACGAAACATGTTCGAACAAACACTCGCCGCGGTGCCGGAAACCCAATAGTGGTATCAGAGCCCAGGTTGTGTTTCGACATAATCGTAAAATTGTTTTACGATAGTCGTAATGATATTTATAGAAATTTTCTACTTTCGGAAAGTTAGAAGTATTTATGGAAATTTTAAATTTTGGAAAGTCTAGAAGTATTTATAGAAATCTTCTACTTTTGGAAAGTTAGAAGTATTTATGGAAATTGATATTTTCCATAAATAAAATATTTGATTAGATTTGGAAATTTGTTTCCTAATTTAATCATGATTTGATTTGAAAAATCAAATCTTAAAATATTTTATTTCCATAAGTAGTTTTGATGATTTAGGAAATTTATTTCCTAAATTGAGTTTCCTTAATCAACACTTTCCACAAATAAAATATATGATTAGATTTGGAAATTTGTTTCCTAATTTAATCATGATTTAATTTGAAGAATCAAATCTCAAACATATTTTATTTCCATAAATAGTTATGACATATAAGGAAATTTTGTACATGTCATAATTGTATGTCTTGTAATTACATTAGATGCATATCATTATGCCATGTGTGTCATGACATGTAGATGTATGTCATGTATGCCATGCCATGTAGATAATAGTTATTTGCATGCAAAGAGGATGAGACATAAAAACCCTTACTCAATATTAAAGTCTACACCTTCCATTAATATGGTTAGAACCAGAGTTCCGTTTCTTGTTTGGGTTGTTGGACTCTCTCCAAGTCCGGCTTGAACCCGAACATGTTCAAACCATGGAATAGTTTAATACTAATATGGTAAGAGTCAGAGGTCAATCGTTAGCTTTGGTTTTTGGACTCTCTCCAACCGGAGCTAATTGGTTCAATGCGCTCTAACCATATTAAAACTATTTCTCGATTAATGGGTTGGCTTTAACCTGGAGCATTGACTTGTTGGACTCTCTCTAAGGTCGATGTGAAGGGAGGTGAAGTTGGGTGTTATGCATATGATGCATACTTGTTAATGTGTTAACAACCCGATGTATGTGTGAACATTCAATAAGTTGATAGCACATTGTGATAGTTGCATATCACAATGTATGTTGATGCATTTTAAAATCATTTTCTCATATATGCTCGTTTTGTATTTCTAAGTTAATCTATTGATCATGATGTCTTTGAATTTTCATTCCATTTTGGATTCGAATAAATTGACTGGGCCAAACTTCTTGGACTGGCTTAGAAACTTGAGAATTATTCTCAAGGTTGAAAAGCTTGCAAATGTCCTCGAAGCGCCTCTTCCCGCCCGTCCTAGTGACCATGCAACTCTGGACCAATTGTTGGCCTATCAGAAACATGTGACTGATTCTGAAATGGCGAGTTGCATCATGCTAGCCACGATGGTACCTGAGCTGCGGAAGCTGCATGAACATATGGATGCTCATACCATAGTCTCTCATCTTTATGAGTTGGTTGATGAGCAAGTGAGATTCGAAAGGTTCGAAGTCTCCAAGCTCCTCTTCACCTCTGAGATGCAAGAAGGTTCATCTGTGGTACTGCTCAACATGTTGAAGACTGTGGAGTCTTCTGTGAAGCATGAGCAGGGGACGGTGTTGTTAGTTTATTCCTCGAAGAAAGGTTCTAAGAGGAAGTCAACGGAACAACAGAAGGGGAAGAAGAAAAAGGTTAAAAAGGCAGAACCAACTCAAAAGGGCACTTACCATCATTATTGCAAGGAGGGCCATTGGCGAAGAAATTGCAAGATTTATCTTGAGTCCGTGAAGAAGAATAAGGCATCAGATGCCCCATCTTCTTCAGATATCTTTGTTATTGATTGTCATTCTTTTTCCTCAAACACTTGGGTATTGGATACTGGGTATGACTCACATATATGTAATGACATACATGGGCTAAGGAATAGAAGAAGACTCATCAAGGGAGAGTCAAATTTATGTGTTGGGAATGGAGCAAAGGTTGTTGCACTCGCCATCGGAAGGTATTTGTTGAAACTCCTTGCAGGACTTGTCTTAGAACTGGACAATTGCTTTTATGTTCCTTCGTTGATAAAGAACATCATTTCTATTTCTTGTTTGAATTGAAATGGGTACCATTTAACTTTTAGTAACAATTGTTGTTACATAACTTTGAATGGAATTTTTATGGGATTGGAACTTTAAGCAATGGTATTTATATGTTGGACGTATCCAGTGACATTTTCAATATCGAAGCGAGCAATAAGCATGCTTGAAAGGATAATCAATTAGACTCCTACATGTGGCATTGTCATCTTGGCCATGCAAGCAAGAAACGCATGTCCGAATTACACCGATGTGGAATTCTGGAATCGTTTGAATTGGATTCATACAATACATGTGAATCATGCTTAAAAGGCAAGATGACTAAGTTACCTTTTATAGGAAAAGATGAATGAGTGGGAGAGTTGCTAGGTCTAATACATACTGATGTATGTGGACCTATGTCAACTCAAGCTATGGAAGGCTATAGCTACTTCATTACCTTCACCGATGATCACTCACGGTTTGGGTATGTGTTCTTGATGAAACACAAGTCTGAAGCCTTTGAAAGGTTCAAAGAATTTAGAAATGAAGTAGAGAAACAACATGACAAGAGTATTAAAATACTTCGATCGAATCGAGGTGCTGAATACTTAAGTCAAGAGTTTCTAGATTATCTAAGAGACAATGGTATATTGTCTCAATGGACTCCGCCATATACTCCACAGCATAATGGTGTATCTGAGAGGCATAACCGGACCTTGTTGGACATGGTCAGGTCAATGATGAATCATGTGAATCTTCCCAAGTCCTTTTGAGGCTATGCACTTTAGACAGCTGTTTACTTATTAAACAGAATGCCAATCAAGGTAGTCTCTACTACTCCATATGAGATATGGAATAGTAAGAAACATCATGTATCTTAGTTGAAGATATGGGGTTGTCTTGCTTATGTGAAGCGAACTGTATCAGACAAATTGGATGTTAAGTCTAATAAATGTCTATTTATTAGATACCCTAAGGAAACAAGGGGTTACTAATTCTATCATTTTGTGGAACAAAAGGTGTTTGTTTCAAGGCATGTTGTGTTTCTAGAGAAAGAGTTTCTCTTGTAAGAAAATAGTGGGAGTGTCGTCGAGCTTGAGGAGGCTCGAGAAACTCAAATAGACATTGATGAGATACCTGGTGAAGCACAACATCCAATAACGCATAGTGATGAGCCATCGACTGGACCTATTATGACACCACATATTTGTAGATCTAGTAGAACACGCAATATTCTTGAGAGATATGGATTTCTCGTAAGTGAATCGAATGACGTGTTACTCATTGATGATGAAGAGCCTACCAGTTATGAAGAAGTTCTGACAAGTTCAGAAAGGGATAAGTGGCTTGAAGCCATGAAGTCGGAAATGAATTCCATGTATGAAAACCAAGTTTGGAACTTGGTTGACCCACCTGAAGGCATAAAGCCTATAGGGTGCAAGTGGGTTTTCAAGAAGAAAATCGACATGGATGGTAATGTGATTACCTATAAGGCTAGATTGGTGGTGAAAGGATATCATCAAAAGAAAGGTGTTGATTATGACGAAACCTATTCGCCTATTGCTATGCTTAAATCCATTCGGATGCTCCTGGCCATAGCGGCTCATTATGATTATGAGATATGGCAGATGGATGTGAAAATAGCTTTCCTTAATGGAAACTTGCTCGAGGACATGCATATGATACAGCCTGAGGGTTTCACATCGATTGATAAAACCAAGGTATGCAAATTGTGACGATCTATATATGGATTTAAGCAAGCATCCAAGAGCTGGAATATCCGTTTTGATGAGACAATCAAAAGGTTTGATTTCTCACAAAATCTAGACGAACCTTGTGTGTACAAGAAGGTTAATGGGAGTGCAATCGTGTTCCTTGTATTGTATGTCGATGACATATTACTTATAGGAAATGATGTTTCAGTCTTACAGTCAGTTAAGATTTAGTTGTCCAAGACATTATCCATGAAAGACCTGGAAGAAGCAACCTACATCCTCGGGATTAAGATCTATAGAGATAGATCGAAACGATTGCTTGGTCTTTCATAGTCTACATATATAGACCAAGTGCTAAAGAGGTTTAGCATGTCGGAATCCAAGAAAGGTTTCCTACCCATCAGGCATGGGATACATCTTTCGAAGTCTATGTGTCCGTGCACAGAAGACGAGAGGATTTGCATGAGTAAGATTCCCTAAGCATCCGCAATAAGATCTATCATGTATGCTATGTTATGTACGAGGCCCGATGTATCATATGCTCTGAGTGTCACGAGTAGATACCGGTCTGATCCAGGAATGAATCATTGGGCAGCTATTAAGACGATCCTTAAGTACTTAAGAAGCACTAAGGATGCGTTCCTAATATATGGAGAAGGGTACATGGTGATACGTGGGTATATGGATGCCAGCTTCTAGACAGACAAGGATGATTCCATGTCTCAGTCTGGTTATGTATTCACCTGAAATGGAGGCGCAATAAGTTGGAAAGGTTCCAAGCTTGACACAATAGCGGATTCTGCCACTAAGGCAGAATACATTGCAGCTTTAGAAGCAGCAAAGGAAGCGGTTTTGATCAAGAAGTTCATCTTTGAACTTGATGTGGTCTCAACAATGATCCAAACATATGCTTCGCTGCTAACATTTGATCAGAGAGATAATTAGTAGAAGGAAATACAAATCGATAAAATCTCCACTGAAAGGAACTTAGCGGATCCTTTGACTAAGGCATTACCTCAAAGTGAGTTTGAGGGTCTTGTTAGAGACTATGGTATTGGATACCATAGCGATTGGCATTAGGCCAAGTGAGAGTTTGTTAGTAATATATGAGAGATGTCCTAAGGCAATCTCCTTATGTTTGAACCATTTATATGATAAATGAAGATTCACTATTTGAGTATACATATTCTCATGTATTTGATTAGATCTTAAACTCATTTACTAAATGTCCACGATACGATTCACAGCATGAGAGAATTTGTGATTGGATCACAACTAGTGAGTATCTCTACATGTGTAATTGTGATGTATCGAGATTATCCTTAGTCGATAAATTGATGGATTAGGACACCATCGATTCTGTCGAGACTAGCACGAGGTATACTCCTTAGTGTATCCAAGCGCTGATTCTCACTGGCTGGAGACATTGTGATGTCCAGAGTTAATCGTGGATGCTAGTTATGGTAACTAGTTCATTGGAGTGACTAGCTATAAGACTTCATATGGTTCTCTGCATATATAGATATGTCAATGAAGCTCTTACTGTAGCTTAAGTGCGATGTTCCTTTGACTTGCAGTATTCAAGTCATCTTGATCATAAAAACTTATGCTTTGACATCTTAAGCAATCATCTCTGAGGAGATGTGGACCCGGGATGATTGGGTATAAGTCGAAGTGATCGAAGGTGTTTGAATAGCCTATAAAGGATTCACCACTCCTTGCGAGGAGATGTATACTCATGGCCTCTCGTCGGATTGTTACTAAAGTCTTTGGCCAAAGCATTTCATGTTTAGAGTAAGATACTCTTGGATACATGTGCAGTAACTAGAATCCATAGGACGAGGAAATGATACTTGGGCTAGGTGTGACGTAGTCAACCTAGTGGGGACTGACACTATAGACCATGTCCTGAACCAAGTGGGTATAAGATGAGTGAAGGGAATGGGGCACGATTCATTGTAGTTCCTGAAGGGTTTCAGAAATAGTTTTGGATCAACCGTTGATCTTTTCGGTTAATTGGGGATCATGATGTACTACTAGGTGCCACTCATGATCATTCTATAATTAATGGTTAATTATAGACGGCCAACATAAACCGAGAATCTATTTGGTCACACGCACAACGAGCGTAATCCGAAGGATTTAAAACGAGCTTGAGAATGAGATTCTTAGACTGAGAGAAACTAGGTTTGGTTAGACCAAACAAGGAGCGAGCATGAAATCGTTTCAGTCACAATGGAAGCGTGGATGGGTCGTGTCTTATGAAGATATGATGGATGAACCAAATTGGTTTGGTTCTAATCCAATGGTGGAGAATAAACCAAAGGGGTTTGGTTTGTTTTAAACGAATAAACCAAAGTTGATTTGGTTCATTTTAACTTAAAATAGATCAAATCAGTTTGGATTATTTTAACTTAAATTAATGGAGCGGGTTAACGGGTTTTGGTTATGAACCAATAACCATTAGGAGAATTTGTTCTCTATAAAATAGGGATTAAGGGTTTTGTGAAAGCCCTAATCTAATCTTGCCACCCCCTCCCTTTTCTCCTCTTGTGGTCGGCGCCCATACCCTAGCTGCCGCCCACCCCTTCTTCCGCCATCCAATTTGTTGTCGGTGTTCAAGCTTCAACCGACGATCCTCCGGCGACCCTCCGGTGATCCTCCTTGGCTCCGGTGACCAAGGACTTGCTGGCCCTCTTCCCTTTGGCCGGCGCTAATTCCTCCACCAAGCTGTCCAGTTTTCTGGACAGCTTGTTTCCTTCGTGTCAGAGCATCATTTGGACGACGTTTGGAGCTCCGACAGCAGCTACTTTCCTGGGGATTCGATCTCTGATAATCCTCATAGGTGGAGGACGAAGGATTCATCAAACGGTTGACGAATACCTCTCCGTAGAAGCGAGTTTTTGAGGACTCATTTTGAATCCGATTTTTGATTCGGATTGTGATCCTCTCTCGATCACATCATCTTCGACACGAGGCTAGTGACTTGTATGAAGATGAGGCTCGTGACTTTGTGAAGTCATCCCGAAGATACTCGGCGTGGATACGGATAGAGGCGATTCTAGCGAGGATCGCTCCGGTTGATGCCTTTCCCACTACACGTGATACGTCGGGTATACGTAGAATAAATTTCCTTTTATTGCAAAATTTGAAACTACGGTTATGTCTACACGTGTTGTACTATTCATGCGTGTGGTGTGTGTGGTGTAATAAATTAGATTTATTATTTTTATTTCTTCCACTGTGCATATCTTTACGAAACATGTTCGAACAAACACTCGCCGCGGTGCCGGAAACCCAACACTTTTGTATTGGGGTACCATTACAAATTAATTACCGAACCCCCTAACTACACTAATATAGCATAGAGGACGACCCAGATCATTTCCCAACGAGTGTAATCAATAGAGTAGTAAACTTAGGATTTCTAATTATTGCTTTGGGTTTTCTAATGTAAATGGGGGTTTGGATTTTAAACTGTAACCTACAGTTGCGAGGTAATTAAAACTCTATACTAACATGCAACAACTAAATCAAACAATACAGAAATTAAATCAACAAAAACTGGAAGAGAAAATAAATGATCTAATCAACCCAAGATAGGCCCGGTGAATGAACAAGTTCCTCCGGCTAAGTCCAACGAAGCTCGATCGAGACTCTGCAAACGACAGTGGATATGGGATGGTGCAAACTCCTGAATCCAGTAGTTTGATGGATGCTTTGAACTCTTGTAGATCTAGTTGAGCTCGAAGAAGTGTCGTCAGGGTGGACTCTGTTGGGTTTCCGGCACCGCGGCGTGTGTGTGTTCGATCATGTTTCGTAAACATGAGCACAGCGGAAGCAATTAAAAATAATAAATCTATATTTATTACAACACAAACAACACACGCATGCTATTACAACAAGTGTAGACATAACCGTAAATTAAAATTTGCAATAAAAGAAAATTATCTACGTTATACCTTCCGTATGACGTGTAGCGGGAACGGCATCAACCGGAACGATCCTCGTAAGAATCGTCTCTATCTGTATCCACGCCGAGCTCCTCGGGATGACTTCGCTAAGTCACGAGCTTCGTCTTCGTACGGGTTACTAGCCTCGTGTTGAAGACGACGTGATCGAGAGATGATCACGATCCGAATCCAAATTCGGATCCTAAAACGAGTTCTCAAAACTCGCTTCTCCGGAGAGGTATTCGTCAACCAATTGACGATCCTTCGCCCTCCACCTAGAGGATTACCGGAGATCAAATCCCGGTAAGTTAGGCGCTATCGAGCATTAACCGTCATCCAAACGACGCCCGACAACAAGAAACAAGCTGTCCAGAAAAACTGGACAGCTTTTGGTGGAGGAATAGAGGCCGGCCAAGGAGAGATGGAAGCTCACCTTATCACCGAACCTAGAGGAGATCACCGGAGGGTCGCCGTAGGTTCACCGGCTGAAGTTTGGTCGCCGGCAACAAGTTGGAAGGCTGCACAAAAGCTGGGCGGCGGCAGCTTAGGGTTGGGCGCCGAATACTCCAACAAGGGGTGGGCGGCAACACCAAGGGCTTAGGGTTTTTGATTAGGGCTTAATTATCCATTAAGCCCTCTTTTATAGAGAACTAATTCTCTTAATGGTTAATGGATCATATCCATAAAGCCCGTTAACCCGCTCCATTAAGATAAGTTAAAATAAACCAAACCATGATGGTTTATTTTAAGTTAAAACGAACCGAACCAACCTTTGGTTCATTCGTTTAATATAAACCAAACCCTTTGGTTTATTCTCATCCATTGGATTAGAACCAAACCATTTTGGTCCATCCATTATGTCTTCATAAGACATGGCCCATCCACGCTTCCATTGCGACTGAAACAATTTCATGCTCGCTTTATGTTTGGTCCAACCAAACATAGTTTCTCTCGGTCTGAGAATCCCATTCTCAAGCTCGTTTTAAATCCTTTGGATTACACTCATTGTGCGTGTGACCAAATAGGTTCTCGGTTTATGTTGGCCGTCTATAATTAACCATTAATTATAGAACGATCATGAGTGGCACCTAGTAGTACATCATGATGCCCAATTAACCGAAAAGATCAACGGTTGATCCAGAACTATTTCTGAAACCCTTCAAGATGCTTCGAATGAATCGTGCCCCATTCCCTTCACTCATCTTATACCCACTTGGTTCAGACATGGTCTATTGTGTCACCCCACTAGGCCGACTCACGCCACACCTAGCCCAAGTATCATTTCCTGCCCTACGGATTCTAGTTACTCCACATGTATCGAAGAGTACCTTACTCTAAACATGTAATGCTTTGGCCAAAGACTTTAGTAACAATCCGACGAGGCCATGGGTATACATCTCCTCGCAAGGAGTGGTGAATCCTTTATAGGCTATTCAAACACCTTCGATCACTTCGACTTATACCCAATCATCCCGGGTCCACATCTCCTTAGAGATGTTTGCTTAAGATGTCAAAGCATAATTCTCCATGATCAAGATGACTTGAATACCGCAAGTCAAAGGAACATCGCACTTAAGCCACAGTAAGAACTTCATTGACATATCTATATATGCAGAGAACCATATGAAGTCTTACGGCTGGTCACTCCAATGAACTAGTTACCATAACTAGCATCCACGATTAACTCCGACATCACAATGTCTCCACCGGAGAATCACCGCTTGGATACACCAAGCTGAGTATACCTCGGCGTAGAATTGATGGTGTCCAAATCCATCAATTCATCGACTAAGGATAATTCCGATACATCACAATTACACATGTAGAGATACTCACTAGTTGTGATCCAATCACAAATTCTCTCATGCTGTGAATCGTATCGTGGACATTCAGTAAATGAGTTTAAGATCCAATCAAATACATAAAACATGTATACTCAAATAGTGAATCTTCATTTATCATATAAATGGTTCATACATAAGGCGATTGCCTTAGGACATCTCTCATATATTACTAACAGACTCCCACTTGGCCTAATGCCAATCGCTACGGTATCCAATACCATAAGCTCGAACATGACCCTCAAACTTATTTTGAGGTAATGCCTTAGTTAAAGGATCAGCTAAGTTCCTTTCAGTGGGAATTTTCTCGATTTGTATTTCGTTCCTACTAATGATCTCTCTGATAAGATGATAGCGGCGAAGCACATGTTTGGATCATTGATGAGACCACATCAAGTTCATAGATGAACTTCTTGATCCAAACCGCTTCCTTTGCTGCTTCCAAAGCTGCAACGTATTCTGCCTTAGTGGAAGAATCCGCTATAGTGTCATGCTTGGAACCTTTCCAACTTATTGCGCCTCCATTCTAGGTGAATACATTCCCAGACTAAGACATGGAATCATCCTTGTCTGTCTGGAGCTGGTATCCGTATACCCACGTATCACCATGTACCCTTCTCCATATATTAGGAACACATCCTTAGTTCTTCTTAAGTACTTAAGGATCGTCTTAACAGCCACCCAATGATCCATTCCTGGATCGGATCGTATCTCGCCGTGACACTCAGAGCATACGATACATCGGGCCTCGTACATAACATAGCATACATGATAGATCCTATTGCGGATGCATAGGGAATCTTACTCATGCAAATCCTCTCGTCTTCTTTGCGCGAACACATAGACTTCGAAAGGTGTACCCCATGCCTGATGGGTAGGAAACCTTTCTTGGATTCCGACATGCTAAACCTCTTTAGCACTCGGTCTATATATGTAGACTGCGAAAGACTAAGCAACCGTTTCGATCTATCTCTATAGATCTTAATCCCGAGGATGTAGGTTGCTTCTCCCAGGTCTTTCATGGAGAATGTCTTGGATAACGAAACCTTCACTGACTGTAAGATTGAAACATCTTTTCCTATAAGTAGTATGTCATCGACATACAATACTAGGAATACGACTGCACTCCCACTACCCTTCTTGTACACACAAGGTTCGTCTGGATTTTGTGAGAAATCAAACTTTTTGATTGTCTCATCAAAACGGATATTCCAGCTCTTGGATGCTTGCTTCAATCCATAAATGGATCGTCGCAATTTGCATACCTTGGTTTTATCAACCGATGTGAAACCCTCAGGCTGTATCATATACACATCCTCGAGCACGTTTCCATTAAGGAAAGCTGTTTTCACATCCATTTGCCATATCTCATAATCATAATGAGCCGCTATGGCCAGGAGCATCCGAATGGATTTAAGCATAGCTACAGGCGAATAGGTTTCGTCATAATCAACACCTTGTTTTTGACGATATCCTTTCACCATCAATCTAGCCTTATAGGTAATCACATTACCATCCATGTCGGTTTTCTTCTTGAAAACCCACTTGCACCCTATAGGCTTTATCCCTTCAGGTGGGTCAACCAAGTTCCAAACTTGGTTTTCATACATGGAATCCATTTCCGACTTCATGGCACCAAGCCACTTATCCCTTTCTGAACTTGTCAGCACTTCTTCATAACTGGTAGGCTCCTCATCATCAATGAGTAACACGTTGTTCGATTCACTTACGAGAAATCCATATCTCTCAGGAATATTGTGTGTTCTACTAGATCTATGAAGATGTGGTGTTACAATAGGTCCAGCCGATTTCTCATCACTATGAGTTGTCGGCTGTTGTGCTTCACCAGGTATCTCATCAATGTCTATTTGAGTCTCTCGAGCCTCCTCAAGCTTGACGACACTCCCACTGTTTTCTTGCAAAAGAAACTCTTTCTCTAGAAACACAGCATGCCTTGAAACAAACACCTTTTGTTCCACAGGATGATAGAATTGGTAACCCCTTGTTTCCTTAGGGTATCCAACAAATAGACATTTATCAGACTTAGCATCCAATTTGTCTGATACAGTCCGCTTCACATAAGCAGGACAACCCCAAATCTTCAAGTAAGATACATGAGGTTTCTTACTATTCCATATCACATATGGAGTAGTTGAGACTACCTTGGTAGGCATTCTGTTTAACAAGTAAACAGCTGTCTGAAGTGCATAGCCCCAAAAGGACTTGGGAAGAGTTGCATGATTCATCATTGACCTGACCATGTCCAACAAGGTCCGGTTACGCCTCTCAGATACACCATTATGCCTTGGTGTATATGACGGAGTCCATTGAGACAATATACCATTGTCTCTTAGATAATCAAGAAACTCTTGACTTAAGTATTCACCACCTCGATCCGATCGAAGTATTTTAATACTCTTGTCATCTTGTTTCTCTACTTCATTTCTGAATTCTTTGAACCTTTCAAAGGCTTCAGACTTGTGTTTCATCAAGAACACATACCCAAACCGTGAGTGATCATCGGTGAAGGTAATGAAGTAGCTATAGCCTCCTAATGCTTGAGTTGACATAGGTCCACATACATCGATGTATTAGACCTAGTAACTCTCCCACTGCTCACCTTTTCCAAGAAAGGTAACTTAGTCATCTTGCCTTTTAAGCATGATTCGCATGTATCGTATGAATCCAATTCAAACGATTCCAGAATTCCACATCGGTGTAATTCGGACATGCGTTTCTTGCTTATATGGCCAAGACGACAATGCCACATATAGGAGTCTATTTGATTATCCTTTCGAGCACGCATGTTGCTCACTTCGATATTGAAAATGTCACTGGATACGTCCAACGTATAAACATCATTGCTTAAAGTTCCAGTCCCATAAAGAACTCCATTCAAAGTTATGTAACAACAATTGTTACTAAAAGTCAAATGGTACCCATTTCTATTTAAACAAAAAAAATAGAAATGATGTTCTTTATCAACGAAGGAACATAAAAGCAATTGTCCAGTTCTAAGACAAGTCCTACAGGGAGTTCCAACAAATACGTTCCGATGGCGAGTGCAGCAACCGTTGCTCCATTCCCAACACGTAAATTTGACTCTCCCCTTGACGAGTCTTCTTCTATTCCTTAGCCCATGTATGTCATTACATATATGTGAGCCACACCCAGTATCGAATACCCAAGTGTCTGAGGAAATAGAATGACAATCAATAAAGAAGATTTCTGAAGAAGATGGGGCATCCGATGCCTTATCCTTCTTCACGGACTCAAGATAAATCTTGTACTTTCTTCGCAAATGGCTCTCCTTGCCATAATGATGGCAAGTTTCCTTTTGTGTTAGTTCTACCTTCTTAGCCCTTCTCTTCTTTCCCTTCTGCTGTTCCTTTGACTTCCTCTTAGAACCTTTCTTTGAGGAATCAACTAACAGCACCGTCCCCTGCTCATGCTTCTCAGAAGACTCCACAGTCTTTAGCATATTGAGCGACTCACGATGAACCTCCTAGCATCTCAGAGGTGAAGAGGAGCTTTGAGACTTCGAACCTTTCGAATCTCACTTGCTCATCAACCAACTCACAAAGATGAAGGACTACGATATGAGCATCCATATGCTCATGCTGCTTTCGTAGCTTGGGTTCCATCGTGGCTAGCATGATGCAACTCATTTGTTCAGAATCACTCACATGTTTCTGATAGGCCAACAATTGGTCCAGAGTTGCATCGTCACTAGGACGGGCGGGAAGAGGCGCTTCGAGGACATTTACAAGCTTTTCACCTTGAGAACAATTCTCAAGTTTCTAAGCCAGTCCAGGAAGTTAGGCCCAGTCAGTTTGTTCGAATCCAAAATAGTGCGCAAATTCAAAGACGTCATGATCAATTTATTGACCTAGAAATACAAAATGAGCATATATGAGAAAATGATTTTAAAATGCATCAATATACATTTATAAATCCCATTCATTTTTCGAATTTCAAAAAACCCCAAAATCACTTCGGGAGATTGTAGGTCCATCTCCGAATGGGCTGATATCCATCATAGTTATGAACAACCTTGGAGAGAGTCCAACAAGCCATTCATAACTACGACGGTAGGTATCATCTATACCGATTGCATATCCCGTATATGCAACTATCACAATGTGCTATCAACTAATTGAATGTTCACACATACATCGGGTTGTTAACACATTAACAAGTATGCATTATATGCATAGCACCCAACTTCACCTCCCTTTACATCGACCTTGGAGAGAGTCCAACAAGCCGATGCTCCAGGTTAAAGCCAACCCATTAATCAGGACATAGTTTTAATATGGTTAGAGCGCATTCAACCAATTAGCCCAGCTTGGAGAGAGTCCAACAACCAAAGCTAACGATTGACCTCTGACTCTTACCATATTAGTATTAAACTATTCCATGGTTTGAACATATTCGGGTTCGATCCGGGCTTGGAGAGAGTCCAACAACCCAAACAAGAAACAGAACTCTGGTTCTAACCATATTAATGGAAGGTGTAGGCTTTAATATTGATTAAGGGTTTTTATGTCTCATCCTCTTTGCATGCAAATAACTATTATCTACATGGCATGACATACATGACATACATCTACATGTCACGACACGCATGGCATAATGTTATGCATCTAATGCAATTACATGGCATACAATTATGTCATGTATATATTTCCTTATATGTCATAACTATTTATGGAAATAAAATATGTTTAAGATTTGATTCTCCAAATCAAATCATAATTAAATTAGAAAACAAATTTCCAAATCTAATCACATATTTTATTCATGGAATTATTTGATTAAGGAAAATCTATTTAGGAAACCAATTTCCTAAATCATTAAAATTACTTATGGAAATAAAATATTTTAAGATTTGATTTCCCAAATCAAATCATGATTAAATTAGGAAACAAATTTCCAGAATCTAATCAAATATTTTATTTATGGAAAATATCAATTTCCATAAATACTTCCAACTTTCCAAAAGTGGAAGATTTCCATAAATACTTCTAGACTTTCCAAAATTGAAAAATTTCCATAAATACTTCTAAATTTCCAAAATTAGAAAATTTCCAGAAATACATTATGACTATCGCAAAAACATTTTACGATTATGTCGAAACACAACCTGGGCTCTGATACCACTGTTGGGTTTCCGGCACCGCGGCGTGTGTGTGTTCGATCATGTTTCGTAAACATGAGCACAGCGGAAGCAATTAAAAATAATAAATCTATATTTAATACAACACACACAACACACGCATGCTATTACAACAAGTGTAGACATAACCGTAAATTAAAATTTGCAATAAAAGAAAATTATCTACGTTATACCTTCCGTATGACGTGTAGCGGGAACGGCATCAACCGGAACGATCCTCGTAAGAATCGTCTCTATCCGTATCCACGCCGAGCTCCTCGGGATGACTTCGCTAAGTCACGAGCTTCGTCTTCGTACGGGTTACTAGCCTCGTGTTGAAGACGACGTGATCGAGAGATGATCACGATCCGAATCCAAATTCGGATCCTAAAACGAGTTCTCAAAACTCGCTTCTCCGGAGAGATATTCGTCAACCAATTGACGAATCCTTCATCCTCCACCTCAGAGGATTACCGGAGATCAAATCCCCGGTAAGTTAGGCGCTATCGGAGCACTAACCGTCGTCCAAACGATGCTCCGACAACAAAGAAACAAGCTGTCCAAAAAAACTGGACAGCTTTTGGTGGAGGAATAGAGGCCGGCCAAGGAGAGATGGAAGCTCACCTTATCACCAAACCTAGAGGAGATCACCGGAGGGTCGCCGGAGGTTCACCGGCTGAAGCTTGGTCGCCGGCAACAAGTTGGAAGGCTGCACAAAAGCTGGGCGGCGGCAGCTTAGGGTTGGGCGCCGAATACTCCAACAAGGGGTGGGCGGCAACACCAAGGGCTTAGGGTTTTTTGATTAGGGTTTAATTATCCATTAAGCCCTCTTTTATAGAGAACTAATTCTCTTAATGGTTAATGGATCATATCCATAAAGCCCGTTAACCCGCTCCATTAAGATAAGTTAAAATAAACCAAACCATGATGGTTTATTTTAAGTTAAAACGAACCGAACCAACTTTTGGTTCATTCGTTTAAAATAAACCAAACCCTTTGGTTTATTCTCATCCATTGATTAGAACCAAACCATTTTGGTCCATCCATTATGTCTTCATAAGACACGGCCCATCCACGCTTCCATTGCATCAAACAATTTCATGCTCGCTTTATGTTTGGTCCAACCAAACATAGTTTCTCTCGGTCTGAGAATCCCATTCTCAAGCTCGCTTTAAATCCTTTGGATTACACTCGTTGTGCGTGTGACCAAATAGGTTCTCGGTTTATGTTGGCCGTCTATAATTAACCATTAATTATAGAATGATCATGAGTGGCACCTAGTAGTACATCATGATCCCCAATTAAAAAAGATCAACTGATCCGTAACTATTTCAAAACCCTTCAGCAGCTCGAATGAATCGTGCCCATTCCCTTCACTCATCTTATACCCACTTGGTTCAGGACATGGTCTATTGTGTCACCCTCACTAGGTCGACTCACGCCACACCTAGCCCAAGTATCATTTCCTCGCCCTACGGATTCTAGTTACTCCACATGTATCGAAGAGTACCTTACTCTAAACATGTAATGCTTTGGCCAAAGACTTTAGTAACAATCCGACGAGAGGCCATGGGTATACATCTCCTCGCAAGGAGTGGTGAATCCTTTATAGGCTATTCAAACACCTTCGATCACTTCGACTTATACCCAATCATCCGGGTCCACATCTCCTTAGAGATGTTTGCTTAAGATGTCAAAGCATAAGTCTCCATGATCAAGATGACTTGAATACCGCAAGTCAAAGGAACATCGTGACTTAAGCCACAAAGAAGAACTTCATTGACATATCTATATATGCAGAGAACCATATGAAGTCTTACTACTGGTCACTCCAATGAACTAGTTACCATAACTAGCATCCACGATTAACTCGACATCACAATGTCTCCAAAGGAGAATCACCGCTTGGATACACCAAGGAGTATACCTCGTGCTAGTCTCGCGTAATTGATGGTGTCCAAATCCATCAATTCATCGACTAGGATAATTCCGATACATCACAATTACACATGTAGAGATACTCACTAGTTGTGATCCAATCACAAATTCTCTCATGCCGTGAATTGTATCGTGGACATTCAAGAAATGAGTTTAAGATCCAATCAAATACATAAAACATGTATACTCAAATAGTGAATCTTCATTTATCATATAAATGGTTCATACATAAGGCGATTGCCTTAGGACATCTCTCATATATTACTAACAGACTCCTCCTCGAATCCAAAAGAGAAGGTGGATGAGCTGTGGAGATGAAGGATGATGCCGAAATCTCTCGATGAAGTGGTTCCTCCTCGAATCCGTGGAGGAAAATGGATGGAAACAAGGTGGAGGCGGCTGCTAGGGCTCAAGAGAAGAATAGATTTAACTAACAACTAAATGAAATAATCAATGCATCAACGAAATCTATTGTAAGAACATCATGTAAAGTAAAGCATGAAACTAAATCTAATCTAATGAACTACAACCTAATTACTGAAAGAGACATTTCATCAAACACTACGTAAGCATGAAAGAAATCAAACCAACTACGTGCAATTCTAAACATGAAAGGGAAATTTGATTACAAACATTCAATACAAACTAAACCAAGAAACAATCAAATGAAATCTTGCTATCCAAAATCTAGAATAGGGTTGAAATTGGAGTTGGCCAGAGCTGTGAAAGAACTGCCGGAGGTGAGGAGATGTTGTCGGCGCTACTGTGATGATGTTGGCCGCAAACGTGGAGCGCTGCTGGAGCTATAGAGCGGCTGCCAGAGCTGCTGGTCAGATGGCACCTCTGATCGGAGGTGGAACAGATGGCTGTGCATTGAGCGAACGACGGAGATGGGTCGAAATCGGCTGAGGATGAAGGTGATGTGGCTTCCGACGATGGAGGGCGGTGATGGAGTGGACCACCGGTCACCGGAGAAGGAGGGAATCCCCTTGCCTCTCCAGCGACCAGCGAGGAAGGTGCTAGCGAGCACGAAGGTGGCGGTGTCGGGCAAAAATTGAAGAGATGAAGAAAATGTCGACTGCCCTTTCTGCTTGCTCGAAGAAGCATTAAGTGGATTATCTCCACCGTCCGATCGAAGCAAGATCTAATCCCAGTCATCCAATTGAAGCTAGGTTAGTTACTCTGATTAATCCAATTAAGGGATATGCATCCAACGACTGAGAATTCTCCGACTTTGAATGAATGGATCTGATCACTTTGAATGGATAATCACGATCGACTGAATATGGATGAAGGCCTAAGATGTCCATATCTAAATGTATGGACTGGATCGCTCCAAATTTATATAGATGGCTCAAATCAATCAAATATCATCGAACGGTCAGGATTAAACAGATATGGACCCTTGATTAAATTACCTCTGATCTTGATGAATAGCTCAGATTCTTCCAGCTTAAAATTCCCATTACGACCCTTAGATGAAGCCATATTTGATCCAACTTGAGTCTAGTCCAGTGGCTCATCTCGATCTCTTACAAACAAAGATAAAATTCACATATAAGTCCAAAATTTAGGAGAATTTACAATAAGGTACAAAAATATATCCAACTCATAAAACATGATAATAATCAATAATAAATCACACGAGAGGATAAAAACAATGATATTAAGGACCAAAATAATACGACAAAATGATAGTTATCACAAGGTCACTAGTCTCGTAGGCTCGGGGTCCTTGAGTCAGTGAAGGATGGCATTGTGAAGTTGTGCGCTTGGTGAATCCGAGGGACTATCGGACGGGGAGAGAATGGAGTGAGGCCCAAGAAAAGAAGACTTCAAGGGCAAGAGACACGAAGGATGGCATTGCAAAGTCGTGCGCTTGGTGCATCCGAGGGACGTAGGCCGAGGGAAGAAAGCTTTGGTGGAGAACTCCATGAGAGAATGAGGTGGACTTGGCCAAGTGGCTAAGACTGAGTGTCGGATGCTCAAATATGGTGTTTGAGGTTTTACCCGATGATCAGATGCTCAAACAAGTTTTTGTTTGAGGTTTTACTTGACAGTAGTCGACTGACATAGGTGTTTGACTAGTCCATGTCGACTCATGATCGACTAGTGTTCGAGTGCATTCGATCGCTAATGCTTGGCGATCGACTTTTTGTCGGGATAGATGCTAAGGGACGCATGATCGATGGAAGTGTCGCAAGCACAGAATGCTCCATAGCGGACTGGGCAGTCGACTACAAGGAGATCAGTCGAAATGGTGAAGTCACCAGTCGATTGATGGGAGATTCGTTGGGTTTTTTTTAGCATGGATCGAGCCGTTATCTCACAACGACACTGTTGGCAGTCGACTGAGCCTTTTGGCAATCGACTGTTGGGAGCAAAATCAGCTCGGTGCAGGTTATAAATGGATCTCGAGATGGAGGATTTCGCAAAGGTTTTTGGGGAGACTTTGGAGGAGAATTGCTGCTGCATTCCAATCCTTCAAGAGAAATCCAAAGCAAGCAACAAGCAAGAGTTCAAAGCCATTTGTTGTAAAGTGTTATTTACGTGCTTCATTTGTAGTCTTTGTATTTGCTTGTATGTTTTGTATTACTTTGTAATTGCTTGTACGAGGTTTCTCTACCTCCGACTTGTAGTCGAGAAGGAGCTATGTTAGTGTCGTGCACATAACTCGAGCTCGTTCCCCGTGGAGTAGGAACCCTAAGGTTCTAAACCACGTATATCGTGTTGTATTTGTGCTTGTGTCTCTTGTATTCGTATTTCATTACTATTATTTCTGCTGTGTATTAACGAGTTTTGTAGACAAGCACGCGACGATCGAATGATTTCCATCATCTACGTCAAATTGGGCTATTCACCCCCCTCTAGCTTCCACCGATCTTCCAATAAGTGGTATCAGAGTGAGGAGATTGTCATCGGACTCACCACCACGACAATCAACGAAATGACCAGCATCAACATCCATCTACCAAAATTCGACAGAGACTTTTCTTGGTGGAAGAAAAGGATGGAGGTATACTTTGAAACCGATTTTGATATTATGTTATTAATGGAAAATGGTTTCAAGGTACCTAGGGATAAGGACAACAAGCAAATCAAAAAATTGAGATGGACCGAGGAGAAACTGCAAGAATTCAAGATAAATGTTAAGGTAACAAAAATATTGTTAAAGTTAATACCTAACAATGTCTTGTCTAGATTAGGTGAATATCGAGATGCTAAGGACCTATGGAATAAGTTGATAAAGTTCCATGAAAATCCTGAATTGGTTCAATCGGAAAATGAGACCGAAGAGGAGTGCTTATCCTCTCAAGCCCATGAGGATTCAGAGACTGAAAGAGAATCCACATCCAGATCAGTAGAAGAATTGGAGGAAGCATCCACATCCGGAAGAAGTGAAGAATCAACTCTGGCACCCACAACCAACCTAGGTAACTCAAGCACTTCAATTATAAATAAAAATCATATAATGTGCTTTGAGTGTAGGGAATATAGACACTATAAGAGCAAGTGTCCAAAAAAGATTAAGAAGGCTCCATCAGCACCAAAAAATCAAGAAAAATCAAAAAATGCCAGAGTCCCCGCTAGGGAAAGCAAAGAGCACATTGTGTGCTTCAAATGCAACCAAAGGGGACACTATAGAAGTCAATGCCCTAGGGGGAGGAAGAAGGGGCAAGAATGAGCATCACATGTAAAGGGAGCTTTTAAAGCAAACCCTAAGGTAAATTTTAATGCACCTTCAATTTATAAGGTTAACAAGCATGCTAGAAATTATTTTAGTTCTATTGCTATTGTTAACCATAAGGAGCATGCTAGAAGTAAAAACAAATATTATTGTTTAGGTGCCAAACATGTTGATTTACCTAAGAACAAACCTAGACACATTAATTCTAGAAAAATCCTACCTAAGGAGTTCATTAGGAGGATAGAAGAAAATTTAGGCATTAACCCTAAAAAGGATAGGCATATGCCTAGGAAGAATCTTTCCCAAAAGACCAATGAAAAATCAAAATTGGAAAAGTTAGAATTAGAAAACTAAGCCTTGAGGTCAAGGTTTGAGAAACTTGAGAAAACCCTAGCAAGAATTACAAACTCAATTAAGGGGTCAAATGGTTAAAACTTAGGACCTAGAAGATAAGAAGCGGTTAAGGGCAATAAAGGTTTGGATGATAAACCTAAGTCCTATCACAATGTTCCATTTGATTATGGAACTAAATCTAGGTCTAGGAAAACCAAGGTTAATAGAGAAGTTATCCCTAATATTAGCCATGGTGTGTGTCTAGTGGCTCAAAATTCAAGAAAATATAAGGTAGCTACTAAGAAGGTCAAAGGGGGAGTTACCTCTAGAGTTGACCTAGGAAAGGCCCAAATGACTAAGGCTTCAAAACCAAAAAGGGTCATTAGGAAGGTATCTAGGAAAGTTATCTCTAGTGAATACCTAGTTAACCCAAGGAGCTCCAATAGGTATTGGGTTCCTAGGAGCGTGATCGATTCACGCTAGATGGGTTAGGGTGTGTCAACCCTAAGTGGATGGGTAGTTAACCTATCCATGGTAGAGTTGACACTTTAGGATCTACTAACGTGCTTTGAGAAGTTGAAAATTGATTAAATTGGCACAATTAGGTCTTAGAGGTTATAGTGTGCCATTTTAGGGTCTTGGCACATTAGGGAAATGGGTAGCATTATGGCAAAAATGGATTTAACTCTAAGAAATGGCAATTGGGCTTAACAATTAGGTATTATATACCTTTACATTTTATTTGCCATATGTCATGTCATGACATCATGCTCATATTTATCATATAAAATGTCATGACATTTTAGGTTAATTTTTATTTCATGCTTATGTTTTAGATTGCACTTCTATATGTCATGACATCATGATTATTGACACATGTTATTTATGTTATCATTTATGCCATAATCATCAATCATGCATTAATTAAAATTGAGTTAAGGACCATGACATGATTTGAAGTCTCATGCATAAGGGAATCAAATAGTGTTGCCTAGATAAATGCATGTGACCATAGATTAAGAAGAACAAAAACCCACATCTCACATCAAATAGACTTGCATGTGTTTTTCATACACCTTAGATATGTGAGATACTAGGAAATTAGTTAAGTTCATGTGCTTACCTAGTACATCATAATGAACTTAGAACTCATTAGATTCTAGTGATGGATCATTGGGAAAGCTTATGTTCAAGTCATGTACATTGAGCCCAAAGAACATGATCAAATATAAGATTTTAAAAACTATTTAAAATTTATTTTGAAAAACCTTGGTGAAATCTATCTTTTTGTTGGTAATATATGAGAAGTGTCCTAAGGCAATCGCCTTATGGTTGTACCATTTATTTGATAAATGAAGATTCACTATTTGAGTATACATGTTTTCATGTGTTCGATTGGATCTTAAACTCATTTACTGAATGTTCGCAATACGATTCACAACATGAGAGAATTTGTGATTGGATCACAACTAGTGAGTATCTCTACATGTGTAATTGTGATGTATTAGAATTATCCCTAGTCGATGAATTGATTCATTCGGACGCCATCGATTCTGTTGAGACTAGCACGAGGTGTACTCTTTGATTTATCCAAGCAGTTGTTCCTCTCTGGCTGGAGACATTGGGATGTCCGGAGTTGATCGTGGATGCTAGTTATGGTAACTAGTTCATTGGAGTGACTAGCTGTAAGACTTCATATAGTTCTCTGCATATATGGATATGTCAATGAAGTTCTTACTGCAACTTAAGTGCGATGTTCCTTCAACTTGCAGTATTCAAGTCATCTTGGTCATGAAGACTTATGCTTTGACATCTTAAGCAAGCATCTCCGAGGAGATGTGGACCTGGGATGATTGGGTATAAGTCGAAGTGGCCGAAGATGTTTGAATAGCCTACAGAGGATTCACCACTCCTTGCGAGGAGATGTATACCCTATGGTCTTTTATCGGATTGTTACTAAAGTCTTTGGCCAAAGCATTATATGTTTAGAGTATGGTACTCTTGTATACATGTGCAGTAACTAGAATATGGAGGATGAGGAAGTAAATACTTGGGCTAGGTGTGACGTAGTAAGCCTAGTGGGGACTGACACAATAGACCATGTCCTGAACCAAGTGGGTATAAGATGAGTGAAAGGAATGAGGCACGATTCATTGCAGCTGATGAAGGGTTTCAGTAATTGTTCTGGGATCAACCATTGATTTTCCAGTTAATTGGGGATCATGATGTACTACTAGGTGCTACTCATGATTGTTCTATAATTAATGGTTAATTATAGATAGCCAACATAAACCGGGAACCTATTTGGTCACACGCACAATGAGTGTAATCCGAAGGATTTAAAACGAGTTTGAGATCGAGAGAGACTTGGTTTGGTTGGACCAAACAAAGAGCGAGTATGAAATAGTTTCAGTCGCATCGGAAACATGGATGGGCCGTGTCTTTTGAAGACATGATGGATGAACCAAATTGGTTTGGTTCTAATCCAATGGTGGAAAATAAACCAAAGTGGTTTGGTTTGTTTTAGACAAATGAACCAAAGTTGGTTCGGTTTGTTTTAACTTAAAATAGACCAATGCGGTTTGGTTTATTTTAACTTAAGTTATTGGAACAGGTTAACGGGTTATTGGTTATGAACCGATAAGTGATAGGAGAAGGTTTCTTGATGGTCAAGAAATATGCTCTCTATAAAACACGACTTTAAGGTTTTTCGTGGAGAACTTTTGGTTATTGGAAACCCTAGCCACCCAAGCCCTCCTCCTTGCTTCTTGCCGCCCAAGAGCTTTAGCCACCCAAGAGGAGCTACCGCCTAGGTTTTGCTACTGCCCAAGTCATTGCCGGCCACCCATCAGCCGTCGGTAACTCCTCTGGCCATCCTCCCTTGGCCGTCGGCGACCAAGGAGCAGCCGGCCATTAATTGGCCGGTCATATCTTCCACCAAACAATCTGATTCTGGACAGCTTGTTCTCCTCTTTGTGAAGAGGTCGTTTGGTCGGCATTTTGCGCTCTGACAATGACCTATTTGTCGGGGATTGGTTCTCCGGCAATCCTCATAGGTGGAGGGTTGAGTTTTTGTCAATCGGTTGATGAAAATCGTTTTTGAGAAGCGAGTTTGCGAAACTCGAATTTTTGGATCCGAATTTTATTCGGATTGTGATCTTCTCCCATATCACATCGTCTTCTACATGAGGCTAGTAACTCCTACGAAGACGAGGCTCGTAGCTTGGTGAAGCTATCCCGACGATACTCGGTGTGGATACGGATAGAGGCAATTCTAGCGAGAGTTACTTCGGTTGATGTCATTCCCACTACACGTGATATGTCAAGTATAACTAGAGTAATTTCCTTTTATTGCAAAATTTTAAATAGCGATTATGTCTACACATGTTGTATCCTGTATGCGTGTTATGTGTGTGTTGTAATAAATTATATTTATTTCTTTTATTGCTTCCGTTGTGTGCATGTTTACGAAACGTATTCGAACACACACTCGCCGTGGTGTCGTGGAAACCCAACACTTTTGATAGCAATCACCATTGAATGAGGTGATACAAAGTAGGGTCAAACATTGAAAATTTTAATGGTTTTGAACTTTATGTCAATCTCACTAGTTTATGGGTATTTTATTTTTTAAATATTTTTCACTCATATTGATTGTTATAAGTATTATGCATATGAATGTTCATGATTTTTCAACATATGTATAATTACTTATGCTTTTTGGATTTTCATTTCAAAGTCAAAATCAGATTTTGAGCTTATCGATCGACTATCATGGATGGCAATGATCGATGCCAATGACAATGATCGGTAACTATCAAGAGTCGACTGTCAGGCTGATTTCAAGTAAACAAGGTTTGTTAGGCCCATGTTCAGCTATGTTTAGGTTCCCTAACCACTCCTTGAAGGAGTTTTGCCCCGGAAGCCCTCATACCAATTTAATGGTTTTGCTTATCGAGTTCCTGAGGGGAAACTTCGCTTCCCACTTCACCTCGGTAGCTTGTCCATGGAGATCCCTTCGATGTCCCCGGATTAAAAAAAAATTAATCCTAGACAAAAGGGATTGCCCAAACCACCAAGTCATCGTCGTGCTATTCGTTTAGAGAGGTCACTTGAACAAACTAGTTGTTCAAGCGACCATCCTCTATTCTACGAGTAGCCGCGGAATAGACGATGTCCGGATTGACGGTTTTTGTGTTTATTCTAGGAATCCAAGTATTATTTAGCCATATACATATTTATATCATGCTCATAAAGGAAAAACAAATACAAACATGTAACATATAAAAATTAGAGAATCGATATACCTCTCGATCTTCTAATATATGACCTTTCTCCTTTCGGACGTCGTGTGGGCGACGCTCTAACAAAAGTCGAAGCTCCTAGATCGCAAATCTTCCTTCCTTGCTTTTTCAAAGCAAGAGGAAGAATCAAAACAAAGCTCTTCTCCTTCCTATGGCCAACCAACAAGCAACAAGGAGAATGCTTGCCGCTAGTCAACAAGGAGAAGGAGATAATGGTGGAAACCGGCCAAGACACCAAGGGAAAGCCCTATATCTTGTTTCCACCACTTAAGGAGAAGGAGAAGGGGTCTTTGGATGCCAGCCAAGGGCTGGGATAGGGCTGTGGGCGCCGGCCACCAAAGGATAGGAAGAAGAAAGCAAACTACTTCCTTATTTGGTGCCACCCAAGCCTCCTAAACCCTAAGCCTCCAAACCCTAATCCTAGCTCTCCTAATGGCCGGCCATGGAAGTGGGGAAGAAGGTTAGGATGAGCACAAGCCAAGGTAGAGGGAAGATAGAAGGAACCGGCCACACCTTAGGAGGAAGAAGAAAAACTCCTCCTTGAGTTGCCGCCCACCCATAGCTCCCAAAACCCTAGCCACCCAAACCTAATCCTAAACCAACTAGGATTCCTAGCCTCCAAAGGAAGCAAACCCTAATCCCCTTAAGCCATGCTCTCTCTTGCCGCCCACTTCATGATCTCTATTTATAGAGTTGAGCTCAAGCCATGATTTAATCTCCTCCATTGGTTCTAGGGATTTAATCTCAACCGTCGGATCTAGAGATTTAATTTCAACCATCGGATCTAGAGATTTTATCTCTACCTTTGGATCTAGAGTTTTGTTTTCATCCATTGGATCTAAGCTTCATGAGGTGTTAATAGGCTACATTAGGGACCATGAGGAGGAGTTGGATCTTGGCCACCCATGGATCTAGCCCACATAAAGTCCGATCCACTAATGATGATCCAATCCACTAAAGGATCATCATTGATCTACCTCACCAACCCCCATATGATAATATGGGCTCCATATATTATTTGTACATTTTCTCCCCGTGTTTAAGATCTCGAATGTCCGTCGATTAATTAATTTACTGACCATTAATTAATCAACATCTAACTCCATGAGTAGTACCACTCAACCTTTTCATCATGCCGGACCAAGTCCACCTGCAGGGTTTACATGATGAACCTTATGAGCTCCTCAAGGGGACATCATCATCCTAATATATAGGACACGGTTTCCTCCTATAATCAACGGTATACCATATAAATAATATCATATCCTAACTTACCGAGCCTATCGATTTAATCTATAAATCTCGCCCATTGGTAAATCAAAGAGATGAGTACTAAGTATATGTGCCCGTTATTTTATCGGGATTAAGAGTATGTACAAAATAATATCTGAGGTCCGATTCGATTATGTAGTCAGCAATAAATCGAATCACCTCTAAGTCGGTCCTGCTCAATACACACAAAGTGCACTAGTGTGATTCTATGGTCAAGACAAACCAATACCAAATCACACTACAACCATTCCGATGGTTTGTCCAAAGTCATCTCGGTTGTGAGCATTTACTTATACTTTACAAGGAGTCGATAACATGATATCCCGTGTGACACCACACACCATGTTATCTACAATGTAATGTATTAGACAATATTGCATAACCATATAAATATGCAAACAATGATCATGTGATTCTTATTTCAAAATAAAGATGTTCATACAAAAGATAGATTTTTCAGTATACATCTCTACAATCTCCCACTTATACTAAAAGACTATGCTGTCCTCAAACTGCCATACATCTGATTCCCCTTCCCTCCACATGCCTATCAAAGCTCTTGCTAGAAGGGCCTTAGTGAAAAGGGTCTACCAGGTCATCCTCTGATATAATCTAGGCAACAACAACTTCTACCTCCTTTACGATTTCTCGTATCATGTAGTACTTGCACTCTATGCATTTACTTACCTTATGGGCTCGTGGTTCCTTCGAGTTTGCAACTGCACCACTATTATCACAATAAATTGTGATAGTTCTGGGTAAACTAGGAATCACATCAATGTCCATCAGGAAGTTCCTGAGCCTCACAACTTCTTTGGCCGCCTCAGAGGCTGCCACATACTCAGCTTCCATGGTGGAGTTCCGCCACGCATTTCTGCTGGACACTCCTCCATACAATGGCTCCACCTCCCAAAGTAAACACAAAACCTGAGGTAGACTTACTGTTATCCTTATCTGATTGGAAGTCGCAATCCATGTAACCCACAGGGAGTAATTGGTCTGCCTGGTAAACCAGCATATAATCCCTAGTCCTTCTCAGGTACTTCAATATATGCTTTACCACAGTCCAATGTCCCTGTCCTGGATTACTCTGATATCTGCTGACCATGCCCACGACAAAGCAGATATCTGGTCTCGTACATAGCATCGCATACATGAGGCTTTCTACTACCGAAACATAACGAACCACCTTCATCTCCTCTATCTCCTCAGATAATCTAGGACAATCTCCTTAGATAAAGGAACTCCATGCCTGAAAGGTAGAAAACCCTTTTTGGAGTTCTGCATGCTAAAACGATCCAAAATCATGTCTATGTATGAAGCTTGGGATAAGCACAAAATCCTTTTCCTGCGATCCCTTATAACCTTGATCCCAAGGATGTGTCCTACCTCTCCCAAGTCCTTCATATCAATTTGTTTCGACAACCATACCCTTACGTCCGATAACACCTTGATATTGTTGCCAATCAACAAAATATCATCTACGTATAGTACAAGAAATACCACTACGTTTCCATCACATCTCTTGTATACACAAGACTCATCCGGACTTTGAATAAATCCATAAGACTGGATTACCTCATCAAAGAGGATGTTTCCAAGACCTCGAAGCTTGCTTCAATCCATAAATGGACTGATTAAGCTTACATACAAGATGCTCTTTTCCCTTAGCAATGGATCCCTCTGGTTCCTTCATATAGATGTTTTCCTCAAGACTTCCATTAAGGAAAGTTATCTTGACATCCATCTGCCACACCTCATAATCCATATGAGCTGCTATGCATAAGAGAATCCGGATAGACTTAAGCATGGCTATCGACGAAAAAGGTCTCTTCATAATCGATACCCTCTTTCTGAGTATACCCCTTCGCAACAAGCCTCGCTTTGAAGGTCTCAACCTTCCCTTCTATTCCTCTCTTTCTCTTGTAGATCCACTTGCATCCAATGGTTTTTACACCATCGGGTGACTCTACTAGCTCCCAGACCTGATTTGAATCCATAGATTCAATCTCAGTATTCATTTTACTATGCCAAGATGCTGCATCTATATCTTGGATTGCCTCGTCGTATGTCCAGGGATCATGTTCATGTTTTCCATGGATCAAATCAGAGAATTCACCCAAGAACATGAATCTAAAAGGCTGCCTAACAACCCTCCCACTATGACGAGGTATCTCTTGTGTATGCTCTGTGACACGTTGTGCAGTGACTTGTGGTATATCTTCTCGTACCGGTGGTACTAAAGAAGTGACTTCCCCTTTTAACTCCTCCAAAACAATTTTACTCTTGGGCTTGTGGTACATCACATAATCTTCCTCTAGAAATATAGAATTCGTGCTAACAATCACCCTCTGATCTCTAGGACAATAAAACAAACCACCTTACGTTCCTCTAGGATAGCCAATGAACATGCGTACTTCTGTATGAGGTTCCAACTTACCAGCATCTGCCTTCAGCACATGTACTGGACTCCCCATATTCGAATATGTCTTAGACTAGGCTTTCGCCTAGTCCACAATTCTGTGGGAGTAGAAGGCACTGATTTAGATGGAACCAAGTTCAAAATGTACACCGCCGTATCTAGAGCATATCCCCAGAACGAATCTGACAACTCAGAATAACTCATCATCTATCTAACCATCTCCATAAGAGTCCTATTTCTTCGCTCTGCTATACCATTCTGCTGGGGTGTGCCTGGTGCAGTCAATTGGGATTGAATCCTAGCCTCTGATAAGTAATTCCTAAACTATCCCAAGAGGTACTCACTACCACGATCAGATCGTAGTGTCATCCATATCTTGAATAATCATCTATGAAAGAGACGAAATATTCAAGACTACCTCTTTGCCTGGATAGACATAGGACCATACGAATCAGAATGAACCAATTCCAACACATCTTTGGATCTATACCCCTTGGCCTTAAAAGGCCTCTTGGTCATCTTACCCTCCAAGCAAGATTCTTAGGTTGGGAGATCCTCCACCACTAATGAACCCAAAGGTCTATCAGCAATCAACCTTTGAATTCTACTTAGGTTAATTTGACCAAGCCTAAGATGCCAAAGATATGTTTGGTTCATCTTCGAAGGTTCTTTTCTCTTATTGGAATTAGAAGATGAGTTATAAACTTCAATTTGCATCGTGGGAGGTTTTGGTTCAAGTGTATACAAATTTCCTATCAATGTACCTGAACAGATATTCTCCCTATTCCTTTTTATAACAGCTCTGTCATTAAAATAAATAGAATATCCATCCATAAACATTTTAGAAATTGAAACTAAGTTCTTTCTAAATAAAGGTACATAAAGGGAATTTTCCAAAACCTAAGTTTTATTTTTCTCAATAGATAAATAAAACTTCTTCCACTGCAATAGCCGCCACCTTCATGGCATTGCCCAAGTAAATAGTAATCTCCTCTTTATCTAGTCGTCGTGTTTCCTGGAACCCCTGCAAAGTATTATAGACATGATTAGTGGCTCTCGTATCTACACACCAGGTGCCGGTAGATAACACCTGCTAATCATGTTTCAACGACTAGTCCAAAGGATATATCTTTGTTCTGCTTTGGATTGGGATAGTCCTTCTTCCAATGTCCATCCTGCTTGTAAGTGAAGTACTTGCCTTTCGGCTTCTTCACTCCTCCCTGAGATCCTCCCACCACCTTTGCTCCACCTTGTTTCTCCTTCTTCTTGGCTTTCGGCTTAGAAGTAGAAAGCTTTTTGAGCAACCATGGCTTGAGGACACTCTTCGAAGAGTGCACACTTGTACTCCTTAGCAGATAAGACAATATCTAGATTCTTTTCCAATCAATATTATTTGGGTATAGTAAGTTTATTTTCCTTTAGTATCAAAGCAAGTGGACTGAAAGTCAATTTTGAAAATCCTAAGAATCACATAGATCATTACTGTAGATTTCAAAAAATTATTGATTCCTCAAACAATAAAATTTCAAAATCAACCAACACCTCAAAACACCGAGAATATTGTATGCCATGATAGTGTGGACGTATACGAATTCTACATTTGTAAGAGGAGGTTTTACCCATTAATTTTACTATCTTGTCAACCTAACTTTATGACAAGTAAAATTAATAGTTGGTTTCTCTTCGGCCCTACAAATAAAAGCAGTGACTCCGATGGGGAGGATATTTATATTTGTATCTAAGTGTTCACCATTACTCGGTACCAAGGTAATTATCTCGGGTTATGTGCCTTATGATGGACAAGTGCACACGCTCCTTAATAATTTCCTATAACCATATTCAACCTTGTTATCCACAAACAAACTCATCCGATGGGGAGGAAGGCACTCAGAGTCGACGCGCAAGTTTGTTTGCATCACTTGTCAAATCGTAATGGAGGCCGTGGGAATTTATAAAAATATCCCTCTCCCACTTAGTAATTTGAAATTGTGAAATTTTCCTAGCCTACGACATGCATATAAAACAAAAAGCAATAAATATGAAAAATAAATTATTTTCCAACTATTATGGCTTTTGTCTTCAATATGACTCCCGTCACATCTCCATCTCGTCCGCTCCTCCTACGCCATGTACGAGCCATCCTGAGATCCGATCCGAAACTAAAACCTATTTTAATATACATCCATCGATCCTATACTCCACGAGGGATTGTACATGAAATTTAGATCGAAAGTAAAATAAAATAAAGAGTGGCTAAACAATGCCGTATTTAATTTACAAAAACTAAATACTAGCCTCGTCAACCCCGAGGATTCAACAAAATAAATATTTACACACATACAATCACATACACACATATGGCCATAATAGTCGGATCTTATGCCTGCAACCAAAGAGTTAAACTACGCATATCCTACTATTATCCGGCACAAATAATATATGAAAAAGTGCATAAAAATTAACCGAATCCTAAACACACAAAATCAGAAACCTTGGCTCTGATACCAATTGAAAGGGTTTTGCCCCGGAAGCCCTCATATCAATTTAATGGTTTTTCTTATCGAGTCCGTGAGGGAAAACTTCGCTTCCCACTTCACCTTGGTAGCTTGTCCATGGCGATCCCTTCGATGCCCCGGATTAAAAAAAATTTAATCCTAGAAAAAAGGGATTGCTCAAACCACCAAGTCATCATCGTGCTATTTGTTTAGATAGGTCACTTGAACAAACTAGTTGTTCAAGCGACCATCCTCTATTCTACGAGTAGTCGTGGAATAGACGATGTTTGGATCGCCAGTTTTTGTGTTTATTCTCGGGATCCAAGTATTATTTATCCATATACAGATTTATATCATGCTCATAAATGAAAAACAAATACAAACATGTAACATATAAAAATTAGAGAATCGATATACCTCTCGATCTTCTAATGTATGACCTTGCTCCTTTCGGACGTCGTGTGGGCGACGCTCTACGAAAAGTCGAAGCTCCTAGATCCCAAATCTTCCTTCCTTACTTTTACAAAGCAAGAGGAAGAATCGAAACAAAGCTCTTCTCCTTCCTATGGCCAACCAACAAGCAACAAGAAGAATGCTTGCCGCCGGCCAACAAGGAGATGGAGATAATGGTGGAAACCGGCCAAGACACCAAGGGAAAGCCCTATATCTTGTTTCCACCACTTAAGGAGAAGGAGAAGGGGTCTTTGGATGCCAGCCAAGGGCTGGGATAGGGCTGTGGGCGCCGGCCACCAAAGGATAGGAAGAAGAAAGCAAACTACTTCCTTATTTGGTGCCACCCAAGCCTCCTAAACCCTAAGCCTCAAAACCCTAATCCTAGCTCTCCTAATGGCCGGCCATGGAAGTGGGGAAGAAGGTTAGGATGAGAACAATCCAAGGTAGAGGGAAGATAGAAGGAACCGGCCACACCTTAGGAGGAAGAAGAAAAACTCCTCCTTGAGTTGCCGCCCACCCATAGCTCCCAAAACCCTAGCCACCCAAACCTAATCCTAAACCAACTAGGATTCCTAGCCTCCAAAGGAAGCAAACCCTAATCCCCATAAGCCATGCTCCCTCTTTCCGCCCACTTCATGATCTCTATTTATAGAGTTGGGCTCAATCCATGATTTAATCTCCTCTATTGGTTCTAGGGATTTAATCTCAACCGTCGGATCTAGAGATTTAATCTCAACCGTCAGATCTAGAGATTTAATCTCTACCTTTGGATCTAGAGTTTTGTTTTCATCCATTGGATCTAAGCTTCATGAGGTGTTAATAGGCTACATTAGGGACCATGAGGAGGAGTTGGATCTTGGCCACCCATGGATCAAGCCCACATAAAGTATTGCATACATGATTAGTGGCTCCCGTATCTACACACCAGGTGCCAGTAGATAACACCGCTAATCATGTTTCAATGACTAGTCCAAAGGATATATCTTTGTTCTGCTTTGGATTGGGATAGTCCTTCTTCCAATGTCCATCCTGTTTGTAAGTGAAGTACTTGCCTTTCGGCTTCTTCACTCCTCCTTGAGATCCTCCCACCACCTTTGCTTCACCTTGTTTCTTCTTCTTTTTGCCTTTCGGCTTAGAAGTAGAAACCTTCTAAGCAACGATGGCCTGAGGACACTCTTTTGAAGAGTGCATATTTGTACTCCTTAGTAGTTAAGATAATATCTAGATTCTTTTCCAATCAATATTATTTGGGTATAGTAAGTTTATTTCCTTTAGTATCATAGTAAGTGGACTGAAAGTCATTTTTGAAAATCCTAAGAATCACATAGATCATTACTGTAGATTTCAAAAAATTATTGATTCCTCAAATAATAAAATTTCAAAATCAACCAACACCTCAAAACACCGAGAATATCGTATGCCACGATAGTGTGGACGTATACGAATTCTACATTTGTAAGAGGAGGTTTTGCCCATTAATTTTACTATCTTGTCAACCTAACTTTATGACAAGTAAAATTAATAGTTGGTTTCTCTTCGGCACTACAAATAAAAGCAGTGACTCCGATGGGGAGGATACTTATATTTGCATCTAAGTGTTCACCATTACTTAGTACTAAGGTAATTATCTTGGGTTATATGCCTTACGATGGGCAAGTACACACGCTCCTTAATAATTACCTATAACTATATTCGACCCTGTGATCCACAAACAAACTCATCCGATGGGGAGGAATGTACTCAGAGCCGACGCGCAAGTTTGTTTGCATCACATGTCAAATCGTAATAGAGGCCGTGGGAATTTAAAAAAAAATATCCCTCTCCAACTTAGTAATTTGAAATTGAGAAATTTTCCTAGCCTACGACATGCATATCAAACAAAAAGCAATAAATATGAAAAATAAAAATTTTCCAACTATTATGGCTTTTGTCTTCAATATGTCTTCTGTAGCATCACCATCTCGTCCGCTCCTCCTACGCCATGTACAAGCCATCCGGAGATCCGAACCGAGACTAAAACTTATTTTAATTTACATTTATCGATCCTATACTCCACGAGGGAGTGTACATGAAATCTAGATCGAACGTAAAATAAAATAAAGAGTGGCTAAACAATGCCGTATTTAATTTACAAAAACTAAATACTAGCCTCGTCAACCCCGAGGATTCAACAAAATAAATATTTACACACATACAATCACATACACACATATGGCCATAATAGTCGGATCTTATGCCTGCAACCAAAGAGTTAAACTATGCATATCCTACTATTATCCGACACAAATAAAACCTTGGCTCTGATACCAATTGAAGGGATTTCCCTTGTCGAGTCCGTGAGGGGAAACATCGCTTCCCCTTCACCTCGGTTGCTTGACCATGGTGATCCCTTCAATATCCTTGGATTAAAAAATTTAATCCTAGACAAAAGGGATTCCCAAAGTAACCAAGTCATCGTCGTGCTATTCGTTTAGAGAGGTTACTTGAACAAACTAGTTGTTCAAGCGACCTTCCTCTATTCTACGAGTAGCCGCGGAATAGACAATGTCCGGATCGCCGGTTTTTGTGTTTATATCGAAATCCAAGTATTATTTAGCCATTTACAGAAATATAACATGATCATAAATGAAAAACAAATACAAACATGTAACATTTAAAATTAGAGAATCGATATACCTCTCGATCTTCTAATGTATGTCCTTCCTCCTTTCGGACGTCGTGTGGGCGACGCTCTACCAAAAGTCGAAGCTCCTAGATCACACATCTTCCTTCCTTGCTCATCCAAAGCAAGAGGAAGAATAGAAACAAGTCTCGTCTCCTTTTTATGGACAACCAACAAGCAACAAAAGAAATGCTTGTCACCGGCCAACAAGGAGAAGGAGATAATGGTGGAAACCGACCAAGACATCAAGGGAAACCCCCAAGTCTTGTTTCCACCACCCAAGGAGAAGGAGAAGGTGTCTTTGGATGCTTCCCTAGGGCTGGAAAAGGATGATATGGGCGCCGGCCACCAAATCATGAAGAAGAAAGGAAGAAACTTTCCTTATTTGGTGCCACCCAAACCTCCTAAACCCTAAGCTTCCAAACCCTAATCCAAGCTCACCTTGTGTCCGGCCATGGAAGTGAGGAAGAAGATTAAGATGAGCTCAAGCCAAGGTAGAAAGGAGAAGTATAGTGGTTGGCCAACCCTTAGGAAGAAGAAGATCATCTCCTTTGTTGCCGCCCACCCTTTTCTCCCAAAAACCTAGCCACCCAAAACTAATCCTAACTTACCTTATTTCCGGTCATGGAAGAGGGGAAGAAGAATAGGATGAGGTCAAGCTAAGGTAGAAAGGAGAAGCTTAGTGGCCGGCCAACCCAAGGAAGAAGAAGGAAAAAACTTCCAATGTTGCCGTCTACCCTTGCTCCAAAACCCTAGCCACCAAACCCAATCCTAAACCAACTAGGATTCCTAGCCACCAAAGGAAGCAAACCCTAATCCCTTCATCCATTGTATATTCCATGCCAACCACCCTAAGCCACCCTTATATAGAGTTTAGGGATAAGCCTTGGTTTAATCTCCACCATTGGTTCAAGGGATTTAATCTCAACCGTCGGATCTAGAGATTTAATCTCAACCGTCGGATCTTAGAGATTTAATCTCTACTAATGGATCTTAGAGTTTTGTTTCTATCCATTAGATCTAAGCATCATGAGGTGTTAAAAGGCTACATTAGGGACCATGAGAGGAAGTTGGGTCTTGGCCACCCATGGATCAAGCCCACATAAAGTCCGATCCACTAATGATGATCCATCCACTAAAGGTCCATCATTGATCTACCTCACCAACCCCCATATGATAATATGGGCTCCATATATTATTTGTACATTTTCTCTCCGTGTTTAAGATCTCGAATGTCCGTCGATTAATTAATTTACTGACCATTAATTAATCAACATCTAACTCCTTGAGTAGTACCACTCAACCTTTTCATCATGCCGGACCAAGTCCACCTGCAGGGTTTACATGATGAACCTTATGAGCTCCTCAAGGGGACATCATCATCCTAATATATAGGACACGGTTTCCTCCTATAATCAACGGCACACCATATAAATAATATCATCTCCCAACTTACCGAGCCTATCGATTTAATCTATAAATCTCGCCCATTGGTAAATCAAAGAGAAGAGTACTAAGTATATGTGCCCGTTATTATATCGGGATTAAGAGTATGTACTAAATAATATCTGAGGTCCGATTCGATTATGTAGTCAGCAATAAATTGAATCACCTCTATGTTGGTCCTGCTCAATACACACAAAGTGCACTAGTGTGATTCTATGGTCAAGACAAACCAATACCAAATCACACTACAACTATTCCGATGGTTTGCCCAAAGTCATCTCGGTTGTGAGCCTTTACTTATACTTTACAAGGAGCCGATAACATGATCTCTCGTGTGACACCACACACCATGTTATCTACAATGTAACGTATTAGACAATATGCCTAAATATATGCAAACAATGATCATGTGATTTCTATTTCAAAAATAAAGATGTTTATAGAAAAGATAGACTTTTCAGTATACATCCCTACACTAACAAGTCTCCTCCTCGTTAGAGGTAGGAGACGACGATCACAAGAGAATAAAAACTCAAGGTACTCTCCTTGTTATGATTAAAAGCTTGAAAATCAATGATTGAATACAAGTAATTTAAATGCAAACTCTAAACTATACCGACGATGATCGAAACTTTGAAGTTGAGGGTGTGTCATCGACGTTACGGCAGTGTTTCATCATCGTAGAGATGCGACATTGCAGGAGCACTTCGAGAGTTTGAATTAGATGCAAAAAGGTGTGAACCACTCCTTTTTTTATAGCCCTTCAACCCTCTGATCTATGAGATCAAGATCCAACAAAAAAGGCCACATCACCCCAAGATAAGGGGATCAAGTTTGACCTTCATCGAAGCTAGCAATTTGAATAGCAGTCGATTGATTGCTCTAATCCCGATATAATAACGGGCACATGTAATTAGTATTTATTTCTTTGATTTACCAATGGGCGAGATTTATAGATTAAATCGATAGGCTCGATAAGTTGGGAAATGATATTATTTACATGGTGTGTCGTTGATTATAGGAGGAAATCGTGTCCTATATATTAGGATGATGATGTCCCCTTTGTAGGGATGTATACTTAAAAGTCTATTTTTTGTATGAACATCTTTATTTTGAAATAAGAATCACATGATCATTGTTTGCATATTTTTATGGTTATGCAATATTGTCTAATACCTTACATTGTAGATAACATGGTGTGTGGTGTCACACGGGAGATCATGTTATCGGCTCCTTGTAAAGTATAAGTAAAGGCTCACAACCGAGATGGCTTTGGACAAACCATCGGAATGGTTGTAGTGTGATTTGGTATTGGTTTGTCTTGACCATAGAATCACACTAGTGCACTTTGTGTGTATTGAGCAGGACCGACACAGAGATTATTGCTGACTACATAATCGAATCGGACCTCAGATATTATTTAGTACATGCTCTTAATCCCGATATAATAACGGGCACATATACTTGGTACTCATCTCTTTGATTTACCAATGGGCGAGATTTATAGATTAAATCGATAGACTCGGTAAGTTGGGAGATGATATTATTTATATGGTGTGCCGTTGATTATAGGAGGAAACCGTGTCCTATATATTAGGATGATGATGTCCCCTTGAGGAGCTCATAAGGTTCATCATGTAAACCCTACAGGTGGACTTGGTCCGGCATGATGAAAAGGTTGAGTGGTACTACTCATGGAGTTAGATGTTGATTAATTAATGGTTAGTAAATTAATTAATCGACGGACATTCGAGATCTTAAACACGGGGAGAAAATGTACAAATAATATATGGAGCCCATATTATCATATGGGGGTTGGTGTGGTAGATCAATGATGGACCTTTAGTGGATTGGATCATCATTAGTGGATCGGACTTTATGTGGGCTTGATCCATGGGTGGCCAAGACCCAACTCCTCCTCATGGTCCCTAATGTAGCCTATTAACACCTCATGATGCTTAGATCCAAAGGATAGAAACAAATCTCGAGATCCAAAGGTAGAGATTAAATCTCTAGATCCGACGGTTGAGATTAATACTCTAGATCCGACGGTTGAGATTAAATCCTTAGAACCAATGGATGAGATTAATTCATGGCTTATCCCTAACTCTATAAAAGGATGGCATGGAGTTGGCGTGGAAAACATTTGAAGAGAGCTAGGGTTTTTGGAGTTGGCGGCAAGGTTAGGAATTAGGGTTTGGAGCTTGGGCGGCACCTATTAAGGAAAGTCTTTCCTTAGTTGTTCTTCTTCCCCAAGCTGCCGGCGCCCATCTTCTTCCTTCCAGACCTTGGTCAGCGTCCAAAACAAGCCTTCTCCTTCTCCTTGGCCGGTGGAACAAAGGTTTAGGGTTTTCCCTTGGAGCTTTTGGCCGGCCACACCCAAAACTCCTTCTCTTTCCTTCTTTTGTTGGCCGGCGGCAAGGATACTCCTTGCTTCTTGTTGGCTGGTTTTAGGGAGGTAAATATCCTTGTTTCTATTCTTTCTCTTGCTTTGGAAGAGCAAGTAAGGAAGTGTTGCGATCTAGGAGCTTCAACTTTTGGTGGATCGTCGCCCACACGACGTCCAAAAGGAGGAAGGTCATACATTAGAAGACTAGGAGGTATACCTATTCTTCTTTCTCATTTATTCATTGCTTGTATTTATTTTTGATTTATAAGCATGTTATATTTCTGTAAATGGCTAAATAATACTTGGATCCCGAGTATAAACACAAAAACCGGCGATCCGGACATCGTCTATTCCGCGGCTACTCGTAGAATAGAGGATGGTTGCTTGAACAACTAGTTTGTTCAAGTGACCTCTCTAAACGAATAGCACGACGATGACTTGGTTACTTTGGGAATCCCTTTTGTCTAGGATTAAAATTTTAATCCGGGGACATCGAAGGGATCACCATGGTCAAGCAACCGTGGCGAAGGGGAAGCGAAGTTTCCCCTCACGGATCAACCCCAACATTTGGTATCAGAGCCAAGGTTTCCAATTTTGTGTGTTTAGGATTCGGTTAATTTTTATGCACTTTTTCATATATTATATGTGTCGGATAATAGTAGGATATGCGTAGTTTAACTCTTTGGTTGCAGGCATAAGATCCGACTATTATGGCATGTGTGTGTATGTGATTGTATGTGTGTAAATGTTTATTTTGTTGAATCCTCGGGGTTGACGAGGCTAGTATTTAGTTTTTGTAAATTAAATACGGCATTGTTTAGCCGCTCTTTATTTTATTTTACTTTCGATCTAGATTTCATGTACACTCCCTCGTGGAGTATAGGATCGATGGATGTAAATTAAAATAGGATTTAGTCTCGGCTCGGATCTCCGGATGGCTCGTACATGGCGTAGGAGGAGGCGAGGCGGACGAGCCATATTGAAGACAAAGGCCATAATAGTTGGAAAATAATTTATTTTTCATATTTATTGCTTTTTGTTTGATATGCATGTCGTAGGAAAATTCCTCATTTTTAATTTACTAAGTGGGAGAGGGATATTTTAATTAATTCCCGCGGCCTCCATTACAATTTGACGTGTGATGCAACAAACTTGCGTGTTGGCTCTGAGTGCCTTCCTCCCTGCATATGAGTTTGTTTGCGGATCACTAGGTCAAATAATGGTTATAGGAAATTATCTAGGAGCATGTGTACTTCCACAGTGGTAAGGCACATAATCCGAAATAATTCCCTTAGTATCGTGTAATGGTGCACACTTAGATGCAAATCGAAAGTATCCTCCCCATCGGAGTCACTGCTTTTATTTGTAGGGCCAAAGAGAAACCAACTATTAATTTTATTTGTCGAAAAGTAAGGTTGACAAGATAATAAAATTAATGGGTAAAACCTCCTCTTACAAATGTAGAATTCAGATATCGTCCACCTTTGCGTGGCATGCGATATTCTCGGTGGATTGAGGTGTTGGTTGATATCAAAATTTTATTGTTTGAGGAATCAATAATTTTTTGAAATCTAATGTTTTGATTTATGTGATTCTTAGGTTTTCTTTCAAAATGACTTTCAACCCACTTGCTGTGATACTGAAAGAGAACAAACTTACTGGACCCAACTATGTAGATTGGAAGAGGAATCTAGATATTGTCTTGACTGCTGAGGAATACAAATATGTACTCCTCGAAGAGTGCCCTCCCAAGCCTACAGATAATTCTGGGGAAAAGGAGAGCGAGAGCTATAGGAAGTGGAATAAGGCCGATGAGATGGCACGGTGTTACATTTTGGCATCTATGTCAAATGTACTCCAACATCAGCATTAAGCCATGCCCACTGCCTATGATATGATGCTCAATCTCAAGGAGCTTTTCGGACACCAGAATCGGGCTGCGAGGCAAGAGGCCATGAGAAACTTGATGACGACCACCATGATCGAGGGAACACCCGTGAGGGATCATGTTCTCAAGATGATGGCTCATTTGAATGAGCTGGAGGTCCTAGGAGCTGAGATCGATGGGGAAACCCAGGTCGATATCATACTCCAGTCTCTGCCTAGGAGTTTTGAGCAGTTTCGCCTCAACTACAATATGAACAAGAGGTTGTATTCATTGGCGGAACTTCTGACAGAACTCCAGGCGGCAGAGGGACTATTTCGTCAGAATGCTCAGGTGCATGCCGTGATGACCCAGAAGGTTTCTGCTTCTAACCGCTCCTATAAAATTTATATAGAACCGTTTGTTAACCGATTCTAAATATACTCAATAGAATCGAAAAATCATCCGCTTCAAAAAAAATTCAATTGAAGCTGTATTAGCACGAGTTAAGAAAACCGCTTCTAAAAGCCCCTCCTTTACCACCATTTTTCCAACCGCTTCTAAAATTCCGATCCAAATGCCTCATTTTTTTGTAGTGGCCCTACCCACTCGACTTCACCATCGCGTGTGAGGCGGCTGACTAGCATCAGGGGTGACCATGTCATTTGCATCGCATGCATATTGCATGGATGGCATTTGTATTATGTTTGCTGCATTTTGGTTGCTGCCTTGGTTGTTGCATATGATTGACATGCATACAGGATACATTATGTATTTGGTCTGACGACCTTATTTCTGCTAGTATGGCTCATATTCTTATGTCAGGATAGGAGATTCAGGTATGTACCGTCTTTTCGCATCTCTTTCTTGCATTTTTCTATTATTGATCAGGAGACTGTACTGCCATGATTATTATTATTAGATGTATCTTACTATGCATGTCGACTTGATACCCGCTGAGTTCATTGAACTTACCCCGTTGCTTTACATCTATTTCAGGTTGACACTGTCAGGAGAGTCCAGCTGTCAATCTCCCTCGTCGTAGTGGTTTTGTTTTTTTTCTTAGGTCTTATGGTTTTTGGTTTATTTACTGGAAGACATGTATAGGACTTGTGTTTTGGTTATGTATTCATGGATGGTTTGGTCGTACTTGGTATGTCCTTATGGATTTTTATTCGATTCATTTTGGTGGTGTATTCCTGCTCAGATAGCAGAAGAGGTAGGTCTAGATATTATAGACTTTTGTTATTTACTTTGGTTGTTGGCTTGAGGCCTTTATATGATTTGTATGTGTGGTTTTTGTTCCAGTCATGTTGACCAATGTATAGTGGGTCGTGTGTGCCTTGTAGACAAGATTCGTATTGTCACCTGTACAGGGGAGATGTTGTCGGATTTTCGTCTGGCGGGGACTCCCTTGTGGTGTGACAATTATGGTCATATGTGTGTATATGTGATTGGATGTGTGTAATTGTATTATTATTTGAATCCTCGGGGTTGACGAGGCTAGTATTTAATTTTTTGTAATTAAGTACGGCATTGTTTAGCCACTCTTTTATTTTAGTTTACTTTCGATCTAGATTTTATGTACACTTCTTCATGGAGTGTAGGATCTCTGGATGGCTTGTACATGACATAGGAAGGAGCGGACGAGATGGCGATACGACGGGAGGCATATTGGAGAACAAAAGCTATAATAGTTGGAAAATATTTTTTTCATAATTATTGCTTCTTGTTTGATATGCATGTCATGTTCTAGGAAAATCCTCAATTTTAAATTACTAAGTGGGAGAGGGATATTTTTTATAAATTCCCACGACCTCCATTACGATTTGACATGTGATGCAAACAAACTTGTGCATCGGCTCTGAGTGCCTTCCTCCCCATCGGATGAGTTTGTTTTGCGGATCACAGGGTCGAATATGGTTATTGGAAATTATTTAGGAGCATTTGTACTTTCCCATCGGAAGGCACATAATCTGAGATAATTGCCTTGGTATCAAGTAATGGTGAACACTTAGATGCAAATAATAGTATCCTCCCCATCGGAGTCACTGCTTTTATTTATAGGGCCGAAGAGCAACCAACAATTAATTTTATTTGTTAGAAAGTTAGGTTGACAAGATAATAAAATTAATGGGTAAAACCTCCTCTTACAAATGTAGAATTCGTATATGTCCACACAATCGTGACATACGATATTCTCGGTGTTTTGAGGTGTTGGTTGATTTTAAAATTTTATTGTTTGAGGAATCAATAATTTTTTGAAATCTAATGTTTTGATCTATGTGATTCTTAGGTTTTTCAAAAATGACTTTCAACCCGGTTGTTGTGATACTAAAAGAGAATAAACTTATTGGACCCAATTATGTTGATTGGAAAAAGAATCTTGATATTGTCTTGACTGCTGAGGAGTACAAGTATGTACTCTTCGAAGAGTGTCCTCGTAAGTGTTGGATCGAAGCGGATCGCTAGAGGGGAGGGTGAATAGCGATAAACCTTTTTTTAATTCGTTCGTTAAAACTCGAGTAGACAGTTAATTGCAGCGGAAAAATAAACTATAAATAAATGAGACAAATGTTTTTTTACTTGGTTCGTAGCCCGGAAGACCCTAGTGATCCTTGATCACACACAGAGGGCAATTCACTAAAAACACTCCTCCTCGTTGGAGGTAGGAGTTTGACGATTACAAAAAAAACTTCGAAAGAAAATATAGAGCGACAAACCCTCTCTTCTATTAATGTAAAGTGCAACGATAGAAAACCTCGATTAATAAAAGGAATTTCAATATTTAAAGAGACGACGAAATAAGAATATCAACAACTAAATGAGTATAAAGTAAACTAGGGTTGTTGACAGCACTTCGTCGTAGAGTCATCGGAAAATCGCAGAGTTGTGGAGGTTTGTGAGCACCTAGAGATGATGAAAAACCCTAGGAGAAGCCCTCATTTTATAGCCTTTAAGCCCCTCATCGAATGGGTCTTCAACCAATAGGAATTGGGCACAAAACTCCTTGAAAAATGGTGATAAAGCTTGACTCCTCGAGGCTGATTTTTGACCATCGATTGAACTGGCCGGTTGAACTGGCCGGTTGAACTGATGGCCAGGATTTTTGACTACAATAAAGAGTTAGCTCAAAATATAAGTGAATTCGACGGCCACTTGCCGTCCGATCTCAACATAGACCTTCCATGGGAAGTCTTGGGTCGGATCGTCGTCTAAAGACGCCCCCGTACAAAGAACACGACCTCACTTCACTTTACTCACTCGAGCTTACCTCGATACTTACTATGTCGCTTTTGCTTCCGGCCTTCCACTTGATTCCTTCGGCTCCCTCCGAAGTCACTCGAGTGTCGCCCGACCACCGCGGCTTCCTCCGGGTGTCGCTAGCCTTCAGCTCTAGCTATAGCAATTTTCTGCACACTTGATTCAGCTCGTGAGATAACGACATGAGCTTAACTTTGTATCATTTGCTATAATCAAAACTCAGGTTCGACTTAGGTGCCTACTGCACCAACAATCTCTCCCTTTTTGATTTATGGCAAACCCACATACAAAGTTAAGAAAAATAAATTAAGTGCATTAAGCAAAATGAGCAAGAGATATGCATGAATGAGCAGGAGTATAAAAAAGCATGAATGAGCAAGAGTATATAAAAACTTTTTTTTCAAGTACTCCCCCTTGAGGAATCCTCCCCCTTGACCGAGGGTGAGTACTTGAGAAAGAGTTTTAACTCTCCCCCTTGATGTTTGCTACTAAACAAAAGAATTAAGTAACCACAATTACTTAATATTGGCCATACTGTTTAAAATAAGTTTTAAGTTAAGAAATCAAAAAACTGATTTCTTAACCTTGGCCTTTACTTCCGTTTTGTTAACAAGTTAACTTAAAGTTAAGTAAACCTTTCCGTTTTGTTAACACGAACAAGTTAACTAAGCCTTGGCCATAAAAAAAATTATCCCTTAACTTTGGCCTTTTCTCCCCCATTTTCCATATATCGAAAAGAGTGAGGGTGTGTGTGGAATAAAAAATAAGTATTAATTTGAAAATGTTCCACATTATTTTGAAAATAATATACTGAAAATAAGTTCATCTATAAAATGTTCGACTCATATTTGGCTTGATTGATATGAAAGATCAACCAGTCCTGGTCAAAGTCGGTTAGTATGTATGATTATACTCCGTGGTTCATAGCGATGCACTAGCTCTACATCTGGAACCAGGAGTAAGGTCCTAACATCTTACGCCCATCTACGTGGCTAAGTACACAAACACATCAGTCCTATGTGTTGTGAGATGTACTGGATCCTTAAATCTATAGGTGCATGATATCTAAGGTATGTCCTATGGTAGTTCCATAAAAATGAAAATTAAGAAATAGTAGTAAGAAAATATAATTTGCAAGTTCCTATTCTACTACGCACATGCCCAATTTTCGTCTTAATAGACTAAATTCGGCTTCGGGTAGGGGTTTAGTAAATAGGTCTGCTAAGTTAGACTTCGATTCGACATATTCGAGTTGTATGGCTCCGTTGGCCACATGTTCTCGAATGAAATGGTGTTTGACCTCTATATGTTTGGTCCTAGAGTGTCATATCGGATTCTTAGTAAGATTAATTGAACTAATGTTATCTACGTGGAGTTTCGTGTTCGTAAAGTCTAACTTAAAGTTTCGGAGAGTGTGCTTCATCCAAAGAAGCTGAGTGACACACTCACCCATCGCGATGTATTCAGCTTCGGTGGTAGATAAGGCAACACAGTGTTGCTTCCTACTGCACCAACTCACTAGACTCGAGCCGAGAAGTTGATAACAACCACTCGTACTCTTTCTATCGAGCTTACTGTAGAAGAATTGAGACCGCTAGAGGGGGGTGAATAGCGTAAAATTCTTTCGTAGACGGAATTTGTTCGCGTTTGTTTCTACAATTTCATTAGCGCAGCGGAAATAGAAAAGTAATAACGATAACGAAATGCACAACACGCTAACACAACGATATAACGTGGTTCGAAACCGCACGGTTCCTACTTCACGGATCGAGCTCTGCGAGCTCTAGTGATGCACATGCAACCACTAATAAACACTCCTTCTCGGAACAATCCGGAGGCGGAGAAACCTCGTACAATAATGATTACAACAATAATCAATTTGATACAAGCAAATACAATATGAAATACAAATGCAAGTAAAGGAAAAACACTTTACAAGAGCTTTGGATTGCTTGATCTTTGATTGCCTTGAACTAGCTTTGAAGGACTGGAAAGCACCAACTTCCCCCTTCAATTTCGCCCAAGAAAATCGCTATCTTTTCTTTCATCACGAGCTCCTTATATAGATTCAACCTGTGCTGGAAAAGGTCTATCAGTCGACTGATCGGGACCATCAGTCGACTGATGCCACTGTTGTCGTGAGACAACGGCTAGATCCACGTTGGATAAGTCCAACGGATCTACCATCAGTCGACTGATCATACCCATCAGTCGACTGATGGAGTCCTCACTCGACCAGTCGAGTCTCGACTCTATTCTGGTGATTTTCGAGCACCGGTCGGTGATCACACCGCGATCGATCATTGCTCAGATATCGATCGGCCGCCACCTCTGCGGTCATTTGCTGAGCCATAACCCGTAGTTAAACCCTAGTTGACTCGGTCCAGTCGACTACCACATGGCACCAGTCGACTGGCACACCTCAGACATGAGGTTTTAACCCAAATATGGTTCCCCCATACTTGCTAGACCACCCTTAGCCTAGACCTAAGCCTTCTAGCCACCTCCATCAGCCTCACACCTCTCGGATCCCTCCAAGTCATCCATGACTTGTTCATACATCGCGCTAGCCTTCAGGTGCTTCCATCGGCTATGTCATGCTAACGGTGTCTACACCGTCAAGGCACATTGGACTTACGCTGCCAAGACTCCGCTTGTACTTTACGCTGCCAATATCAATCCCCTTGGACTTCCAAATCCCAAGACTCAAGCTTGGATTTTCCCTTGCCAACCCATGTTGGACTTTCCATGCCAAGACCCATGCTTGGACTTTCCATTTGCCAAGACCCTTGCTTGGACTTCTCATTTGCCAAGACCCATGCTTGGACTTCTCATGCCAAGTACACAAGACTTGGACCTTCCCAATTGCCAAGTGTCCCACTTGCACTTTCCATGCCAAGTACCCATGACTTGGACTTTACCTTGCCAAGACCCATGCTTGGACTTTCCATTTGCCAAGACCCATGCTTGGACTTTCCAAAATCACATGGTCAACCCTAATCAACCATTAAGGTCTTCCTCGAGTCAAACTCGAGTCCGGTCAAACATGACCCGGGTCGATTGCTCCAACAATCTCCCAACATATTAACCGACATTAATGTCAAACATCAATGCCAAACCACTTTGTCAAATCCCTTTGTCAAACATCAAAACATCACTCGAGTCAAACTCGAGTCTGGTCAATCGTGACCTGGGCCGATTGCACCAACAATCTCCCCCTTTTTGATGTTTGACAAAAACCAAACAAATCATTTGAGTTACACCACTAACTCAAATCCCTTACCAATTATCCCAAATTGGTAAACACTCTCCAAATGTTCTCCCCCAAACATTCTCCCCCTTTTTGACTAACATCAAAAAGGTTTTCTCTCTAAGGAGGTCAATGTCTCATGTCCCAATGAGATCTTACAATCTCCCCCTTGATCCAAAAATAAATACCTAGGATGCCTACCATCTTCCTAGTGATAATTCACATATCACTCAAGACAGACAATCCTATACTCTCTCCCAATTTCCAAATTGGGTATCAAAAACCCATCAATTTTCCCAATTGATGATACTCTCCCAATAACTTCTCCTCTTCAAGGAGAAAAACACATCCATCATCCCAAGATGGATACCTCCCCCTAAAGGCTTGCTCTCCCTTGACCATTGCACCAACAATGTCCTTGGGAAGGCCCTAAGCCAATAGGAACTCTAAACCATCAAAATTAAGGTTCTAAGTGAAGGGTGGATGCTTCGGAGGCTCATTGGCTCCCATGTCCCCGGATTAAAATTTTCACTAATGAAAGAATTAATCCGGATGCGATGAGCTTCCTTAGCACAACCTATTCGTCATCGTGCTAACAACTTGAGTGGTCGCTTGAACAAACTAGTTGTTCAAGCAACACAACTCTTCTAGTTGGTTAGCCGCGGAAGAGACGACGGATGGATCGCCGGTTTTTGTGTTTGTCTTCGGGGTCTATGATTATACAATATATATTCATACACACACATGCATAATCAAAACAAATAAGAACAGGCTCAGATCTGTACATAAAGTTAAAATAACTTTATACCTCACGATCTTCTACGTATGTCCTATCCTTCTCGTGGACGACGTGTGGACGAAGATCCTCCACGAGTAGAAGCCTTCTAGATCGCTTTCTTCTCTACCTTGTCCGCTGCGAACAAAGAGAAGAACTAGCAAATACCTTTCCTATCTAGAACCGGCCACCAAATTAGGGAATTTGGTGCAACCGCCGGCCAAGGAGCAATGGATGATGCGCCGGCCAACTTCAAGAAGAGTTGCCGCCGGCCACTTTGGAGAATAGGGAGGAGGAAGAGAACCGGCCACCAATGGGAGGAGAACCGCCGGCCAAGGAAGAAGGGAAAGACCTTAAGGTTGGGCGCCGGCCAAGTATTGATGGTGCAAGTTGGGCGCCGGCAACAACTAGAAGGAAGAAGATAGTTGCCGCCCAACCCTAGCTCCAAACCCTAGCCGCCCACCTCTAAAAGCCAAACCCTAATTCTTTCTTGATCACCCTTGCCGCCCAACCTAAGCCTCTATTTATATAATTAAGCTTAAGCCTCCTTTAATCTCCACCGTCGGATCTAGGGATTTAATCTCCACCGTCGGATCTAGGGTTTTATCCCAACCGTCGGATCTAGGGTTTAATCCCAACCGTCGGATCTAGGATTTCATCCCAACCGTCGGATCTAAGGTTTCATCCCAACCGTCGGATCTAGGGTTTTATCCCAACCGTTGGATCTAGGGATTTAATTCCTACTGTCGATTCTAGGATTTCATCCTAACCATCGGATCTAGGGATTTAATCCCAACCGTTGGTTCTAGGGTTTCATCCAACCATCGGATCTAGGGATTTAATCCCAACCGTTGGTTCTAGGTTTTGTTTTATATTCTTGGATCTAGACTTCATAAGGATTATATTAGGCTACGATAGGGACCATAAGGAGGAGTTGGGTCTTGGCCACCCGATGGATCGGAACCACACAAACTTGATCCATCAATGATGTTCCATTCCACTAGAGGATCATCATTGAACTACCTCACCAACCCCCATAAATCAATATGGGCTCCATATATTATTTGTACATTAATCTCCCCGTGTTTAAGATATCGAATGTCCGTCAATTAATTGATTTACTGACCATCAATTAATTAACATCTAAATCCTCGAGCAGTACCACTCAACCTTATCATCATGTTGACTAAGTCAACCAGTTGGGTTTACATGATGAACCTTATGAGCTCCTCAAGGGGACATCATCAACCAAATATATAGGACACGGTTTCCTCCTATAATCAACGGCACACCATGTAAATAATATTATTTCCCAACTTACCGGGCATATTGATTTAATCCATCTAAATCTCACCCACTGGTAAATCAAAGAAATAAACACTAAGTACATGTGCCCGTTATTATATCGGGATTAAGAGCATGTACAACATAATATCCGAGGTCCGATTCAATTATGTAGTCAGTACTAAATTGAATCACCTCTATGTCGGTCCTACTCAATACACCTAAGTGTACTAGTGTAACTCTATGTTCAAGATAAAACAATACCAAGCTACACTACAACCATGCCAATGGTTTGTCCAAAACCGTTTCAGTTACATGCTACCTACTTATATTTTAGTCGATAACACTTGATCTTACATGCCACACCAAGCACCATGTTATCTACAATGTAAATATTAGACAACACTATGCAAACAATGATCATGTGATTCTTATTTCAAATAAAATGTTCATACAAGAAGCTTTGATATACATTCCATATAATTGTCACCACTCTAAATTTGATACTTTGACCTAACGGCTCTAATCCTTCGATTTTCTACTTTATAATGCTTCCTAAAGCATATCCTGGGGTTAGGAGTGATTAGGAACATTTTCCATAGCTGAACACGGGCTAAACAAACCTTGTTAATCAGACTGGCGATCGACTCGATAGTAATCGATGCCACTCCTATCGATTAGCCCACAGGCGTTGGTGATAACTTGAATCTCGATTTTCAACTATCGAAATTTTGGAAATTCATAAATAATTATACGTAATTCGAAAAATCGTGAAAATTCATACGTATAATACTTATGACACACACAATGGGTGACAAATATTTGAAAATTATTTTACCCATAAAATAGTGAGTTTGATACAAAACTCAAAACCATTAAAATTTTCAATGTTTTAGCCCTATTTTGTATCAACTCTATCAATGGTGATTACTATCAAAAGATAGACTTCACAAAGGTTTTTCAAAATGATTTTAAAATATTTTCAAAACCTTATTTTGGATCATATTCCTTGGGCTTTATGTACATGACTTGTACACATGCTCTCCCAATTGTTAGTTAAAGCCCTAGAACCAATCATGTGATGGTTGAATAGGGAACATTTTGTATCATATTCTATAAAGGCAAAGGATTGGTTATTATATTTACATCTTGCTTGTGCCAGCTAATTTAAATATAATAATGCCCTAGAAAAGTAGGTTCTTATCTACAGCACATCAATTGGCAGAATTGATTATGAGAGGCTGTAGAGAACACTTTCCTAAATGTTCCTAGTCGAGTATTAATATGCAAGGGCAATATTAATACATAAAGACTAGCATGTAGGTCAATTGATGACTTGATCTCACAAGTCATGGATATATGATATCATGTTGACACATGGGTATATATTGGAGAATATATACTGAACTGACCCGCCATGAGAAAGTTTCATGGATCGTTATATGAGTGTCATAAACTTTCTCATGTGACAATTAGTATGAATAGTCCTCAGACGTGAAGTCACTACGGTTCCCTACATAAGGAGTTATGTACTTTGGTATCGTCAAACGTCACCCGTAACAGGGTGGACCATAAAGGCGATTACTGGGTATGTAACAAATTATGCGGAGGGATGTGAGTGATGTAGATGGGATCTATCCCTTCCATATGACGGGAGTGATATCGGTGGGCCCCTTGATTGAGTAGAACTACTAAAACGCATGGCCATGCTCGAATGAGTCAATATGAGATATTGAGCTCATTTGTTTGAGTTAGTTTACTCAGGGATCAAGAAACACATAGATTGATCGAGGATGACACGGTCTATGCCTCATTGATCAATCTGATATCAAGGATAGAAGGACACGGTCATATATTATAGTAGTCACGGAAAGGTTAGTCGGATCTTGACTTATCTCGTAACTTGGGTAGCAATGATGTATTGCTAGATGCCGCTCATTGCTTGTGTATCTAAAAGAGTTTAGGTCCACTGCCAACGTTATGAGAGCCTATAGGGTCACACACAAAGAGCATGATAATTAGAGGAATTAGAGTATTCTAGTTTGACTAGAATAATATGGGAATAAGCTTAAGTACAAAATGGTTTTTGGACTTTAAGCTTAATGAGAATTTTAGCTAATTGATTTATTGAGATTAATTCAATATGTTACCTTATTGATTTAATAAGATTAATTCAATATGATAACATAAGCTTAATTGAATTAATAAGATTAATTCAACATGCATGAATGCCACCTAAGAATGCCACATAAGCATGCCACATAAGCATGCCACCTAAGCATCCACCTAAGCTAGATAAGGTGGAAGGAAACAAAATGGTTTTGTCTCCTTAAGTGGCAGGCCAAACAAATGTCCCAATGCAATGGATTGCATTGAATGGTAGGAGGTGAAAGGGTTTTTCCAACCCTATAAAAGACCATGAAGTGGCCGGCCATTCCATAGCAATTGTTGTTGTGGTTGTGGAGTGTGGTTGTTGGGAGCTTGAGGCTTGGAGAGAGCTTGAGAGCTTATTGTTGTGTGGCTTTTGTGAGTGTAGCAAGAAGAGTAGTCTTCTTCTTCCCTTCTCTTTTTCCCTAGCTTCCTCTCCTTTAGGGACTTCTCTAGCAAGAAGTAAAGGAGAGCTCCTCTAGTTTTCTTTTGTGAGACAAGAGCGTGCTCGTGTGGATACGTATAGAGGCACGGACACTTGAACGTGCTAAAGATCCAACAAACCGAAAGGAAAAGCGGGATTAACAAGGGCACGCAACAAAGGTAATCCTCTCCTATAAGATAGGTTTGGTTTAGAGAAATTTATTTTATACGAGTTTGCTTTCGCATGGATCACTTGGAAGGGATCCTATTTTCCGTTGCGCATATGCCATTTGGCATACGAGATTTCCCTACAGTGGTATCAGAGCCACTTGCGAAAGATCGTATAAAAATAGGTTTTCTCTATTTTATATGTGATATAGAAGTAGGATAAATTTTATTATGAGTTGATAATTGCATTAGCAAATTTTCAAACATAATAAAATATCCAATGTCTTTTAAAAGTTAAAATGACATGGTGCATGGTTATGGCCTAGTCCCAAAAAGTTTGTGATTGTGTGTTGTAATTCTTAATACGGCTGCGTGTCGTGCCTTTCTCCTAATATTCTTGTTGTAAAATTAGTTTTAGACTCAGATGTAACTCAGTATTTCTCCTTTGTAATGTACAAAACAAGGATGGAGGGTCCATTGGAAGATGAGGTTACAAGGAAGAAGTCAACACACAAGACAACCAAAAGGAAGCACTTAGGAGAAGATGCTATCCCTAGGTTGACCAATCAATCTTTTCATTGGCTTGAGAAGATTGTAGAATAAGGGCCATAACCATGACACGTTAGTTTAATATGTATGTGATGCATGTTAGTTTAGCTTGTATGTGATGCATGATTAGTTTAGCTTATATGTGATGTATGCTAACATGTATATGATACATGTTTATTTCTTAATAAGTCTAAACGATATGCCTACCAAAGTTGGTACTCACTACTTCCTCGATCATTTGTTATTGGGTTTGCCAAAGCAAAGCAATGCATTTTATCTTGGAGGGGTGCGAGTGGACAATCGTGATGTCACGCTATCAGTCTTGGTTAAGACTTAATTAAGTGTTTTCTTAATTGGTTAAGAAAGTAGAGGCATATATTAGCTTTGAACATAAGTGTTAACATTAGTTTTGTGTGATTTACCGAACATCAGCTTTGTCTTAGAAGTGGTCGTTGCTCCGATATCCAAGAAGGCCCCTGTGCCTCGCCACAGCCTGGAAGCTGGTTTAGGAATAAACACTAAACTAATATAAAACTTAACCAAAGCTATTAAAGAGTTACATCAGATGTAATTGGCAAAAGATTGCCTACCTAATTATACTACGTCTTGGGCGATTAGCCAAAGCTAACTCAAGACGAATTATGATGTGGATCTTTATCCCATATAAATTTATAGCTAAATAGTAGCTATGAGAATTTAGTGGGAGCCTCATTTAATTAAAGGCCTAATTAAATGATTTAGGTATGATACTTAACTTTGCATTTTAATGTTGTAGATCACCATGACATCTAACACGTCGCACCCCCTCAACTTGCGATCTGTCCTTGAGAAGGACAAGCTCAATGGAGCAAATTTTCTTGACTGGTATAGGAACTTAAGGATTATCCTCAAACAAGAGCGTAAACTGTATGTCCTAGAGCAGTCAATCCCTGAAACACCCGCCCATGCGGCCACTCGTGCTGAAAAGGATGCTTATAAGAAGCATCAAGATGATGCATTGGATGTGTCATGCCTTATGCTTGCCACCATGAACTCTGAGCTTCAGAAGCAACATGAGAACATGGATGCCTATGATATGGTTGAGCACCTGAAACAACTATATCAAGGACAAGCTAGGCACGAGCGTTTTGAAGTGTCTAAAGCTCTTTTTGCATGCAAGATGCAAGAAGGAACACCTGTAGGAACTCACGTACTCAAAATGATTGGGTACGTTGAGAACCTTGAAAGACTAGGTTTTCCACTGAGCCAAGAATTGGCAACTGATGTTATCCTGCAATCGTTGCCGGAAGCATACAATCAATTCATCATGAATTATAACATGAATGAAATTGATAAACCTTTGCCTGAGATTCTCAGCATGTTAAGAACTGCTGAACCAAATCTCAAGAAGAAAGTTAGTAATGTACTAATGGTCAAAAAGGGCAAAGGTAAGCGCAAAGGCAAGTGTAAGACCCAAGCCAAAGGCAAGGCCAATTCATCCACTTCAAAGGGTAAAGGTAAAGTACCTAAGGAAGGGGATTCCATTGCGGTGAGACTGACCTTTGGAAGCGGAATCGCAAAGTCTACCTTGAGGAAGTAAAGAACAAGAAGTGGGACTTACGCCTCGGTATACACGTTATAGAAGTTAATCTATCTATTTCTTCTACATGGGTATTAGATCTAGGATGTGCATCTCACATTTGTACTAATGTGCGAGGGAGAAATAGTAGAATAATGGCAAAGGGTGAAGTGGACCTACGAGTAGGCAATGGCGCAAAGTTCTTCTTTGTAGATTTGTAGGAACATATTCTTTGTCTTTGCCCAGGCTTATCTTAGAACTAGAGGAGTGCTTCTATGTACCCGCATTAACAAAGAACATAATTTCTGTATCTTGTTTAGACAAGAAAAACTTTTCTTTTATAATAAAGGACAAATGTTGTTCCATTTATTTAAATGAAATGTTCTATTGTAATGCACCACTTATGTATGGTCTCTATGTTCTAGATTTAGATAACCCAATTTATAACGTAAATACCAAATGGTTCAAATCGAATGATTTGAACGGACATATCTACAACCATCGCCTAGGTCACATAAATGAAAACGCATATCCCAACTCCATAAAGATGGATTATTGGACTCATTTGATTTTGAATCATATGAGGTATGCGAGTCTTGTCTTTTAGGAAAGATGACTAAAACTCCATTTAGTGGACATGGCGAGAGAGCGACGGATTTGTTAGGACTCATACATACTGATGTATGTGGCCCTTTCAATGTCGAAGCCAGAGGAGGCTATAAGTACTTTATTACTTTCACTGATGATATGAGTAGATTTGGCTACTTATATTTGATGAGACATAAGTCAGAATCCTTTGAAAAGTTCAAAGAATTCAAGAATGAAGTACAAAACCAACTTGGTAAGCGTATTAAGCTACTTCGATCAGATCGAGGTGGTGAATACCTTAGTCAAGAGTTTCGTGATCACCTGGCTGAGTGTGGGATAATATCCCAACTCACTCCACCTGGAACACCACAATGGAATGGTGTATCTGAGAGGAGAAATCGTACTCTATTAGATATGGTACGATCAATGATGAGCCAGACTGATCTACCTACTTCCTTTTGGGGTTTAGCTTTAGAGACAGCCGCTTTCACACTTAATCGCGTTCCATCAAAAGCCGTAGAAAAGACACCATATACGATATGGACCGGGAAGAGTCCCAAAATGTCTTTTATAAAGATTTGGGGTTGTGAAGCTTACGTTAGACGTCAAGTCTCAGATAAACTAGGACCCAAATCAGATAAGTGTTATTTTGTAGGATATCCCAAGGAAACTAAGGGATATTGCTTTTACAATCCCACACTTGGCAAGGTGTTTGTTGCCAGAAATGCTGTCTTTCTAGAAAGAGAATTTATTTCTAGAAATACTAGTGGGAGTAAAATTCATCTTGAAGAAGTTCAAGATGATGATAACACTAAGGCTTCGATGGAAAATGAACAGGCACCACAAAGTGTTGTGGATGAGTAATTTGTTGCCCAAAGAGTTGTGGAGCAAACACCTGTTCAAGTAGACCAACCTCTTCGTAGATCTAATAGGATCCGTCGTCAACCCGAGAGATATTCATTTCTCTTGGTGACAACGGTGAAGTATTGCTTGTCGATCTTGGCGAGCCTACATCCTATCAAGAAGCTATGATGAGCCCAGATTCCGAGAAATGGCTAGAGGCCATGAGATCCGAAATGGAATCCATGTACACTAACCAAGTATGGACTTTGGTTGATCCAAATGAAGGGGTAAAACCCATTGGGTGTAAGTGGGTCTTTAAAGTAAAGACTGACATGGATGGTAATAAGCATACCTATAAAGGTAGATTGGTGGCTAAAGGATTCAAACAAATTCATGGTATTGACTATGAAGAAACCTTTTCACCAGTTGCGATGCTTAAATCCATTCGGATCATACTTGCTATTGCAGCCTACCATGATTATGAGATCTGGCAGATGGATGTCAAAACCGCTTTTCTGAATGGAAAGCTACTCGAGGATGTGTACATGACACAACCTGAGGGTTTTGAAGATCCAAAGCATCCTGGAAAGGTATGCAAACTGCAAAGGTCCATTTATGGACTAAAGCAAGCCTCTCGAAGCTGGAATCTTCGATTCGATGATGCAATCAAAGAGTTTGGTTTCATCAAGAATGAAGATGAGCCTTGTGTCTACAAAAGAAATAGTGGGAGCACAGTTGTATTTCTTGTCTTGTATGTAGATGACATACTTCTCATCGGAAATGACATTCCCTCACTCCAGTCTATGAAGATGTGGTTAGGGAATTGTTTCTCGATGAAGGACTTAGGTGAAGCTGCCTATATTCTAGGCATCAAGATCTATAGAGATAGATCTAGAAGATTACTTGGCCTAAGTCAGAGTACATACATTGATAAAGTGCTAGATCGTTTTGCTATGCAAAATTCTAAGAAAGGGTTTCTGCCTTTATCACATGGTGTGAGTCTTTCGAAGACTCAATGTCCCTCTTCTAAGGAGGAGAGATCGCATGGATAAGATCCCTTATGCATCGCCTATAGGGTCTATCATCATACGCCATGCTTTGTACTCGTCACGCGTCTCGTATGCTTTGAGCATGGCGAGTAGATACCGATCGGATCCGGTGAAAGTCATCGGATAGCGATCAAAAATATTCTTAAGTACTTACGAAGAACGAAAGAATATTTCCTAATATTTGGAGGCAATGAGGAGCTAACTGTAAAGGGTTACAATGATGCAAGCTTCCAAACAGACAAGGATGACTATAGATCGCAATCGGGGTACGTGTTTTGCCTGAATGGTGGAGGTGTGAGTGGAAGAGTTCAAGCGAGACACACGATTCTTGATTCTACAGAAGTTTAGTATATTGCAAGATGAAAGAAAGGAGGGATGAACTTGGGGTAGTTCCTAGCATTGCAGATCCAATAGACCTCTATTGTGACAACAATGGGGCTATTGCACAGGCTAAGGAACCTCGATCACATCAGCGGACCAAACACATACTGCGGCGCTTCCATCTCATTCGAGAGATCATCGATAGAGGAGATGTGAGGATATGCAGAACCGAAGCTAACATCGCAGATCCATTGACCAAGGCTTTGCACCGAGGAAGCATGATGGTCACACTAGGTCACTAGGTATTAGATATCATAGTGATTGGTACTAGTGCTAGTGGGAGATTGTTAGTTAAAGCCCTAGAACCAATCATGTGATGGTTGAATAGGGAACATTTTGTATCATATTCTATAAAGGCAAAGGATTGGTTATTATATTTACATCTTGCTTGTGCAAGCTAATTTAAATATAATAATGCCCTAGAAAAGTAGGTTCTTATCTACAGCACATCAATTGGCAGAATTGATTATGAGAGGCTGTAGAGAACACTTTCCTAAATGTTCCTAGTCGAGTATTAATATGCAAGGGCAATATTAATACATAAAGACTAGCATGTAGGTCAATTGATGACTTGATCTCACAAGTCATGGATATATGATATCAAGTTGACACATGGGTATATATTGGAGAATATATACTGAACTGACCCGCCATGAGAAAGTTTCATGGATCGTTATATGAGTGTCATAAACTTTCTCATGTGACTATTAGTATGAATAGTCCTCAGACCTGAAGTCACTACGGTTCCCTACATAAGGAGTTATGTACTTTGGTATCGTCAAACGTCACCCGTAACAGGGTGGACCATAAAGGCGATTACTGGGTATGTAACAAATTATGCGGAGGGATGTGAGTGATGTAGATGGGATCTATCCCTTCCATATGGCGAGTGATATCGGTGGGCCTTGATTGAGTAGAACTACTAAAACGCATGGCCATGCTCGAATGAGTCAATATGAGATATTGAGCTCATTTGTTTGAGTTAGTTTACTCAGGGATCAAGAAACACATAGATTGATCGAGGATGACACGGTCTATGCCTCATTGATCAATCTAATATCAAGGATAGAAGGACACGGTCATATATTATAGTAGTCACGGAAAGGTTAGTCGGATCTTGACTTATCTCGTAACTTGGGTAGCAATGATGTATTGCTAGATGCCGCTCATTGCTTGTGTATCTAAAAGAGTTTAGGTCCACTGCCAACGTTATGAGAGCCTCTAGGGTCACACACAAAGAGCATGATAATTAGAGGAATTAGAGTATTCTAGTTTGACTAGAATAATATGGGAATAAGCTTAAGTACAAAATGGTTTTTGGACTTTAAGCTTAATGAGAATTTTAGCTAATTGATTTAATGAGATTAATTCAATATGTTACCTTATTGATTTAATAAGATTAATTCAATATGATAACATAATCTTAATTGAATTAATAAGATTAATTCAATATGATAACATAAGCTTAATTGAATTAATAAGATTAATTCAACATGCATGAATGCCACATAAGAATGCCACATAAGCATGCCACATAAGCATGCCACCTAAGCATCCACCTAAGCTAGATAAGGTGGAAGGAAACAAAATGGTTTTGTCTCCTTAAGTGGCCGGCCAAACAAATGTCCCAATGCAATGGATTGCATTGAATGGTAGGAGGTGAAAGGGTTTTTCCAACCCTATAAAAGACCATGAAGTGGCCGGCCATTCCATAGCAATTGTTGTTGTGGTTGTGGAGTGTGGTTGTTGGGAGCTTGAGGCTTGGAGAGAGCTTGAGAGCTTATTGTTGTGTGGCTTTTTGTGAGTAGCAAGAAGAGTAGTCTTCTTCTTCCCTTCTCTTTTCCCTAGCTTCCTCTCCTTTAGGGACTTCTCTAGCAAGAAGTAAAGGAGAGCTCCTCTAGTTTTCTTTTGTGAGACAAGAGCGTGCTCGTGTGGATACGTATAGAGGCACGGACACTTGAACGTGCTAAAGATCCAACAAACCGAAAGGAAAAGCGGGATTAACAAGGGCACGCAACAAAGGTAATCCTCTCCTATAAGATAGGTTTGGTTTAGAGAAATTTATTTTATACGAGTTTGCTTTCGCATGGATCACTTGGAAGGGATCCTATTTTCCGTTGCGCATATGCCATTTGGCATACGAGATTTCCCTACACCAATGATCCACTAATGAATTAGATGAATTTTAGTTCATCTAGACGCAAAAACTATGCACCTTGAACTTAACTCATATCCTAGCATCTCACATGTATCTAGGGTGTATAAATGCACATACATGTCAATTGGATGTGAGATGTGGGTTTTGGTTCATTTAAAACTAGGGTTTCATGCATCTTCTAAGGCAACCCTACTTGATTCCCTTATGAATGAGACTCCAAGTCATGCCATAGTCCTTAATTCAATTTCAACCAAAATGTCTTAAATGCATGAATGATTATGGCATTAGAAATGTTATAAATAAGCATATGCTCATAATCATGATGTCATGGCATAAGATGAAATCTAAAAACACATGACATTTGAAACCTTAATCCTAAACATGAATCATGACATATAAAATCATAGAACTAGGCATGATGTCATGACATGGCATATGGCAATCAAAGCATGGCATATAAAATATATAGGTATAGTAATACCTAAATTTTAATATTAATTTCCATTTGATATAGTTAGATATATTTTTCCATATTGTCATTAATCTCCTTAGTGTGCCAAAAACCCAAAATGGCACACTAACACTCTAAACCCCAATTGTGCCAATTTGATCATTTTATCAAAACTTCTCAATTAATATTGGCACATCCTAAAATCCTTTAGAATTCAAATCTAACCACATCCCAAGGTAACCAAAACCTTGAAAATGACCTAACATGCCACCTTTGCCATGGTTGAGTTAACTACCCATCCAATCAAGGTTGGCACACCCTAAACCTATCTTAGCGTGAATCAATCACGCTCTTAGGAACCCAAAACCAATTTGAGCTCCTAGGGTTAATTAGGTATTTCTTAGGGATAACCTCCCTAGATACCTTCCTAATGACCCTCCTAGGCTTGTTAGCCTTGGTCATTTGGGTCTTACCTAGGTTGACTCTAGGGGTAACTCCCCTTGCAACCTTCTTAGTGGCCACCCTAGGTTTCCTAGAAACCCTAGCCACTAGGCATACCCTTTGGTCAACTCTAGGGATAACCTCCCTATTGACCTTGGTCTTCCTAGACCTAGTTTGTGTTCCATAGTCAAATGGAACACTATGATAAGCCACTTTAGGCTTAGGTTTGTGACCCAAACCTTGCTTGCCCTTGGTTGACTTTTGACTCTTAGGTCCTTGGTGTTGACTTTGACCATTAGACCCTTTAAATTGATTTTGTATCTTATTTAGGGTCTTTTCAAGTTTTTCAAGCCTTGACCTCAAGACTTGATTTTCCTTTTCTAATTGCCCAATTTTAGAATTTTGATTTAAATCCTGGGCATTGGACTTCCTAGGCATATGCCTAGTCCATTTAGGGTTTAGACCTAGGTGCTCTTGCACCTTTCTAATTGTCTCCCTAGGTAAAATTGATCTTGAGTTATTTGACCTAGGTTTATCCTTAAATAAGTTGTTTTTAGGGACATTAGTCCCAAATTTCTCCCTACTTTTGAAGTTAACGCTTTTAGCTCCTAAACAAATATATTTATCTCTAGCATGCTTTTCATGGTGAATTGCAAGAGAATTAAAATTTCTAGCATGCTTTTGACTTTTAAATTTGGAATGTGCATTATTAAAATATACCTTAGGGTTAGCTATAGAAGCTCCCCCTACTTGTGATGCTCCTCCTTGCCCCTTCTTCTTCCCCCTAGGGCATTGACTCCGATAATGCCCCTTTGAATTGCACTTGAAGCATATGATGTGCTCCTTGCCTTTAGGTGTTGGGAACCGCATCCTTGACTTTTGGTGCGGTGGAGCTTTCCTAATCTTCTTTGGGCACTTGCTCTTGTAGTGCCGGCTTCCTACACTCAAAACATATGATATGATTTTTATTACAAATTGACATGTTTGAGTTACCTATGGTGGTGGAAGGTGTTGGAATTGAAACTTCTTCATCTTGACCGGATGTGGAAGCTTCTTCTTGATGCTCCGGTGTTGAGGAAACTCTAATCTCCTCCTCAATCCTAGAAGTGGATGCTTCTTCCACTTCCTCCACCTCTTCCGATCCAGATGTTGATTCCCTATCAACCTCCGAATCCTCAAGCTCTTTGGATGAAGATGTACTTGCTTCTTTTTGAGCTTGAGAGGATGAGCACTCTTCTTCTTCTTCTTCTTCTTGGACCAATGATGAGTTTTCATGGAGCTTTGCCACTTGGCTCCACAACTCCTTAGCATCCATATAGTCCCCTACCATACACACAATCACATTAGGGACCAAATCAAGAATAAATTTTACTACCTTCATGTTTTTCTCGAAAGCTTGGAGTTGATCTTCACTCCACTTCTTCTTCTTGAGGAATCCTCCCTTTGGTCCTATTGGATAGCTAAAACCCTCCATCAAGATAGACCATTCTTTGAAGTCCCTCATCATTAGGAAGTCTTCAATTCTTGACTTCCATTGCTTAAACCCTCCTTGTCCATAGAAGGAGTAAGGGATTAGTGTGTTAATGTTCCATCCCAATTGTTCTTCCATCTTCACCCTCTAGCTTCTTTGTCCTAGCTCCCGGCGGTTAGTCCGTATCAGAGCCCCGGGCTCTGATACCAATTGTAGAAGAATTGAGGCTGCTAGAGGGGGGTGAATAGCGTAGAATTCGTTCGTAGACGGAATTTGTTCGCGTTTGTTTCTACAATTTCGTTAGCGCCGCGGAAATAGAAAAGTAATAACGATAACGAAATGCACAACACGCTAACACAACGATATAACGTGGTTCAGAACCGCACGGTTCCTACTCCACGGATCGAGCTCTGCGAGCTCTAGTGATGCACATGCAACCACTAATAAACACTCCTTCTCGGAACAATCCGGAGGCGGAGAAACCTCGTACAATAATGATTACAACAATAATCAATTTGATACAAGCAAATACAATATGAAATACAAATGCAAGTAAAGGAAAAACACTTTACAAGAGCTTTTGATTGCTTGATCTTTGATTGCCTTGAACTAGCTTTGAAGGACTGGAAAGCACCAACTTCCCCCTTCAATTTTGCCCAAGAAAATCACTATCTTTTCTTCCATCACGAGCTCCTTATATAGCTTCAACCTGTGCTGGAAAAGGTCTATCAGTCGACTGATCGGGACCATCAATCGACTGATGCCACTGTTGTCGTGAGACAACGGCTAGATCCACGTTGGATAAGTCCAACGGATCTACCATCAGTCGACTGATCATACCCATCAGTCGACTGATGGAGTCCTCACTCGACCAGTCGAGTCTCGACTCCATTCTCAGGATGATTTCGAGCACCGATCGGTGATCACACGATCGGGCCGATTGCCGAGACATCGATCGGCCGCCACCTCGGCGATCATCGAGGCCATAACCCATAGTCAAACCATAGTTGACTCGGTTCAGTCGACTGCCACATGGCACCAGTCGACTGGCACACCTCATACATGAGGTTTTAACCCAAATATGGTTCCCCCATACTTGCTAGACCACCCTTAGCCTAGACCTAAGCCTTCTAGCCACCTCCATCAGCCTCACGCCTCTCGGATCCCTCCAAGTCATCCATGACTTGTTCATCCATCGCGCTAGCCTTCAGGTGCTTCCATCGGCTATGTCATGCTAACGGTGTCTACACCGCCAAGGCACATTGGACTTACACCGCCAAGACTCCGCTTGGACTTTACGCTGCCAATATCAATCCCCTTGGACTTCCAAATGCCAAGACTCAAGCTTGGACTTTCCCTTGCCAACCCATGTTGGACTTTCCATGCCAAGACCCATGCTTGGACTTTCCATTTGCCAAGACCCATGCTTGGACTTCTCATTTGCCAAGACCCATGCATGAACTTCTCATGCCAAGTACACAAGACTTGGACCTTCCCAATTGCCAAGTGTCCCACTTGGACTTTCCATGCCAAGTACCCATGACTTGGACTTTACCTTGCCAAGACCCATACTTGGACTTTCCATTTGCCAAGACCCATGCTTGGACTTTCCAAAATCACATGGTCAACCCTAGTCAACCATTAAGGTCTTCCTCGAGTTAAACTCGAGTCCGGTCAAACATGACCCGGGTCGATTGCTCCAACAATCTCCCCAACATATTAACCGACATTAATGTCAAACATCAATGCCAAACCACTTTGTCAAATCCCTTTGTCAAACATCAAAACATCACTCGAGTCAAACTCGAGTCTAGTCAATCGTGACCTGGGCCGATTGCACCAACACTTACTACCGGCATAGTCCGAATCAGAGTAGCCAGTTAGTTCGAACTCGGTAGATCTAGGGTACCAAATACCGACATTAAGTGTACCCTTTAGATATCTAAGGATACGCTTGACTAGAGTTAGGTGAGACTCCTTGGCACATGTTTGGAACCTTGCGCACATACTTACTGCAAATAGGATATCAGGTCGGCTTGCAGTTAAGTAAAGGAGACTCCCTATTATGCTCCTATAGTATTTTAAATCAATTGAGTTTCCGATTAAATCTTCTTCTATATTAACATTAGTTTCCATTGGGGTATTAATAATTTTAGCGTCTTGCATTCCAAAGCGTTTAATTAATTCCCTAGTATATTTGCGTTGATGTAGGTATATTCCATCCTTAGTTTGTTTAATTTGTAGACCTAAGAAGAAGTTTAACTCGCCTACTAAATTCATTTCAAATTCACTTTCCATAAGTGAAATGAACTCATTTAGTAGGATTGAGTTGGTGGTTTCGAAAACAATATCATCTATGTAGATTTGGGCTATGAATATGTCTTTACCTAAGGTTTTTACGAAAAGGGTTGGGTCAACTACACCTTGGTTAAAATCTTTGGACTTAAGATAAATCGAAAGTCTCTCGTACCAAGCTCGAGGAGCTTGTTTAAGTCCATAAAGAGCTTTCTTTAACCTAAGGACATGATCGGGTTTGTCTAAACTTTCGAAATCGGGGGGTTGACTAACATAAACTTCTTCTTTAATGTATCCATTTAAGAATGCAGATTTCACATCCATTTGAAACAACTTAAATCCTTAATGTGCTGCATATGCTAATAGCATTCGAATGGACTCTAATCTAGCTACTGGGGCATAGGTCTCGTCGTAATCTAAACCTTCGACTTGACTAAACCCTTTAGCAACTAGTCTAGCTTTATTTCTAACTACTTCACCCTTATCATCAATTTTATTTCTAAACACCCACCTTGTTCCAATGATTGTTTTATCTTTAGGTGGTGGTACTAATTCCCATACTTCGTTCCTAGTGAATTGAGCCAACTCTTCTTGCATTGCAATAATCCAATTGGGATCAAGAAGAGCTTGGTCAATAGTTTTGGGTTCAATTTTTGAAATCAAGGATATTTGACTAAGGTTTCTATATGAGGCTCTAGTTCGAACTCCTAGACTTGGATCTCCTATCACTTGGTCAATAGGATGATTTGTTTGAGTCCTAGTTGGATTTGGATTTGAGTCTACAACTTGATCCATAGGATGACTCGTTTGAGTTCTAGTTTGGTTGGAGTCATCTATCACTTGATCAATAGAGTGACTTGGTTGACTTAGGTTAGGATTAACACTAGAACTGATCTCCGGATCAGAGTTGGGTCTAGTATGAATCGACTTGCTAATTGGGGTTGCCGGGGGTTTTGTAGGTTCGTGTCCTTCATCAAATACTACATTGATAGTCTCCTCGACTCTAAGGGTGTCGTGGTAATATACTTTATAAGCTCTGCTTGTAGTCGAGTATCCTAGAAAGATTCCGATCGTGGTTTTGGATGTAAATTTCCCTAGGTAATCCTTAGTGTTTAGGATATGTACCTTACACCCAAATACCCTAAAGTACTTGATGTTAGGTATTTTATCGTGATAAATCTCGTATGAGGTCTTAAGGTGCCTCTTTACCATAAGGATCCTATTTTGGACATAGCATTTCGTACTCACGGCTTCCGCCCAAAACCTATCAGGTAGGTTATACTCATTTAACATTGTCCTAGCGGCTTCTTGTAGAGTTCTATTTTTGTGTTCTACTAGGCCATTTTGTTGTGGAGTTCTAGGGCAAGAGAACTCATGGTGGTATCCATTTAGGTTACAGAATTCTATAAACCTATGGTTTTCGAATTCACCACCATGATCAGTCCTAAGTCTTTTGATTTTAATGTTTTGTTGATTTTCTATTAACTTAAATAGGTTGATCAATTGATCTAGGGTATCACTTTTGTGTTTGATGAACCTAACTCAAGTAAATCTAGAGTAGTCATCAATTATGACTCGACAGAATTTACTTCCGTTAAGTGACTTAGCTCCGTGTGAATCAAATAGATCCATGTGCAGGAGCTCAAGCACACTTTTGGTTCGTTCTTGACTGGTTAGTTGATGTTGCATCCTAGATTGTTTACCTTGTTGACAAGCATTACATATTTTATTATCCAAGTTATTGAGGTTAGGCAAACCTCTGACTAAGTCACTCTGACTCATCTTGTGGATGAATCTTGGGTGTGAGTGACCGAGTCGTCGGTGCCCTTAAAAATATAGTTAAGTTAATAGTGTAAATGTTGTTATTTATAGTTCCCTTAAGAATTATTTTAGAAGTGTCATTTGTATTAATTATACATTCATTTTCTAGAAATATGACCTTATAGTTATTATCACACAATTGGCTTACACTAAGTAAATTATATTGAAAATTTTCTACTAATAAAACGTTTTGAATAACAAAATTTGAGTTAAGCTCAATATCACCTGATCCGATGATTTTGAGCTTGTCGTTATTTCCGAAGGCTACCGATCCTTGTCGTTTGAATCGAAGCTTCGAAAACTTGAGTTGATCCCCGGTCATGTGTCGGGAGCAACCACTGTCCAACATCCATTGATCCTACACGCAAGGTAGTTGGATCGGATATTGGATTTATTAAAGATTGGTTAAAAATTATTAACCTAAATCATCTCACCCATGTCTACATGATCAAACACGTTAACCCTATATGTTCTTGTGAGATGACTTCACATTTTACTTGATTTAAATTTAATGACTTAAACACTTGTCAACCTTGCGTTAGATTCGGATTTGACCTTAGGCTTATCAAGTCACCTTTTCAAGATCATGGCTTCCAGGTCGTGGCGAGGCACAGAGGCCTTCTTTGATCAGAACAACGACCACTTCCTTAGACAAAGATATTTTCAAGAAAATAGAGACTTGACTCACCTAAGACCACTTCCTGGTCTAACTAGTCTAGGATACGGCGAGGTAGCTTCAGCTAGTTCCGCTCGATCAAGTGCACCAAACTAGATACGCATTATCTAGCCCGAATACATAAGACTCCGCTTTCCTAGCGTACTATCATCTCGCCGCGTCCTGGTACTATGTTATCAAGTATTGCCGAGTTATAGTCCTATCTAACCATTCTAAAAAGAAAAATCAAACTAAATAAAAACCTAAGCATGCAATTTCTAAGTTGAAACACAAACAAATTTTGTACTAGCTCCCCCTGGACCGTTGAATCGATTCGGTCTCTCCACATAGTGGATTTGGTCCTTGGGAACTCAATACTGGTTTGATCCTAAGTTTGAAATCAAGGTGTTCTTAGGGACCCATGCTTGGACACGTTTTTTATGTCGACTTACAATCGACATATACGACTTATTGGTCGTGTTTGAGCTAAACCCTAGCCCGGCCTTGTTGTACACGGTCCTTTGCGATCTAAGTAGGAGGTCAAGTCCTTTGGATCCCAAAGTAAACCTTTCCAACATATTCCTAAGATCTTCGACTTGACTCTTCAAGAGTGAGTTCTCAACTTCGAGTTTTTCAACCCGAGTTGAGTCCTTCTCTTGAACTCGACTAGTCGAAGAGGTTAGGGAGACCTCGTGTTTGAGGAGTTTAACTTCCTCAACCAGGGTCTCAACCTTGGACTCGGACTTAGCTAACTTTCTATTTAAAAACTTAATTGCACTATAAAGTGTAGTAATGAGAGACCGACTTACCTTGAGTGTATCTTTTGAACCGGATGCGTATCTGTGGCTTGTCTTGAATAGTGCTTCGCAGTCCGACTCGTCTTCGGTTTCCGATTCAAGTTCTGGTTCTGACTCCTTCTCCGATTCCACCGGTTTAGCCATGAGGACTCGATCACCGTCTTCTTCCTCGGAAGCTTCTTCCCATGTAGCGTTGAGTGCCTTTTTGTATTTTGGTGCTTTTCTTTTGAGCTTTGGGCATTCGGACTTGATGTGTCCAAACCTGTTGCATTCATAACACCTAATATTAGAAATTTTAGGCTTACCTTCGTTGGGTCGAGTGACGGTTCGCTTTCGGCCCTTGACTATCCTCCGAACTTGGTTGACTAGTTCGGCCTCCATTTCTGGGTCGACCTCCAAATCGGACTCATCCTCTTCTTCCTTCGGGGGTGGCTTGCTAGCGGTTTTCTTCTTTGAACCTGCAAATAGTGCTATACCTTTCTCGGGTTCCGAGTTAGACTGCTTATGAAGTTCAAAATCAGAAAAAAGTTCATCTAACCTAAGTTTAGAAAGATCCTTGGAGACTTTGTAGGCATCGACCATGGATGCTCACAAGGTAGTCCTCGGAAAGGAGTTTAGGACATACCTTATAAGGGTGCGGGTTTCGACCTTTTTCCCGATTGCGTGTAGATTGTTGACTATGTCCTGGATGCGGGCGTGGAGTTGCGTCGCCGTTTCATGTTCCTGCATTTTTAGATTATTTAATTTATTAAATAAAAGGTCGCGCTTACATACCTTGGCTTCATCGGTCCCTTCGTGTAGCTCTACTAGCTTTGTCCAAAGGTCCTTTGCGCTGATGAAGGGACCGACGCGATTTAACTCCTCCTTGGACAAGCCGCATTGGAGGATTTGTGTTTCCTTGGCGTCGGCTTCGACTTGTCGTTTTGTCGCAATGGTCCATTGGTCATAACCCAAGGATTCACCCACTTCGTTAGTTGGAAGTGTGAAACCCGTTTGGATTATGATCCACATCTCAATTTAGGTTTTGAGAAAGCATTCCATCCGACCTTTCCAGTAACATAAATCATCTCCGTTGTAAAACGGAGGTCGGACGGTGCTAAAACCCTCGAGATGGGCCATTTAGAAGGGAAACCTTGAACAAAAAATACCAAAAAAAACACAAAAAAGGTTCCAAGACTTCGCCTTGGATTAGTAATGTAGGAAATGAAAAGAAACAAAAGGAATAAATGAGAAATAACCAACTAAAATAAAAGATGAGCACTTACAACCTTCGATGTCCTGGAAATGGTACTAAACGATGGTTTTTTGGGATGAATACAGCTTGTTACGAGGGTTTATCCTAGTAAGAAGTGTAGATCTTTCCGAGAGCTTCGTTTTGGTAGGTAGACCATTTCGTGGGTCAACTTGTACGAAAAGTTATGCCCGTTTTACCGTCGGCTACTCCAAAAGCGAATACTTGCAAAACAAAACCAAACGAAGAGTACCAGGACTTCGTCTTGGATTAGTAGTGCGGGAGAAAAATTTAAATGAATGAAAAATAAATCTGTAAAAAAATTCTAAATTGGTGGTTTCACCAAATCTAAGCGTCCCCGGCTCTGATACCAATTGTTGGATCGAAGCGGATCGCTAGAGGGGGGGTGAATAGCGATAAACCTTTTTTTAATTCGTTCGTTAAAACTCGAGTAGACAGTTAATTGCAGCGGAAAGATAAACTATAAATAAATGAGACAAATGTTTTTTTACTTGGTTCGTAGCTTTCGGCTACTACTCCAAGACCCTAGTGATCCTTGATCACGCACGGAGGGCAATTCACTAAAAACACTCCTCCTCGTTGGAGGTAGGAGTTTGACGATTACAAAAAAAACTTCGAAAGAAAAGATAGAGAGACAAACCCTCTCTTCTATTAATGTAAAGTGAAATGATAGAAAACCTCGATTAATAAAAGGAATTGTAATATTTAAAGAGACGACAAAATAAGAATATCAACAACTAAAGGAGTAGAAAGTAAACTAGGGTTGTTGACAGCACTTTGTCGTAGAGTCGTCGGAAAATCGCAGAGTTATGGAGGTTTGTGAGCACTTAGAGATGATGAAAAACCCTAGGAGAAGCCCTCCTTTTATAGCCTTTAAGCCCCTCATCGAATGGGTCTTCAACCAATAGGAATTGGGCACAAAACTCCTTGAAAAATGGTGATAAAGCTTGACTCATCGAGGCTGATTTTTGACCATCGGTTGAACTGGCCAGTTGAACTGATGGCCGGGATTTTTGACTATAATAAAGAGTTAGCTCAAAATATAAGTGAATTCGACGGCCACTTGTCGTCCGATCTCAACATAGACCTTCCATGGGAAGTCTTGGGTCGGATCGTCGCCTAAGGACGTCCCCGTACAAAGGACACGACCTCACTTCACTTTACTCACTCGAGCTTACCTCGATACTTACTATGTCGCTTTTGCTTCCGGCCTTCCACTTGATTCCTTCGGCTCCCTCCGAAGTCACTCGAGTGTCGCCCGACCACCGCGGCTTCCTCCGGGTGTCGCTAGCCTTCAGCTCCAGCTATATCAATTTTCTGCACACTCGATTCAGCTCGTGAGATAACGACATGAGCTTAACTTTGTATCATTTGCTATAATCAAAACTCAGGTTCGACTTAGGTGCCTACTGCACCAACACTAAGCCTACGGATGATTCTGGAGAAAAGGAGAAGGAGAGTTATAAAAAGTAGGTTAAGGCTGATGAGATGACACGGTGTTACATTTTGGCTTCTATGTCAAATGTATTACAACATCATCATCAAGTCATGCCCACTGCTTATGACATGATGCTCAATATCAAGGAGCTTTTCGGACACCAGAATCTGGCTACTAGGCAGGATGTCATGAGGAACTTGATGACGATCACCATGATCGAGGGAACACCCGTGAGGGTGTTGGACTTTCATAGCCATAAAACCCGCTTTTTGCATTGCGGAAACCTCGGAAGCCCGACCACGGATCCGTGCAAAGATATTAAAATAAAACATGTATGTATTTAAATACCCTAGATCTACCTTAGATCTACAAGATGAGAGCATTACCCTCGTAGTGACACCCTTTGCTTATCCCGCTCGTGCAAATGCTTTGCTGGAACTCAAGAGTGTCAAGTGTACACTCCTCTATTGGTATCCACACGGACAAATGGTGGAGAAAAACAACCTAGAGTGTGCTAGCACCCCAAATGAATTCTCTTCATCAAGTGAAAGTGGCCGGCCACTTCAATGGGTGGGGGTTACATGCATGCATGTAACTCCAAGAGCCAATGGCTCTTGGTCTCCCTCATGAGGTGGCACCACATGATAAGTCCATGATGATGTGGAACACCATCATTGGCCGGCACACATGCCATGTCTCCATGACATGGCAATTGGTCAAGTCAAAATTGACCATTCATCTTCCCTCTCAAGTCAAGTCAAACTTGACCTCTTATCTCCGATGGTTGATCAAATCTAACCACTTGATTCAAGTCAATTTGATTTAATGAATCTCTATTCATTAATTTAAATTTACTCAATGAATCAAATCTAAATTAGACTCATTCAACACTTGAATCAAATTGAGTCTAACTCAATTAGTCTAATTTGGATTGTGCTTAATCCAATTTGGTTCATCCCATGAACCTAATCCTCATAGTTCATCATATGAACCTAATCTCCATCTAATTACCCTTTGTGTGTGACCCTATAGGTTCTTGTAACGTTGGCAATGCTCCTAAACTGATTTAGGAACATAAGCAATGAGCGGTATCTAGCAACACATCATTGCTACCCAAGTTACAAGAATGTTGAGCTCCAACATCACCTTTGTGACTACTAATTGTGACTCTCACAATATGTGACAATGTCCCTCTATCCTTGACATCTAGATTGACCAATTGAGGCATAGACCATGTAATCCTCGGTACAATTTATATCTTGAACTCCAAGTAGACTCACTCTAATCAAATGAGCTCAATATCTCATATTGACTCATTTGGGCATGGCCATGCACTTCGTGGTCTCACTCTATCAGGAATAACGATGTCACTCCCGTCATATAGGAGGGATAGATCCCATCTAAATCAATCACATCCCTCCGGATAATTTGTTACATACCCAGTAATTGCCTTTATAGTCCACCCATTTACGGGTGACGTTTGACGAAGCCAAAGCATGCAACTCCTTATGTAGGGAACCATGGTGACTTCAGGTCCAAGAACTAATAGTCATACTAATAGTCACATGAGAAAGTATATGACACTCATATAACGATCCATGATACTATCTCATGGTGGGTCATTCAGTATACATTCTCTAATACATACCCATGTGTCAACTTGATATCTCATATCCATGACTTGTGAGATCAAGTCATCTAGTTGACGTACATGCTAGTCTCTACGCATTAACATTGTCCCTGAATGTTAATACTTGACTAGGAATGATTAAGAGTAGTGTTCTCTATATCATCTCATTATCGATTCAACCAATCGATTGATTTAGATAAGAACCTTCTACTCAAGGACGTTATTATACTTAGTTTATTTGGCACCAATATAAGTAAATATAATAACCATGCCTTTATAAATAGGAATATGATACAATAAAGTCCATACAACAATCATCATATGATTGACTCTAGGGCTTTCACTAACAATCTCCCACTAGCACTAGTGTCAATCACTGTAGTATCTAATACCCAATGACCTAGTATGACCATCATGTTTTTTCTGTGCCAAAGCCTTAGTCAAGCGATCTGCAATGTTAGACTCTGTGGGTACTCTGCAAATCTTCACATCTCCTCTATCGATAATCTCTCGAATGAGATGGAAGCACTGTAGTATGTGTTTGGTCTGCTGGTGTGAATGAGGTTCCTTAGCCTGTGCAATCGCTCCATTGTTGTCATAATAGAGCTCTATGGGATCTACTATGCTAGGAACCACCCCAAGCTCAATAATGAACTTGCGGATCCAAATTGCCTCCTTCTTGCCTCGGATCGCGATATACTCGGCTTATTGTAGAATCAAGAATCGTGTTACCTTGAACTCTTCCATCTCACAGCGCCACCATTCAAGCAAAACACGAACCCTGACTGTGATCTATAATCATCTTGGTCAGTTTGGAAGCTGGCATCGCTGTAACCCTTTACAGCTAGCTCCTCATCGCCTCCAAATATCAAGAAATATTCTTTAGTCCTTCTCAAGTACTTAAGAATATTCTTGACTGCTATCCAGTGACGCTCACCTGGATCTGACTGGTATCTACTCGTCATGCTCAAAGCATACGAGACATCAGGATGAGTACACAACATGGCATACATGATAGATCCTATAGCAGATGAGTAAGGAATCTTATCCATGCGGTCTCTCTCCTCTCTAGAAGAGGGACTTTGAGTCTTCGAAAGACTCACACCATGTGACATCGGCAGAAGTTCCTTCTTGGAATTCTGCATGGCAAACCGTAGTAATACCGTATCAATGTATGTACTCTAACTTAGGCCAAGCAATCTCTTAGATCTATCTCTATAGATCTTGATACCTAGAATACAGGCTGCTTCACCTAAGTCCTTCATTGAGAAGCACGTCCCCAGCCAAGTCTTCACAGACTGTAGCGAAGGGATGTCATTCCCAATGAGTAGTATGTCATCCACATATAATACAAGGAAGATAACTGTATTCCCATTAACCCACTTGTAGACACAGGGTTCATCTTCATTCTTGATGAAACCAAACTGTTTGATCGCATCATCGAATCGAAGATTCTAGCTCCGAGAAGCTTGCTTTAGCCCATAAATGGACCTTTGCAGCTTGCATACTTTCCCAGTATGCTGTGGATCTACAAAACCCTCAGGTTGTGTCATGTATACATCCTCGAGTAGGTTTCCATTCAGAAATATGGTTTTGACATCCATCTTCCAGATCTCATAATCATGGTATGCTGCAATAGCAAGCATGATCCGAATAGACTTAAACATTGCCACTGGAGAAAAGGTTTCATCATAGTCATTACCGTGAATTTTCTTGAAACCTTTAGCCACTAATCGGCCCTTATAGGTATGCATAAGTCCATCCATGTCAGTCTTTCTCTTAAAGACCCACTTACACCCAATGGGTTTGACCCCTTCAGGTGGATCAACCAAAGTCCATACTTGGTTGGTGTACATGGATTCCATCTCGGATCTCATGGCCTCTAGCCATTTCTCAGAGTCTGGGCTCATCACAGCTTCCTGATAGGAGGTAGGCTCATTCTCAATGAGCATAACGTCATCATGGTCAGACAAGAGAAATGAGTATCTCTCAGGCTGACAACGTACCCTGTCAAACCTGCGAAGAGGTAAGTCTACCTGAACAGGTGGTTGTTCCACAACTCTTTGTGCAACAATCTCATCACCCACAACACTTTGTGGTTCCTGTTCAACCTCCATCAAGGCCTCAGTGCTATAGTTCTTCTCTTGAATTTCTTCAAGATCGAACGTACTCCCACTAGTTTTTCTAGAAATAAAATTCCTTTCTAGAAAAACTCCAGTCTTTTCCACAAACACTTTGTGCTGACTGGGAATGTAGAAGTAATATCCCTTAGTCTCCTTGGGATATCCAACAAAATAGCACTTATCGGATTTGGGTCCTAGTTTGTCTGAGACTTGACTTCGAACGTAAGCTTCACAACCCCAAATCCTCATGGAAGACATCTTGGGATTTCTCCCTGTCCATATCGTATATGGTGTCTTTATCACAGCCTTGGATGGTACATGGTTAAGGGTGAAGGCTACTGTGTCTAGAGCATATCCCCAAAAGGATATAGAAAGATCTGTGTGACTCATCATAGATCGTACCATATCTAATAGGGTACGATTCCTCCTTTCGGACACACCATTCCACTGTGGTGTTCCAGGAGGAGTGAGTTGGGATAGAATCTCACACTAAGCTAGATAGTCACGAAACTCATGGCTAAGGTATTCACCACCTCGATCTGATCGAAGTATCTTAATACTCTTGCCAAGCTGGTTTTGTACTTCATTCTTGAATTCTTTAAACTTTTCAAAGGATTCTGATTTATGTGTCATGAGACACACATAACCATATCTACTGAAGTCATCAGTAAATGTAATGAAATACCTGTAACCACCTCTAGCAGCAACATTGAAAGGGCCACATACATCACTATGTATAAGTCCTAACAAGTCAGTTGCTCTTTCGCTGTGTCCACTAAAGGGAGTCTTGGTCATCTTGCCTAAAAGGCAAGACTCGCATGTCTCATATGATTCAAAATCAAATGAGTCTAGCAGCCCATCCTTATGTAGCTGAGATAAGTGGCTCTCATTTATGTGACCTAAGCGACAATGCCAGAAATAGGTTTGGTTCAACTCATTTGACTTGAACCTTTTGGTACTTATGTTATAGATAGGGCTCTCTAAGTCTAGAAAGTAGAGTTCGTTCATTAGAGGTGCACTACAATAGAACATATCATTTAAATAAACTGAACAACATTTGTTCTTTATTATAAATGTAAATCCTTTCTTGTCCAAACAAGAAACCGAAATTATGTTCTTAGTCAAAGCAGGCACATAACAACATTCATCTAATTCTAGTACAAGCCCAGAGGGCAGAGATAGATCATAAGTTCCTACAGTAACAGCAGCAACCCTTGCTCCATTGCCTAATCGTAGGTCCACCTCGCCCTTTGTCAATGCCCTGCTATTTCTCAGCGCCTGCACATTGGTACAAATGTGAGATGCACATCTGGTATCTAATACCCATGATGAAGAAATAGATAGATTGACTTATATAACATTTATACCTGAAGTAGAAGTCTCACTTCTCTTCTTCTTAAGATCTTCCAGGTAAGCTTTGCAGTTACGCTTCCAGTGTCCAGCTTCCTTGCAGTGGAAGCAAGCCCCTTCTTTGGCCACCCCTCCTTTGGGTTTCAGTTCTTTGCCTTTGCCCTTGGCTTGGGACTTTCCCTTACCATTAGGCTTTCCCTTGCATTTCTTCTTTTGCACCATCAAAATGGAGTCAGATTTTCCCTTCTTAAGGTTGAGCTCAGCAGTTCTCAACATACTGAGCATCTCAAGCAGTGGCTTATCAATTTCATTCATGTTGTAAATCATGATAAATTCATTGTAGCTTTGTGGCAAAGACTGCAAGATCAAGTCAGTGGCCAGCTCTTGGCCAAAGGGGAATCCCAATCTCTGTAGGTTTTCTACGTACCCAATCATCTTGAGTGCATATGGACCTACGGGAGTCCCATCTTGCATCTTGGACTGAAATAATGCCTTAGAGACTTCATATCTCTCATTCCTTGCTTGTCCTTGATATAGTTGACGAAGATGTTCAACCATATCATAAGCATTCATGAACTCATGTTGCTTCTGAAGCTCAGAGTTTATGGTCGCGAACATAAGACATGACACATCTAATGCATCATCTTGATGCTTCTTGTAAGCATCTTTGTCAGCTCGCGAGGCAGTGGCAGGAGGTGCCTCCAGAATGGGCTGCTCCAGGACATACAATTTCCCTTCTTAGGTGAGAACAATTCTCAGGTTCCTGTACCATTCCAGGAAATTTGCTCTATTAAGCTTGTCCTTCTCAAGGACAGAACGCAGGGAGAGAGTGTTCGTGTTTGTCGACATAGTAATCTACAACATATACAATGCAAAAAATTAATATCATATTATTTTTATCATTTAATTATGCCTTTAATCAAATTATGCTCCCACTGAATTATAGGAATTCTATAGAATCGAGTTATGGATGTGGTCAAACCACATTACTAGATTCATACAAACATGTTATAATTTTTGTGGGACAAGATCCACATCATACTAAGCCTTGAGTTAGCTTTGGCTAAATCGCCCAAGACTTAGTATGATCGGTGGGTAACACATTACCAATTATATCTCTATGCAACTCTTGTTTATATGATCAAGACCCACATTTACAAAAGACCTTGAGTTAGCTTTAGCTAAATCGCCTAAGATTTAGTGTAAATGCGATCTTATCCTATCTTTCCAACGGTTGGAATATCCCTATAGTTCTACTCGATCCAATTGAGTTAACTAGTTTTACTCAATCTAATTGAGCTTACTCTAACCCAAGCTATGATAGGCGGGACCAAGATCGTCCCTCCGCACCCTACCAAGATAATATGCGTTGCTCTGCTTTGGCAGATTCAACAACTACAAATGATCAAGGTAGTGATGGGTATCAAGGACTTGGTAGGCATTTACAAGTTGATTCGATTAAGATCTAATCTAATCGTAATGTGTATCATATACGCATTGAGGCCTTTATTATCCTACACTAGCATGCATCACATACATACAAGCATTATTCTAGCATGCATCATATACATACAAGCATTATTCTACTAGCATGCATCACATACATACAAGCAAAATCAAATATATATATATATATATATATATATATATATATATATATATATATATATATATATATATATATATATATATATATATATAATTAACTGTGATGTGGTCATGGCCCTACTATGATCTTCTCAAGCCAATGAGAAGATCTGACGGTCAACCTAGGGCTAGCGGCTTCTCCAAGCGCTTCCTTTGACCGCCATGTGTCGTCGACACCCTTCTCGTAACTTCGTCTACAAGTGGACTTTCCGCCGCTCTATTTTGTACATTACAAATATGAAACTCGAGTTACATTGGAGTCTAAAACTATTTACAACTAGAATTTTAAAAGAAGAGGCACAACGCACAGGTCGCATACCCTATACAACATGCACAACCACAAAAACGGCACGCAAGCCGTATTATGAATTACAACACATTATCATCCAATCATATTGGGGTTCTTGGGCCATGACCATCATATAATTGTACATAATACTATATATGTATTTTACAGAAAATTTCTATAATTTTTTCTATTTTTTTCAATTTTATTAGTCACCTCTCCATAACGGTCCCGCTAAGCGGTTTCTGGGCGCGATCGCGGGACAAGGCCCCTTTCGGGGATAGGGGCAGCGCCCCTACTCACAAAAATAAACTTTGAGAGTGTCCCTACTAGATCTTACAGAGACTTAAGTCACTGTCCCAAAAATATAAAGTGAGAACTCGCTGTTTCGGAGAGTTTTTCTCGGCGGTCAAAGCCTACAAGTGTCCCAACACTTGTTGCTTCGACTCTTCGAGAAAAATACCAAAAAATTCTATAAAAATAGGAAATTTACATAAACTTAAAAATCTATAATTTTTATATCTAATACAAAAACTACAAATATGAAATACATACATGCTTCGCACGTGGCTCTGATACCACTGTTGGACTTTCCAAGCCGCAAAAACCGCTTTTTGCATTGCGAAAACCTAGGAAGCCCGGCCATGGATCCGTGCGAAGATATAAAAATAAAACATGTATGTGTTTAAATACCCTAGATCTACCTTAGATCTATAAGATGAGAGAATTACCCTCGTAGCGACGCCCTTCGCTTATCCCGCTCGTCCAAATGCTTTGCCGGAACTCAAGAGTGTCAAGTGTACACTCCTCTATTGGTATCCACACAGACAAATGGTGGAGAAAAACAACCTAGAGTGTGCTAGCACCCCAAATTAATTCCCTTCATCAAGTGAAAGTGGTCGGCCACTTCAAAGGGTGGGGGTTACATGCATGCATGTAACTCCAAGAGCCAATGACTCTTGGTCTCCCTCATGAGGTGGGACCATATGATAAGTCCATGATGATGTGGAACACCATCATTGGTCGGCCCACATTCCATGTCACCATGACATGGCAATTGGTCAAGTCAAAATTGACCATTCATCTTCCCTCTCAAGTCAAGTCAAACTTGACCTCTTATCTCCCATGGTTGATCAAATCTAACCACTTGATTCAAGTCAATTTGATTTAATGAATCTCTATTCATTAATTTAAATTGACTCAATGAATTAAATTTAAATTAGACTCATTCAACACTTGAATCGAATTGAGTCTAACTCAATTAGTCTTATTTGGATTGCTCTTAATCCAATTTGGTTCATCCCATGAACTTAATCCTCATGGTTCATCATATGAACCTAATCTCTATCTAATTTCCCTTTGTGTGTGAACCTATAGGTTCTTGTAACATTGGCAATGCTCCTAAACCGATATAGGAACATAAGCAATGAGCGGTATCTTGCAACACATCATTGCTATCCAAGTTACAAGAATGTTGAGCTCCAACATCACCTTTGTGACTACTAATTGTGACTCTCACAATATGTGACAATGTCCCTCTATCCTTGACATCTAGATTGACCAATTGAGGCATAGACCGTGTCTTCCTCGGTACAATCTATATCTTGAACTCAAAGTAGATTCACTCTAATCAAATGAGCTCAATATCTCATATTAACTCATTTGGGCATGACCATGCACTTCGTGGTCTCACTCTATCAAGAATAATGATGTCACTCCCGTCATATAGGAGGGATTGATCGCATCTACAACACTCTCATCCCTCCGCATAATTTGTTACATACCTAGTAATCGCCTTTATAGTCCACCCATTTACGGGTGACGTTTGATGAAGCCAAAGTATGCAACTCCTTATGTAAGGAACCATGGTGACTTCAAGTCCAAAAACTAATAGTCATACTAATAGTCACATGAGAAAGTATATGACACTCATATAACGATTCATGATACTTTCTCATGGTGGGTCATTCAGTATACATTCTCCAATGTATACCCATGTGTCAACTTGATATCTTATATCCATGACTTGTGAGATCAAGTCATCGAGTTGACCTACATGCTAGTCTCTATGCATTAACATTGTCCCTGAATGTTAATACTTGACTAGGAATGATTAAGAGTAGTGTTCTCTATATCATCTCATTATCGATTCAACCAATCGATTGATATAGATAAAACCCTTCTACTCAAGGACGTTATTATACATAGTTTATTTGGCACCAATATAAGTAAATATAATAACCATGCCTTTATAAATAGGAATATGATACAATAAAGTCCATACAACAATCATCACATGATTGGCTCTAGGGATTTCACTAACAAAGGGATCATGTTCTCAAGATGATGGCTCATTTGAATGAGCTAAAAGTGCTTGGAGCTGAGATCGATGGGGAAACCCAGGTCGATATCATTCTTCAGTCTCTATCGAGGAGTTTTAAGCAATTTCTCCTGAATTACAACATGAATAAAAGGTTATATTCATTGGCAGAGCTTCTGACAGAACTCCAGGCGACAGAGGGGTTTTTTCGTCAGAGTGCTCAGGCTCAGGCCATGGTTGTCCAAAAGGTTTCTACTTTAAGCTGAAAGGCAAGAAGAAAAAGAAACAAGGTGGGGCAAAGGTGGCGAGAGGATCTCAAGGAGGAGTGAAGAAGCCAAAAGGCAAGTGCTTCACTTGCAAGCAGACTGGACATTGGAAGAATGACTGCCCCAATCGGAAGCAGAATAAAGGTATATCTTTTGGTTTAGTCGTTGAAACAAATTTAGCGGTGTTATCTATCGGCACCTGGTGTGTAGATACGGGAGCCACTGATCATGTTTGCAATACTTTACAGGGATTCCAGGAAACTAGACAACTGGCTATGGGGAAGATTACCATTTACTTGGGAGATGCTATGAAGGTGGCGGTTGTTGCAGTGGGAGATGTTTATTTAGTTTTTTATAGAAATAAAACTTTGGTTCTGAAAAATTGCCTTTATGTACCTTTATTTAAAAAGAATTTGATTTTAGTTTCTAAATTGTTTTTGGATGGATATTCTATTTCTTTTAATGAAAGAGTTGTTATAAAAAGGAATAGGGAGATTATATGTTCTGGTGCATTGATAGGAAATTTATATACCCTTGAACCAGAAGCTCCCACGATGCAAATAGAAGTAAATAACTCATCTTCTAAATCTAATAAGAGAAAAGAACCTTCGAAAATAAACCAAACATATCTTTGACATCTAAGGTTAGGTCATATTAACCTAAGTAGAATTCAAAGGTTGATAGCTGATGGACCTCTGGGTTCATTAGTGGTGGAAGATTTCCCAACCTGCGAATCTTGCTTGGAAGGTAAAATGACCAAGAGGCCTTTTAAGGCCAAGGGGTATAGAGTCAAAGATATGTTAGAATTGGTTCATTCTGATTTGTGTGGTCCTATGTCTATCCAGGATAGAGGTGGTTTTGAATATTTCATCTCTTTTATAGACGATTATTCAAGATATGGATACATTTACTTGATGCATCGCAAGTCTAAATGCTTTGACAGGTTCAAAGAATTCAAGGCTGATGTGGAGAAACGCCAAGTTAAAAGTACCAAGACACTATGATCTGATCGTGGTGGTGAGTACCTCTTGGAAGAGTTTAGTAATTACTTATCAAAGGCTGGGATTTAATCCCAATTGTCTGCACCTAGCACACCCCAGCAGAATGGTATAGCGGAGCGAAGGAATAGGACTCTTATGGAGATGGTTAGATCGATGATGAGTTATTCTGAGTTGTCAGATTCGTTCTGAGGGTATGCTCTGGATACGGCAGTGTATATTCTGAACTTGATACCATCTAAATCAGTGCCTTCTACTCCCACAGAATTATGGACTGGGAGAAAGCCTAGTCTAAGACATATTCGGATTTGGGGGAGTCCAACACATGTGCTGAAGGTAGATGCTAGTAAGTTAGAACCTCGTACAAAAGTGCACTTGTTCGTTAGCTATCCTAGAGGAACGAAAGGTGGTTTGTTTTATAGTCCTAGAGATCATAGGGTGATCGTTAGCATTAATGCTAGATTTCTGGAGGAAGACTAAGTGATGAACCACAAGCCCATGAGTAAGATTGTTCTAGAGGAATTGAGAGGGGAAGTCACTACTTCAATACCATCGGTATGAGAGGATATACCACAAGTGACTGCACTGCGTGTCATAGAGGATACACAGGTGATACCTCGTCGTAGTGGGAGGGTTGTTAGACAGCTTGACAAATTTATGTTCTTGGGAGAATCTTTTGATTTGGTCCCTGGCGAACATAAACCTGATCCATGGACATATGACGAGGCAATCCAAGATAAAGATACGGTATCTTTGCAAAGTGTAATGAATTCTGAGATAGAATATATGGATTCAAATCAAGTCTGGGAGCTAGTAGAACCACCCAATGCTGTAAAAACTATTGGATGAAAGTGGATCTACAAAAGAAAGAGAGGAATAGACGGGAAGGTTGAGACCTTCAAAGCAAGGCTTGTTGCGAAAGGGTATACTCAAAAAGAGGGCATCGATTATAAGGAGACTTTTTCGCCGGTAGCCATGCTTAAGTCTATCCGGATTCTCTTATGTATTGCTGCTCATATGAATTATGAGGTGTGGCAGATGGATGTCAAGACAGCTTTCCTTAATGGAAGTCTTGAGGAAAACATCTATATGGAGCAACCAGAGGGATTTATTACAAAGGGCAAAGAGCATCTTGTGTCCAAGCTTAATCGGTCCATTTATGGATTGAAGCAAGCTTCGAGATCTTGGAACATCTGTTTTGATGAGGTAATCCAGTCTTATGGATTTATTCAAAGTCCGGATGAGTCTTGTGTATACAAGAGATGTGACGGAAACATAGTGGTATTTCTTGTACTATATGTAGATGACATTTTGCTAATTGGCAATAATGTTAAGGTGTTATCAAACATAAGGGTATGGTTGTCCAAACAGTTTGATATGAAGGACTTGGGAGAAGTGGGACACATCCTTGGGATCAAGGTTATAAGGGATTATATGTTGGTATACCAGGCAGATCAATTACTCCCTGTGGGTTACACAGATTTCGACTTCCTATCAGATAGGAATAATAGTAAGTCTATCTCAGGTTTTGTGTTTACTTTGGGAGGTGGAGACATTGTATGGAGGAGTGTCAAGCAAAAATGTGTGACGGACTCTACCATGGAAGCTGAGTATGTGGCAGCCTCTGAGGCAGCCAAAGAAGTTGTATGGCTCAGGAACTTCTTGATGGACTTGGATGTGATTCCTAGTTTACCCAGAACTATCACAATTTATTGTGATAACAGTGGTGCAGTTGCAAACTCAAAGGAACCACGAGCCCATAAGACAAGTAAACACATAGAGCGCAAGTACCACCTGATACGAGAAATCGTAAAGTGAGGATAAGTTGTTGTAACCAATATTTCATCAAAGGATAACCTGGCAAATACTTTCACTAAGACCCTTCCAACGAGAGTTTTTGATAGGCATGTGGAGGGAATGGGAATCAGATGTATGGCAGTATGAGAACAACATAGTCTTTTAGTATAAGTGAGAGATTATTGGGATGTATACTGAAAAGTCTATCTTTTGTATCAACATCTTTATTTTTGAAATAAGAATCACATAATCATTGTTTTCATATTTATGGTTATGCATATTGTCTGATACATTACATTGTAGATAACATGGTGTGTAGTGTCACATGAGAGATCATGTTATCAGTTCCTTGTAGAGTATAAGTAGAGGCTCACAACCAAGATGGTTTTGGACAAACCATTGGTATGGTTGTAGTGTGATTTGGTATTGGTTTGTCTTGACTATAGAATTATACTAGTACACTTTGTGTGTATTGAGCAGAACCGACTTAGAGGTGATTCGATTTATTGCTGACTACATAATTGAATCAAACCTTGAATATTATGGTGTACATGCTCTTAATCCCGATATAATAATGGGCACATGTACTTAGTATTTATTTCTTTGATTTATCAATGGGTGAGATTTATAGATTAAATCGATAGGCTCGATAAGTTGGGAAATGATATTATTTACATGGTGTGCCATTGATTATAGGAGGAAACCGTGTCCTATATATTAGGATGATGATGTCCCCTTGAGGAGCTCATAAGGTTCATCATGTAAACCCAGCAGGTGGACTTAGTCCGACATGATGATAAGGTTGAGTGGTACTACTCATGGAGTTAGATGTTGATTAATTAATTGTCAGTAAATTAATTAATTGACGGACATTCGAGATCTTAAATACGGGGAGATATTTGTACAATTAATATATGGAGCCCATATTTATTTATGGGGTTGGTGAGGTAGATCAATGATAATCCTCTAGTGAAATGGATTATCATTAATGGATCAAATTTTATGTGGGCCGAATCCATTGGGTGGCCAAGATCCAACTCCTCTTCATGGTCCCTATTGTAGCCCCTATTAAAACCCTCATGAAGCCTAGATCCGACGGTGGAGATTAAATCTCTAGATCCGACGGTAGAGATTGAAAGGAGGCTTAAGCCTAACTCTATAAAAAGGGGGCCAAGGCTTGGGTGCAAAGGGATATAGAGAATTCTAGGGTTTTTCTTCCTTGGTTTTTGGGCAGCAAGATATTGGAGGTTAGGGTTTTGTATCCTTGGCCGACGGCTAGGGTTTGGTGGATTCTCCTCCCTTGGTCGGCGCCCTCCATTGAAGGTTGTCGGCGCTCATCCATTGAAGCAAGGCAGGCGCTCATCTCTTGAAGCAAGGTCGACGTTCATCCATTGAAGTTGGCCGGTGCTCATCCCTTGAAGCAAGGCCGGTGCTCATCCCTTGAAGCAAGGCCGGCGCTCAACCCTCTCCCTCTCCTTAGGGTCGGCGGACACCAAGGAGTTTGTCTTTGGTGGTTGGGGCAAGTAAGGAGAAGAAGGGTGCTTTTTCTTCTTCCTTTTGTTCGGAGCGAACAAGGAAAGGAAGATATGCGATCTAGTAGGCTTCATCTCTTGGAGGATTGTTGCCCACACAACGTCCAAGACGAGGATAGGACATACAATAGAAGACCTTGAGGTAAACAAGAGGTATAATTCTTGTTTTGGTTTTCTTTTGTTTCTTTGTATGATGTATGTAATTGCATGTGGCTAATTTACTTGGACCTCGAAGACAAATACAAAAACCGATGATCTGTACATCATCTATTCTGCGGCTAGTCGAGGAAAAGAGTTAGGTTGCTTGAACAACTAGTTTGTTTAAGAGACCTCTGTAATCGAATAGCACGATGATGGATCGGTAGCTTGGGTAATCCCTCTTCATCTTGGATTAATTTTTTTAATCCGGGGACGTAAATGGTATCGCCATGCACAAGCAATCGAGGTGAAGTTAGAAGCGAAGCTTCGTCCCTTCACTTCAACCCTCTGATCGATGAGATCAAGATCCAACAAAAAAGGCCATATCACCCCAAGATAAGGGGATCAAGTTTGACCTTCATCGAAGCTGACAATTTGAATAATAGTCGATTGATTTCCCTAATCAGTCGACTGATACCACCAGCAGTCAACTGCCAATAGTCAAGAGTCGACTGTCATCTTGTTTACTCAATTGCAACAGAGAGTTAGTCTGAAACATACAAGTAAAGGTAAATTCGACGGCCACTTACCATTCGATCTCAACCTAGACCTTCCATTGGAAGTCTTAGTCGGATCGCCGCCTAAGGAGGTTCCCGTACAAAGGACCCAACCTCACCTTTACTCACACTCGAGCTTACCTCTGGCTCTTGTAGCTTGGCTTCCGGTCTTCACTTGGGTTCTTCGACTCCATCCGAAGTTCTCCCGGTGTTGCCTAACCACCACGGTTTCTTGACTCGAGATTCTTCGAGTGTCGCCGACCTTTAGCTCAGCTTAATCATTTCTGCACACTTAGTTCAACTCATTAGATAACAATATGACCTTAACTTTGGGTATTTGCCATAATCAAAACCTAGGTTCGATTATCTAGTGCCACTGCACCAACACAAAGTTCCTTAGAATTTTCAAAGGGACCGACTCTTTTGAGCTCTTCTTTGGTAAGTCTGCATTACAAGGTGTTAAGGGCCTTGCAATTGACTTGAGCTAGTTTTCTTATGTTCGCGGTCCATTTCTCCGGTTCTAATAACTCTCCCGAGTCGTCTACCAGAGAGACGAAATGTTTTTTAATTGAAAACCATATCTCGAGGTTGATTTTCATGTAGCACTCCATTCACCTCTTCCAATAGGAAAAGTCTTCTCCATTAAAGAGAGGAGGGCGAACGATGTTGTACCTTTCTAAGTACGACATTACTAATTAATATATTTTTTATTAAATTGTTATTTAAATTAATTTAATTAATATTCATAAATATTCTTAGAGCTACTCAAATTAAGCAATATTGTATTGTGCACAAAGAATACTAAAGCAAGACAAATATTAAAAATTTATTCTAGTGAAAAATAAATATTAAATTTAATGTAAAAATTATTCTAAGACAAAAATGCTAAAACTAAAGAAAATTTCTAATGCTCTCATTGGCGGTTTCACCAAAATCGGAGCGCTTTTGCTCTGATTCCAATTGCTGGATTGGAGTTGTCCGAGAGATGGGGGTGAATCTCAAAATATTAAAAATTTCCTTTTAAAAACATATTTTATCTTTTAAGAAATTAAAGAGTAATTGCAGCGGAAAAATAAATATGACAAGACTATTTTACTTGGTTCACAACCTTAGTAGGGTTGCTAATCCAAGGCTCGTAGTTCTCCGAGAGCTACCTCAATGGGCAATCACTAAAAATCCCTCCGATTCGAAACTCTCAAACTCGGAGGGTATTCTCTTTACAAAGATGAGAGGGAAAGGTAACACATTACCTTCCTTCTAGAAATTAAATACAAGAGCGAAAAGTAAATACAATGTAAAGCTTATACCGACACTCCTTTTGAATGTAAAAATATAGCTAGAAATGCGAAGTGTTGGCGTGTAGATGCTCTCACGGATTAGGAATTCTTGCAACAACACTTAGAAGTGGTAGATAAGTTATTTTTGAATCTGGTAGTGCATTTCTTTTATAAGGCATTTCCAATCGACTGGAATGCCCTCCAGTCGACTCCACATCAGCCCGTCGATATGGTACTTAGGCCTTCCCAGTTGATTGGACCTGTTCTAGTCGACTTCAAGTCACCTAACTCTACATCGGGAAGTTTTCCTTTCCAGTCGACTTGACCTCCCCAGTCGACTAGAACTCTTTCCATCTGGGCTGCTAGATCTTCGATCGATCACTAGTTAATCATGTTGGTGCAATCGACCTAGGTTGACTCGAGTTTGACTCGAGTAGTACCTTGATAGTATTTTGATGATAGACAAAACTCATGACATGGGATTGTCATGGAAAAGTCCAACATGGTGTTGGAATGGAAAATACAAGCATAGAGCTTGGTGTGGGAATGTCCAACATGGGGTTGGCATGGAAAATCCAAGCATGGTGCTTGGTGTGGAAAAGTCCAAAGCATTGCGAAGTCGTGCACTTGGTGCTTGGTGAGAAATGCATTGCGAAGTCATGCGCTTGGTGCATGTGAGAAGTCTTGAGGACTTGGTAAGTTCATTAGGCTCGGGGTCCTTAAGTCGGTGAAGGATGGCATTACGAAGTTGTGCGCTTGGTGCATCCGAGGGACCGTCGGACAGGGAGCGAATGGAGTGAGACCAAAGGGAAGAATACTTCGAGGGCAAGAGACGCGAAGGATGGCATTGCGAAGTCGTGCGCTTGGCGCATCCGAGGGACGTAGGTCGAGGGAAGAGAGCTTCGGTGGGGAACTCCATGAGGGATTATGTGGACTTGGCCAAGTGGCTAAGACTGAGTGTCGGAGGCTCAAACTTGATGTTTGAGGGTTTACCCGATGGTCGGATGCTCAAACAACTTGGTGTTTGAGGTTTTACCCGATAGCAGTCGACTGGCATAGGTGCCGGTTCGACTGATCCAAGTCGACTAGGGTTCGACTGGTGTTAGACTGCAAGTTTTGTGCTTGGCAGTCAACTGCCATGGACTGGCAGTCGACTGATGTCGACAGCAGTCGACTGCCGAGGGATGGTAGTCGACTGATGGGAGTATCGCGAGCACAGAATGCTCCGTAGCCGACTGGGTAGTCGACAACTAGGTCACCAGTCGACTAATGGGCATGATCAGTCGACTGGTAGGTGATCCGTTGAAACTTATCTAACGTGGATCTGGCCATTGTGAGACAACGGCTACAGAGGCAGTCGACTGGTGCCTTTTGGCAGTCGACTGCAGGGCGCAAAAATAGCTTGATGCAGGTTATAAATGGAGCTCAAGTGGGAGGATTTCGTCAAGACTTTAAGGAAGCGATCGGAGGGGAATTGCTGCTGCATTCCAGTCTTTCAAGAGTCATCCAAAGCAAGCAACAAGAAAGGGTTCAAAGCAAAGAGTTATAAAGCGTTCTTTACTTGTATTTCTTGTAGTATTACTGTTGTAATAGCTTGTGAGAAGTTTCTCCACCTCTGACGTGTAGTCGAGAAGGAGTTTAGTTAGTGTCGTGCGCATAACTAGAGCTCGGTGAGCTCGCCCATGGAGTAGGAACCATTCGGTTCCGAACCACGTATATCGTGTGTGTTGCGTATGCTTATTTGTTGTTAGTATTATTATTGTTTCTATTGTTTCCTCTGCGCTAACGACAATCGTAGGAAAGCAACGCAATGAGAACGAACGAATTCCACCATCGAACGATTGAGGGCTATTCACCCCCCCTCTAGCCGGCCCCATACACATCGATCGATCCCCTACAAGTGGTATCAGAGCCAAGGCGCTTGTCGAGGACTAATCACCGACCCAAGCACTACAAAATGGCCGGCTACAACCTTCAACCACCAAAGTTCAAAGGAGATTTTCTATGGTGGAAAAGAAAAATGGAGGTATATATAGAAACCGATTTTGATTTTATGCTAATCTTAGAAAACGGTTTCGAATTGTCTAGGGATGAAAGAAATAGGCAAATTGAGAAGTCAAGGTGGACCCAAGACCAAATCAAGGACTTCGAGACAAATCTCAAGGTAATCGAATTACTTAGTGATTTAATTCCTAACAATATTTGGTCTAGGATGGGTAATTTTAGGAATGCAAATGAATTATGGGATAAAGTAATGAAATTCCAAGAAAATTCCCAATCGGCACAAGTAGAGGAGAATGTCGAGGAAGAAGCACACATCACATTTGAAGATGTTGATGATTTGGTGGAGACCTCCACCTCTAGCATTGAGGGGGAGGAAAGGGTTTCTATTCTGGAGCAAAGTCAAAACGAAGCATCTACCTCCGGAAGATGTGATCAAGAAGAATCCTCCACCTCCCTAGGTAACTCAAGTGTTGTTATTTTAAATAAAAATCACATAATATGCTTTGAGTGTAGGGAGAAAGGGCATTACAAGAGCAAATTCCCTAAATTGGCTAAAGAAAAGGCATCGGTACCAAAAGTCAACCCAAAGTCAAAGGATGCCGAAGTCCCCACAACTAGAAGCAAAGAGCACATTGTGTGCTTTAAATGCAATCAAAAGGGGCACTACCGAAGCCAATGCCCTAGGGAGAGGAAGAAAGGGCAAGAGGGTGTATATCATGTAGGGGGAGCTCCTAAAGCTAACCCTAAGGTAAATTTAATTATGCACCTTCAATTCCTAAAGTTAAAAAGCATGCTAAGAATTATTTTAGCTCTCTTGCAATCATTAATGAAAAGCATGCTAGTAGGAATAAATATGTGTGTTTAGGTGCTAAGCATGTTAGTTTTTCTAAGGAAACCTAGGACTCAAAACACTAGACCCATTTTACCTAAAGAGTCCATTAGAAGAGTTGAAAACCATCTAGGCATTAACCTTAAGAAGGGTAGTCACATGCCTAAGAAGAAGAATATTTTCCAAAAGATAAATGAAAACTCAAAATTGGGAAAATTAGAACTAGAAAACCAAGTCTTGAGGTCAAGACTTGAGAGAATGGAAAAGACCCTTAGAATCATAGAAAATTCAATTCTAGGGTCAAATGCCCAAAAGTCAAGACCTAGGGTTCAAAAACGGTCTAAGGGCAAGGAAGGTTTGGGTCACAAACCTAAGCCCAAGAAGACATATCATAACATTCCATTTAATTATGGAACAATTTCTAGGTCTAGAAAAACCAAGGCTAATAGGGAAGTTATCCCTAAGACTAGCCATGGTATTTGCTTAGTGGCTAAGGACTTAAGGAAAACCAAGAAAGTCACTAAGAAGGTAAAATGAGGAGTCACCTCTAGAGTTGACCTAGGAAAGACCCAAAAGGCTATGGCTTTAAAGCCAAAAAGGGTCATTAGGAAGGTATCTAGGGAGGTTATCCCTAGTGAATACCTTGTTAACCCAAGGAGCTCCAATAGGTATTGGGTTCCTAGAAGCGTGATCGATTCACGCTAGATGGGTTAAGGTGTGTCAACCCTAAATGGATGGGTAGTTAACCTAGCCATGGTGAGTTGACACATTAGGGTGTGCCAATGTGCTTGAGAATTTAAAAATGATTAAATTGGCACAATTAGGTCTTAGAGGTATTGGTGTGCCATTTTGGGTTTTTGGCACACTAGGGGGAATGATGGTATTATGGCAAAATGGGGTTAATTCATAGAAATGGCATTTTGGATTTAACACTTAGGTATTTTATACCTGAGTATATTTTACTTGCCATGATTTATTTTCCTTGCCATGTCATGACATCATTTTCATTTTTATCTATAAAAATATCATGATCATGTTTAGAATTATTTTTAGATGTCATGTATGCTTAGATTTATTTCGCATGCCATGACACCATGATTTTGGAATATGCTTTTATCTATATCATATTTATGTCATAATCATCATCATACATATAACTAAAATGAAATTATGGACTATGGCATGATTTGATGGGAATCAAATAATATTGCCTAGAAATATGCATGAGACCATTAAAAAACAAAAACCCACACCTCACTAGATTAATTGACTTGTATGTGTTTTACACATCTAGATACAAGTTGTTGGTGCAATCGGCCCAGGTCACGATTGACCAGGACTCGAGTTTGGCTCGAGTGATGTTTTGATGTGTTTTGATGTTTCGACAAAAACATATGACAATGTAATTGTCATTTGGTAAAGTCCAAGTCTTGAGTACTTGGCATGGAAAGTCCAAGTGGGACACTTGGCATTGGGAAAAGTCCAAGCATGGGTCTTGGCAATGTAAAGTCCAACATGGGTTGGCAAGGGAAAGTCCAAGCATGGTCTTGGCATTTGAGAAATCCAAGCATGGTATTGGCATGGAAAGTCCAACATGGGTTGGCATTTGAAGTCCAAGGGGATTGATATTGGCGGCGTAAAGTCCAAGCGGTAGTCTTGGCAGCATAAGTCCAATGGTTGGCGGCGTAAAGTCCAAGCGGAGTCTTGGCGGCGTAAGTCCAATGTGCCTTGGCGGTGTAGACACCGTTAGCATGACATAGCCGACGGAAGCACCTGAAGGCTAGCGCGATGGATGAACAAGTCATGGATGACTTGGAGGGATCCGAGAGGCATGAGGCTGATGGAGGTGGCTAGAAGGCTTAGGTCTAGGCTAAGGGTGGTCTAGCAAGTATGGGGGAACCATACTTGAGTTAAAACCTCATGTTTGAGGTGTGCCAGTCGACTGGTGCCATGTGGCAGTCGACTGGACCGAGTCAACTAGGGTTTGACTACGGGTTATGGCCTAGCAGTCGACTGCCATAGGTTGGCAGTCGTGATGCTTCAGCGATCGATCGTCGTCGATCGGCGACCGGTGCTCGAAATTCGCCGAGAATGGAGTCGAGACTCGGTCAGTGAGGACTCCATCGGTCGTCGATGGTCACAATCGATCGATGGTAGTTCCGTTGGACTTATCCAACGTGGAACTACCCGTTGTCTCACGACAACGATGGCATCGATCGTGATGGTCTCGATCGATCGATCGACTTTTCCAAAGAGTTGAAGCTATATATGGAGCTCGTGGTGGAAGAAAAAGGCATGGTTCTTTGAGGCGATTTGGGGCGAGTTGCTGCTGCAATTCAGGGTCTCCAAGTGCTACTCGATCAACCAAGTGATCAAGCATTCAAAGAGCATTTGTAAAGTGTTTCCTTTACTTGTATTGCTTTGTATTTCACTATATTGCTTGTATTCATTTGATTATTGTTGTAATCATATTGTACGAGGTTTCTCCACCTCCGGAGTGTTCCGAGAAGGAGTTATTTGATAGTGGTGTGTGATTGGCATCGCTAGGGCTCATTTGAGCCCGATCCGTGGAGTAGGAACCGTGCGGTTCCGAACCACGTTATATACTCGTGTTAGCGTGTTGTGTTTTCATTATTGTTATTGTATTATTTCTAGCAGATTTGTAGACACAACCGCGATTGAATTCCATTGACGCTAATCACCCCCCCTCTAGCGTTACAAAGGTCCTAACAAGTGGTATCAGAGCCCGGGGCTCTTCTACGGACTAACCGCCGAGAGTTGAAGAAGCTAGAGGGAAGAATATGGAATTTCAAGAAAAATTGGGTGAAGACGTCAACATCCCACCTTCCTTCAACCGCGAACATTTCGCGTATTGGAAAGGTAGAATGCAATATTTTCTAATGACAAATATAGAAAATTGGTTTGCCGTGACTATAGGTTTTGATGCTCCGAGAGGAGAAAACGGCGAAATCCTCAAGATGAAGAGATGGACCGAGGAGCAACGGGAAAATTAAGACAACCGTTAAGGTAACAAAAATGCTAATTGATTTGATACCTAACGATATTTTGTCTAGATTAGGAAGCTATAGGGATGCCAAGGAATTGTGGAACAAGTTGATCAAGTTCCACGAAAATCCCGAATCGGTCCAAGAAGATTCGGAAGAGGAGGAGACCGAAGAAGAGAGCTCATCCTCAAGTGAAAGTGAGGAATCGGGAGGAAGTGAGGAGTCAACTTCCGGATCGGAAGAGGAAATAGAAGAGGAGGAGAGACCATCCTCGATACCGGAGCAACCTCAAGAAGAGCCTTCAACATCCGGTCAAGATGAAGAAGCTCAAAGTCCAATTCCGGTCTCCACCACCATCGGTAACTCAAACACCTCAATTCAAAATAAAAATAATATAATGTGTTTTGAGTGTAGGGAGTATGGGCATTATAAGAGCAAATGCCCAAAGAGGATCAAGAAAGCTCCTCCGGCACCTAAAAGTCAAGAAAAGTCAAAGGATGCCGGTTCCCCAAGTCAAAAGAGCAAGGAGCACGTGGTGTGCTTCAAGTGTCGACAACCGGGACATTTCCGGAGTCAATGCCCAAGGGGGAGCAAAAAGACCCAAGAAGGAGCATTACAAGTAGGGGGAGCCTCTAAGGAAAACCCTAAGGTAAAATTTGTTAATGCACCTTCAATTTCTAGGCAAAAGCATGCTTTTAATTCTCTTGCCATTTATCATAAAGAGCATGCTAGAAATAACAAACATATTTGTTTAGGAGCTAAGAAGGTACACCTTAATAATAAGGAGAAATTTGGGACTAATGTCCCTAGAAAAACCATACCTAGGGAATCTATTAAGAAAATACAAGAACATCTAGGTATTAACCCTAAATGGACTAGGCATATGCCTAAGAAGTCCAATGCCCAAGATTTAAATCAAAATTCTAAAATTGGGCAATTAGAATTAGAGAACCAAGCCTTGAGGTCAAGGCTTGAGAAATTGGAAAAGACCCTAAACAAGATACAAAATCAATTTCAAGGGTCTAATTGTCAAACTTTTAGGTCAAGAAGTCAAAGTCAACATCTAGGACCTAAGAGTCAAAAGTCAACCAAGGGCAAGAAAGGTTTGGGTCACAAACCTAAGCCTAAGGTGGCTTACCATAGTGTTCCATTTGACTATGGAACACTAACTAGGTCTAGGAAGACCAAGGTCAATAGGAAGTCATCTCTAGAGTTGACCATGGTGTGTGCCTAGTGGCTAGGGTTTCTAGGAAACCTAGGGTGGCCACTAAGAAGGTTGCAAGGAGTTACCCTAGAGTCAACCTAGGTAAGACCCAAATGACCAAGGCTACCAAGCCTAGGAGGGTCATTAGGAAGGTATCTAGGAGGTTATCCTAAGGAATACCTAATTAACCCTAGGAGCTCAAATAGGTTTTGGGTTCCTAAGAGCGTGATTGATTCACGCTAGATGGGTTAGTGTGCCAACTTTAAATGGAAGGGTAGTTAACCTAACCATGGTTAAGGTGGCACTTTAGGTCATTTTCAAGGATGAGGTGACCTTGGAAATACAATTGAATCATAATCCTAAAAGATTTTAGGATGTGCCAATATTAATTATGAAGTTTGATAAAATGATCAAATTGGCACAATTTAGGTTTAGAGGTTAGTGTGCCATTTTGGGTTTTGGCACACTTGGGAGAAAAATAGTAATATGGCAAAATGAACTTAATCCCAACAAATGACAATTAATATTAAAATTTAGGTATTGCTATACCTATATATTTTATATGCCATGCTTTGTTTGCCATATAACATGCCATGACATCATGCTTACTTCTATCATTTATATGTCATGTGTATGCTTAGGGTTAGATAAATGTCATGTGTTTTAGATTTTATCTTATGCCATGACATCATGATTATGAGCATATGTCTATTTATATTATTTCAAATGCCATAATCATTCATGCATTTAGGATAATTTGATTAAAATTGATTTAAGGACAATGGCATGACTTGAAGTCCCATTTATAAGGGAATCAAGTAGGGTTGCCTAGAAAAATGCATGAAACCCTAGTTTAGGGTGAGCAAAACCCACATCTCACATCCAATTGACATGTATGTGTATTTATACACCTTAGATACATGTGAGATGCTAGGATATGAGTTGAGTTCAAGGTGCATCTAGTTGAACCAAAACTCATCTTATTTTTATTTGTGGATCATTGGGAAAGCTTGTGTACAAGTCATGTGCATAGAGCCCAAGAATTATGGTCCAAGATAAGGTTTGAAAACATTTTAAAATCATTTTGAAAAACCTTGGTGAAGTCTATCTTTCGATAGCAATCACCATTGATGAAGTTGATACAAAGTAGGGCCAAAACATTGTAAATTTCAATGTTCTTGAACTTTGTACCAATGTCACTATTTAATGGGTAAAATAATTTTCAAACATTTTTCACCCATTGTATTGGTCATAAGTATTATACGTATCAAATTTCGTGATTTTTCGATAAACGTATAATTATTTATGATTTTTTGAAATTTTGATAATCAAAATCGGTCGAGCTTCTTGGGTGGCGATCGATGATGGTATGGCAATGATCATTGTTATCGTGAGTCGACTGCCAAGGCTGATTTTGGGTTGACAAGGTTTGTTTAACCCGAATTCAGTTACAGTAAAGGTCCCTAACCACTCCTAACCCTAGGATATGCTTTGGGAAGCATTATGAAGGGTGAAAATTCATTAGATATGGATTTGGAGAGGTGTTAGGTCAAAGTATCAAATTGAGGTGGTGGAAAGTTCAATGTTGAATTTCCAACCTTAATTTTGATGATTTAGAGTTCCTATTGGCTTAGGGACTCCCCAAGGACATTGTTGGTGCAATGGTCAAGGGGGAGCAAGCCTTTAGGGGGAGGTATCCATCTTGGGATGATGGATGTGTTTTTCTCCTTGAAAAGGAGAAGTTATGGGAATGTTATCAATTTGGGAAATTGATGGATTTTTAAAAAACCCAATTTGGAAATTGGGAGAGTGAATAGGATTGCCTCTCTTGAGTGATATGGGAATTATCACTAGGAAGATGGTAGGCATCCTAAGTATTTTTGGACCAAGGGGGAGATTGTAAGATCTCATTGGGACATGAGACATTGACCTCCTTGGAGAGAAAACCTTTTTGATGTTAGTCAAAAAGGGGGAGAATGTTTGGGGGAGAACATTTGGGATAATTGGTAAAGGATTTGAGTTAGTATTCTAACTCAATTATTTGTTTGGTTTTTGTCAAACATCAAAAAGGGGGAGATTGTTGGTGCAATCGGCCCAGGTCACGATTGACTGTGACTCGAGTTTGGCCTGAGTGATGTTTTGATGTGTTTTGATGTTTCGACAAAAACATATGACAATGTAATTGTCATTTGCAAAGTCCAAGTCTTGAGTACTTGGCATGGAAAGTCCAAGTGGGACACTTGGCATTGGGAAAAGTCCAAGCATGGGTCTTGGCAATGTAAAGTCCAACATGGGTTGGCAAGGGAAAGTCCAAGCATGGTCTTGGCATTTGAGAAATCCAAGCATGGTCTTGGCATGGAAAGTCCAACATGGGTTGGCATTTGAAGTCCAAGGGGATTGATATTGGTGGCGTAAAGTCCAAGCGGTAGTCTTGGCAGCATAAGTCCAATGGTTGGCGGCGTAAAGTCCAAGCGGAGTCTTGGCGGCGTAAGTCCAATGTGCCTTGGCGGTGTAGACACCGTTAGCATGACATAGCCGACGGAAGCACCTGAAGGCTAGCGCGATGGATGAACAAGTCATGGATGACTTGGAGGGATCCGAGAGGCGTGAGGCTGATGGAGGTGACTAGAAGGCTTAGGTCTAGGCTAAGGGTGGTCTAGCAAGTATGGGGGAACCATACTTGAGTTAAAACCTCATGTTTGAGGTGTGTCAGTCGACTGGTGCCATGTGGCAGTCGACTGGACCGAGTCAACTAGGGTTTGACTGCAGGTTATGGCCTAGCAGTCGACTGCCATAGGTTGGCAGTCGACTGATGGCTGAGCGATCGGCCCGATCGATCGATCGGCGACCGGTGCTCGAATCGGCCACGAGAATCGGAGTCGAGACTGATCGGTCGAGTGAGGACTCCATCAGTCGACTGATGGTCACAATCAGTCGACTGATGGTAGTTTCGTTGGACTTATCCAACGTGGAACTAGCCGTTGTCTCACGACAACAGTGGCATCAGTCGACTGATGGTCTCGATCAGTCGACTGATCGACTTTTTCCAGCACAGGTTGAAGCTATATATGGAGCTCATGGTGGAAGAAAAAGGCATGGTTCTTTGAGGCGATTTGGGGCGAGTTGCTGCTGCAATTCAGGGTCTCCAAGTGCTACTCGATCAACCAAGTGATCAAGCATTCAAAGAGCATTTGTAAAGTGTTTCCTTTACTTGTATTGCTTTGTATTTCACTATATTGCTTGTATTCATTTGATTATTGTTGTAATCATATTGTACGAGGTTTCTCCACCTCCGGATTGTTCCGAGAAGGAGTTATTTGATAGTGGTGTGTGATTGGCATCGCTAGGGCTCATTTGAGCCCGATCCGTGGAGTAGGAACCGTGCGGTTCCGAACCACGTTATATACTCGTGTTAGCGTGTTGTGTTTTCATTATTGTTATTTTATTATCTATATTCCGCTGCGCTAACGAATTTGTAGACACAACCGCGATTGAATTCCATTGACGCTAATCACCCCCCCCCCCTCTAGCGTTACAAAGGTCCTAACACAAGTGAGATGTTTAGGGAAAATGAATTAAAGGTTTCAAAAAAATTTTGAAAACATTTTGAAAAACCTTGGTGAAGTCTATCTTTTGATAGCTATCACCATTGAATGGGATGATACAAAGAGGGCTCTTTATTGAAGCTTTTCTTAACTTTTAGACTTTGTGTCAATCTCTTAATTTAGTGGGTAAAATAATTTTCAAATATTTTTCACCCATAGTGTTTATGATAAGTAATATACATACCAAATTTCAAGAATTTTAAACTTATGTATATTTACTTATGGATTTCAGAAATCCATTTTTGAAATGTTGAAAATTACAAATACAGTTATCAGTCAACTGATGGGGGTGGCAGCCGACTGATTTCTGAATTCAGTCGACTGCCCAAGCTGATTTCGGGTAAACCTTGTTGGTTAGGCCCATGTTCAGCTAGGTTAAGGTCCCCTAACCACTCCTAACCCTAGTATATGCTTGGGAGAGCATTAGAAAGGGTGGAAATCCATTGGACATGGATTAGGAGAAGGGTTTAGGGAGAGTATCAATTTTAAGGTGGATGAGAGTTCATTGTTGAACTTTGCCTTAATTTTGATTGGTTAAATGTTCCTATTGGCTTAGGGACTCTCCAAGGACATTGTTGGTGCAATGGTCAAGGGGGAGCAAGTCTCTAGGGGGAGGTATCCATCATGGTAAGATGGATGTGTATTTCCTCATGGGAGGAAAATTGGGTTGCCTCTCTTTAAGTGATATGGGATCTCTAGAAAGATTGTAGGCATATGTTCCTTCAAGGGAGAGATTGTAAGATCTCATTGGGATATGAGACATTCATACCCTTGGGGAGGACCTTTTTGATGTATTATCAAAAAGGGGGAGAAGTTACCAATTAGGGTTCGTTGGAATTCTCATTGGGATATGAGAATTGCCAATATGGAAGAATTGGTAGACTTGAGATGGTAGTTTTATCAATCATCAAAAAGGGGGAAATTGTTGGTGCAATCGGCCTAGGTTGACTCGAGTTTGACTCGAGTAGTACCTTGATAGTATTTTGATGATAGACAAAACTCATGACATGGGATTGTCATGGAAAAGTCCAACATGGTGTTGGCATGGAAAATCCAAGCATGGAGCTTGGTGTGGGAAAGTCCAACATGGGGTTGGCAAGGAAAATCCAAGCATGGAGCCACTACAAAAATACATGAATTTAGCAACGAAATTTAGCGACGAAAATAATTTGTTGCAAATTTGCAACAATTTTTGCGACGAATTCGAAAATTTGTCGCAAATTTGTAACGAAATTTACGACAAAAATTTTTTTATTGCAAACTTATTACATTTCCAATAAATTTATTTTCTTCACAAATATAGTCGCAAATTTGCGACGAAAATGATATTTCATGGCAAATTTGCGACGAAATGTCAAATTCGTTGCAAAAGTTTGCAACGAATCTTGGATTCGTTGCCATTTTTGCAACGAATCCGGGATTCGTTGCAAACTTTTGCAATGAATCCCGGATTCGTTGCAATTTTTGCGATAAATTTAGGAACGTAAGTTTTTCATCGGACAATTTCAATTATTTGGAAAAAATAACGGCGGGATAACTTTGCGACGAATTTTATATTCATCGCCAATTTGGCAATGATTTTTATTTTCGTTGCTAATTTTGCGACGAAAAATTAAATTCATCGCAAAATATTGTGACGAAATATAAAGTCGTCGCTGAATCTGCAACGATTTAATAATTCGTTGCAAATTTTGCAACGAATATTAAATTAGTCGTAAAATTAGCGACGAATATTTCATTCGTTGCCAAATTTCTAATTATCAATATCTCCTCACTTTCCCTTTCCCTTTCTCTTTTCATTTTCGCCGATCCGATCCCTCCGAAATCCTGGTACATATCTCTTCCCTTTCTCCGCTCTTTCGGCCAGAGAAGATCCGGCGTCCTCGCTCCTGCCTGTCGTCGCGAGCTCGTGTCGTCCTTCCGCGCGAGGAGACGACCGCAAGCACGCGTCATCGTGCTCGCGGCCGCCTGCCGCGAGCACGACGCCGCGAGCACGAATCGCGACCATGCATCGTGCTCGCGCCGGGTGGTCACGAGCTCACGCGCGCTCACGGAAGAGCTCGCAGCTGTGAGCATGCGTCGTGCTCGCGGTCGGCCGCCGCGAGCACGCGGAGCACGCATCATGCTCACGGTCGACCGCCGTAAGCACGTGCGAGCTCAGACACTGCGAGCACGCGCGAGCTCAGTCACTGCCGGCCGCCGTGAGCATGCGCGAGCTCAGACACTGCGAGCTCACCCGCGAGCACGCGCGAGAGCTCGCTGCCTCGAGCTCGTGCATGCTTGCGGGGGAGCTCGCGGTCGCGAGCTCGCGCGTGCTCGCGATCGTGAGCATGTGCGAACTCAGACGCCGCGAGTACGCGCGAGCTCTCCCGTGAGCACGCGCAAGCTCGCAGCCGCGAGCACGCGTCGTGCTCGCACCCGCGGCACGCCGGCCGCGTCATGGCCGGCGCCGCCACGAGCTCGCGGGCCCGCATCGTGCTCGCGGTGCTGGCGGGCGTCTTGCCATGAGCACGCGATGCGTGCTTGCGGCGGCCGTGATCGGCCACCGCCACGCGTCGGTTACGGCAGCGATACGCGGCAGGGACGTCGCAGATTTGGCGCGTATGTGCCACGCAAGTCACGCTACGGCACGGCTGTCGTCGATGGCACGACGTCGGTGGCGCGATCGCGGGCACGACGCAGCTGGCACGATGCGCGATGCGGCACGGCGGCGGTAAGTGGCGGTGGCACGGCGCAGACGGTGATACTGCGCAACTGGCGATCGATTCCACACGATGCGGTGGCACGACGACGGTGGCACGGCACGGTGGCATGGCACAACGACGGTGGCACGGCGCGGTTGCACGGTGCGGTGGCACGACGCGGTTCCAGGCGCGTGGGTATTTCATCATCGTCCCTAGATCGGCACAACTATTGTGTTGACTTTAGATCACGCACAAAATATTAACATGTTATTTCAATTAAATTATGTAATATAAATAAAAAATTAATATTTTATTTTTCATCGGTTTATCGTATTTCCATTTTTCAGGTGATCCACTAGTTTGTAAAGTCTTCTACTGGGAGCTCATCTGTTCCTTCCATAGAGCAGGTATATTATATATTCTAAAATTTATAACATTATTATTTTATACTACATATAATTAATGTTTAATTTTTTGTATTTCTTCTCTGAAGATTTTATTATTATTATTTTTCTTTTACGTTACTTTTTGTAGGTTTCAAATTTTATGATAAGTATCTATGTTGATCCATATATTTACAGGATATCATCAGTCTTTGAGAAGATGACCAGCAGTTTCTTATAACTTGCAATTTTTTTCTTCATTTGATTTGTATCGCTATCTATATGTGGTATCTTAATTTCTCCAGTCGAATTCTCGGCTTCAACTTTCTTCTGACTTAGGCTTGGAATCATATCTAGTAACATGGCATGAAGAAAAAATTGTTCTAACTTCTTATGTCGTCCAGGACATAAGAGTCACTTTAGGACTGCACAAGAAGTTAGAACAATTTTGGTAGATTCTTTTCGTGTCATGTTACTAGATATGATTCTGAGTCTAAGCCAGAGGAAAGTTGAAGCTAAAATTTTGATCGAAGAAGTTAAGATATCACATATAGAGGGATGCAAATCGAGCGAAGAAAAAAATTGTAAGTTATAAGACGTCAGAGAATTTTTTTGATATATTGACAGATTATTTCGGCATCTAGTATTGCAGATAAAATATGGTAAGTTTTTTCATATTATTCATTATACATTCGATGAATATGTGAATCTTTTTTACTTTATTATTCTAATAATTATGATTGATAGTTTTGACGTGACAGTTATAGATGGAATAGTGATGGACATGTGTATTCGGGCTCTTCCCCAGCTGCCGGATCTCTCCAATTGTTGAATTTTCTGGTTCTAGCTCCAACTACAAGATCTCCTTCTCCAGTTACAGCAGGATCTTCAGTTCTCTAGCTGCAGGATCTCTTTCTCCAGTAAAAATCAATTTTTGAGAGGAAATATACGCGAGAGTTGAGCGTAGTTATGTTTCAATTTTATACCTAAATGTTTCTTGACTAGTATGGTTACATTCGATATTTTTGTATTATAAATTTCATACGATTAATAGTTTATTATTTGTATTGATGAATCATTTTGAATGATTATATGTGTTTATCAAATTTGATATGTGAATTTTTATATATTGTTATATGTGTTTGGAATACAAATTATAAAAACAGATAAAAATAATAAATTATATAATAGTATTTTTTTCATATTTTTTTAAATTAATTTGGCGATGAAAATATATTTTTTTTGAAAAATCTGCAATGCCAGTCGACTGGAAAATCCACCAGTCGATTGATGGAACATTATCGATCGTTCATCGCAAGATCGTCGACTAATTTATCGTAGCACCTACTGAGAATCTTGGTAGCCAACCCTAATCGGTCATACACGTCACCGATCGATGGTATTTTTGATGATCGAATGAATATTTTGCAAGCGAATTTTTATTTTCGCTTGATTTGGCGACGAAAAAAATTTCGTCGCTAAATTTATTTTTATTCATGAAAATTTGTTTATTAGACTTTTGCGACGAACTGTATTTTCATCGCAGATTTGACGACGAATATAAATATTTGTCGCCAAATTTGGCGACGAATAGTTATTTTAAATCGCGAATATTTCATGACGAACTTTTTAAATCGATTTAGCATAATTTGGCGACGAAACATAGTTCGTCGCCAAATTTGGCGACGAAATTAATTATTCGTCGCAAAATTTGGCGATGAATAGTTATTTTCGTCGCCAAATTTTTGCGATGAATTATTTTTTCATCGCAGATTTGGCGACGAATAATTTTTTTGTCGTAAATTTGGCAACAAACTATTTTTTTGACGCAGATTTGTCAACGAACTTAGTTTCGTCACCAAATTTGGTGACGAATAATTATTTCTGTCGCCAAATTTAGCGACGAATTTTGCATCGAAAATTTTATTCATTGCAATTTTGCGACGATTTTTTTATTTTCGTTGCCAAATTTAGCGGCGAATTATTTCCAACGAAAAAAAATTAGTTGCAAACAAATTTTGCAACGAATTTTTATTCAAAATTCGTTGCAAAATTTGTCGCCAAATACATAATTTTTTTTAGTGAGCTTGGTGTGGAAAAGTCCAAAGCATTGCGAAGTCGTGCGCTTGGTGCTTGGTGAGAAATGCATTGCGAAGTCGTGCGCTTGGTGCATGTGGGAAGTCTTGAGGACTTGGTAAGTTCACTAGGCTCGGGGTCCTTGAGTCGGTGAAGGATGACATTACAAAGTCGTGCGCTTCACTACAAAAAAATCCTTTTTTGGCGACGAATTTTGTAATGAAATTTGTAAAAAAATTCGTTGCAAAATTTTTTTTCAATGAAATTTGCAACGAAAAAATTTTCATTGCAAACAATTCGCCGCAAAATTCTGCAAAAAAAAAATAAATTTTGTCGCCAAATTACAACGAATAATTATTTCGTTGCAAAATTTGTCGCAAAATTTTGCAACGAATAAATGTTTCGTCGCCAATTTGGCGACGAAAAAGACAATTCGTCGCAAAAATTTGCGACGAATAACACTTTTCGTCGCCGAATTCGGTGACGAATAATTATTTTCGTCGCCGAATTCGGCGATGAATTACACATTCGACGCTAAATTAGCGACGAATAAAATTTTTCGTCACCAAATATGCGACGAAAATTTTATTTGTCGCAAAAATCTCCCATCCACTGCCGGGCAATATAATGAAATTTGGCGACGAATATATTTTTTATCGCAAATTTTGCGACGAAATATTATTTTCGTCGCCAAATTGGAGACGAAAAATATATTCGTCGCCAAATTCTGATGAACGGAATTAACAAATAAAATTAAATTTGGTGACGAAAAAAAAATTCGTCGCCAAATTCTGATGAACGGAATTAACAAATAAAATTAAATTTGGCGACGAATTTATTTTCGTCGCCAAATTTGCGATGAAAATAATAATTCATCGCCAAAAATTTAACTAGCAATGATCGAATTACATCGATCATTTGCTGACTAATGGATCGACGATCGGCTACCGACGCTTACGTGAGTTGAGTTGCTTATGGCAAATGGCATGATCATATCCATCGATCGCTAGTTCAATAGTCGATCGTCACTCGGCTACGAAGGGTTCAGTAACTTTCTGACATCACCAACCGCCATTATCTACAAATGATGGCCAAAAATTTTAGCGGTCAGTGAATGTCTATATCGATCGATATATAAATTTAAATTGTAAAATTGTATTTTCAATCTGAAGAGGAAAAATATTTACAAATTAATATTTTTTCAACCATTTCAACAAACACACAACAATATAAACACAATTATACAACAAACAATAATATGGAAATAAAACCAATTTATACAGATAACAAACATCTAAATTAAAGGTCTACCGTATGTATCATTATCATCCGAATGATTAAATACAACAAACTTATAAAAACATAAATATGGCATATGTCATAAGTCAAGAAGCTAACAAATAAACTTTCACAAATACAGTCAAAGATAATCAACATCATCACCATCGTCATCAAAAAACACATCATCATTTTCTCCATTACAGGGATCAGGCGGAGGAGGAGCAGAGCTAGAAGGAGGAACTTGATTTGAGCTAGGCGATGGCGAAGATGTTGCATAATATACATTTGTTGCCTTTGATCTTCGTTCATCTTTTCATTTATTTCTTGAACTTTACGGCGTTACATCTCGATTGATTTCCTTCTGCGCTAGTAAATCTCTCAAATGATTAACCTCTTCGGTTAATTGAATAACTTGGGCCTTTGATGCTGGAGAGGATGAAGAAGAAGCACCAGGGACTTTATAGGATCGGCTCAAAGAGCCGAGTCTAAATATTCTTCCACTTTTTGGTCCTCCAGATGCTTCGAGCCATAAATTTATATTGCTAACAGATGGCTCCGATTCGACTCCATCCTCACTTGCTCCTGAATTTCTTTGTGAAAATTCATCGTATTTCTCCTATTGTGAAAGAAAAAAGAATTAAATATTAACATAAGAAAATTAAATTTTTACAATCACACACCTTTATTGTTCTAGCTCTTTCACCACTCCATGTTTTATCCTTTTTTTGAAATGTACGGGTGAAAGTGTCAATAAATAATGGCTCTGTTCCCGTCTCCTTGGCCTAAACAAAATAAACAATTAATATGTATAAATTAGTGAGTATTAGATTATAAAATCATAAATTGAAAGTACTCACCAATCGATGTCTATGCTCATCGATATTTATGGATCCTCCCGCATACGTGGCAGACATAACGCCGGAGTTAAAAATTCTGATTTTGCTTATTCTGTTCACTCCTCTGCTTACTTTCATTAGATCCCCAATGTGCACCAATTTTATTCCAATTATCCTCAGTTATACAGTGGGGTTTCTTATTTCTAGTTTTTGGATGATTTAGTATGTTTCGAATATGATCACCACATTTTTCTTAAAAATCCTCCTAATCTCTAGTGTTTCAGTCTCCTCCCAAATAAATACCTGCTGCATTGATCGAAAATAAAAATTTATTATATTAACTGCAATTTCATATACTAAATATTGAAATAAATTACCATGAACTCATTCCACCACAAAACTTTAATATCTTCCGGTGTGCTTGTATAAGTCATAGAAGCGCCGCTCCAATGATTATTCACTATTTTATTCACCTCGTGAATAACACGTACAGAATTTGTAAATCTAACAAAAACCAAAAACAAACTCCATTATATACTTTAAAAAAAAAATTATTGTATTAAAATTTTAATATAGATATTATAAAACTTGAATACTTACGAGTCTCCTCGCGGAGATATAAACTCTCTCGTATCTTCCCTCTCCACGAGTGTTTGTTGTACTGGGGAAGAAACATTAGCAGGTATATGTTGTGAATCAGAGGATCTCACGGGAAGAGGTGGAGGCACATTTCTGCAAGAGCATCGAATGTGCGGTGTTGAAGCAGAAGGAAGGCTGTGATCTTCCATCACTAAATGCGTCTATGACCATACGTCGAAACTAACAATTATTATTATTAGAAGAATATTACAGGGAAAACAAATGTAGTTGCATATTGAATTATTAATAGGAAGAATATGAAAATATTACCATATTCATAGCAACTGGATGACCCTAAATAAAAAAAAGTTCATTAGCATATCAAATATATAGATTTTCGAATAACATAGTAAAATAAAACACAAATGGTATTCAATAAATTAAAAGGTAAATTACCAATAATTAGAAATCGAAGTCTGCAATAAAATTTTCGGCCTGATAATGCATCTAATCGTTATCGTTATCGTCATCGTCATCATCATCATCATCCTCATCCTCATCATTGAAATCTTCATCTTCATACTCATTTAGTTCACTTGCATCAACGTCTATTACAATCCCATTGGGATCTCGTAATGTTGAAATATTATACTCTTCGATATGAAATGTATTGACAACTTCATCTTGTTGATAGGCTATGTCCTCCCAATGTTCCTCAATTTTATTACGTGCTTTGGTTTTACAAACTGCCCACCAATCACTTTTGTCTCATCTCATACTAGGATATGAAGCATAAAATACTTGAATCGCTTGTTGTGCTAATACAAATGGTTCGTACCTCTTGTATATTTTTTTGTAGTTAATTTCAACCAAATTAAACTGTGGATGCACCCTCATGCCTTTGATAGGGTCAAACCAACGACACATAAATAAAATAACTCGCAAATCTGAGCCTGAATACGCTACCTCTAAAATTTCATCCAGCAAATTGTAAAATTCATTCCTTGCACCTCCATCAATAGATGACTGAACACAAACTCCGCTATTCATTGTAGTTTTCCCAGTTTCATAAGCTTGAGTATGAAAATTATATCCGTTTATGAAATATGCGGGCCAAGTTTTAACCATTGAATTTGGACCCCATGACAGATTGTTTATTAGGTCTTGCTCAATGTGACAGTGATTATCATGAACCTAAAGTAAAATCAATATATGTCATCAGACAAGATTTATCAAATTTAATATCATACACTACTTACATAATTTTTGAACCATTGTGCAAACTCTTCATCACAGAAATTATTAAACTCATGCTCCGGAAGCTCCGAATATAGAGTTTGAAAAATCCTACAATATAATTAAATAAAACATGAACAATATTTTAGGATATACAAAATGTTTAATATAACTAATATATACTTACTCGAAATATGGCGTTACTTCTGGACAGTTCAATAAAATATATGTATGGGCTGCTCGCCACTCGGTACCAGTTAAGTATCTACTTGTACAAGATCCACTTGGTCGACCAAGGTAATTAAAAATTGAGAATGCCCTCAAATTTGGATCAATGGGACCCTCATCATTTCTTCCTGCTTTCCGACTCTTGCATTGAACATGAGGTTCAAAGTAATATGATGCAAAAGTTGTAACTTCCTCCATAATATAAGCATTAACTATAGAAGCTTCGACATGAGCTTTATTTTTCACTTTTTTTTTCAAGTGATAGAGGAATCTAAAAGTAATACAATAAAATTTAGTAGCAAATAAATTAGACTAGAGTTTTCCACGCCTCTGCATCTGATGGATGACACATTAACCCATTCTCTGTTTCATGATTTGCATGCCAAGTCATGTGTTCAACAGTCACCTTTGAAGCATAAAGCCTTTGCAATCTAGGAGTTAAAGGCAAATAGAACATTTATCTGAATCATTTTAACCGCTTATTGCGATTTGATCTCGTGGTACTCTTGTACCTGCTTTGACTACAGAATTTGCAAATCTCTAAATTTACATTATCTCTCCAATATAGCATGCAACCATTTCTGCAAACATCAATTCTTTGCACCGGAAGACCCAAATCTTTCACAAGTTTTTTCATACTGTAAAAATCATTCGGCATTATGTGATCACGCGGCAATACTTCTCCAATAGCTTGAACAAAATCATTAAAACATTCTTCTGACACATTATGCTCAGCTTTAACATTCAACAATCTTGCAGTGAGAGATAATTTAATTTGTCTGCTTAGGACCACACGGGTTCATCTGCAGCTCTCAATACTTCTTGAAATTTTATATATGGCTCATTGTGCATATTTGCATTACCACCAGTAATTTCTACCTCCTCCAATTGTGTTGAATAATTATTATACATGTGTTCAAATGCTTGAGGATACCTAGAGCTTGCCGCGTTTGGTTCCCTATTCAAATTATGACCAACTGCATCAACTATCATCCTCTGGTATGGATTGCATTGATCGTAATATACTTGCTCTCCACTAACTGTCCTTTTCATGTTTCGTTCAACCTCTTCATCGGATATAAACGGTTCACCATGACAAGTCCAATTATAATAATTTGGCGTAAAACCAAATCTACAAAGATGTTCTCGAACTTTATCACATTGGAAAAATTTACCATTATGACATTTTTTGCATGGACACCTTAACTTATTCCCATCCATAAACTCAACATTATTAGTAGCAAATCTCAAAAATTGTTCCAACCCAATTATAAATTCATCGGTTAAACCACGACGTTCTGATAAATTCTTTTTATACATCCAACTGCGTTCTCTCTCCATCGATCCTGACATTGAAATTATATCGACAACGATTATTTTTCATTTCTTCCAAATTAACTTGATCCGTATAAATATATATATATATATATATATATATATCTATATATATATATATATATATATATATATATATATATATATATATATATCTCAATCTAATCTTAAATTTTTACTCAACATTATATTTTTCTACTACTAAATATTATTTTGTGTGATATTTAATTGGAAATTATAAGATCATTATTTCGAACAAATTATGATCTACTAACGGTAATTAAATTACCTAAAATCAAACATTACGATTATAAATTATATAACATAATTCACAATACTGTAAATAATATTATAAATAATATTTTTACACAAACCTGTCCAAAAGAAAACAACGTGGGGATGAGCTGATGCTTAGATGAACACCTTGACAAACACCTTCAAAGTAGGACAACCTATATTAAACAAAATATTATATTTGATTATAATTGAGCTCTGCTGCCGCCACATGTATGCGATATCGCGGTAGAACACCTCGCTACGCCGCGCGATCTCGCACGAGGCGTAGGCGTGTACGCCGCGGCGATACCTAGCCCTCCACCACATGCCGCCGCGACCTCACGGCCGTCGATCGATGCCGCTTGCTCGCGGTAAATATGGTCGATCGACCTTAATTACTGCGGCAAAGATCATCGTGCGACTTCGTGCGGCGGGCGTGAGCACGTGCCAGGACCTGCTGCGAGCTCACGGCGCGACACCACTGCCACGAGCACGTGGCAGGACCTGCCACGAGCTCGCGGTGCGGCAGCTGCCGCGTGCACGCGGTAGCTGCGCCAGCACTACCGCGAGCACACGAGCACGCGGAAGTAGCTGCCGCAGCGAGTGGTAGTGCCGGCAGCTGCGTCGCAGCTCCGGCGACGCCGCCGGAAGGGAGAGGGGAGAAGAGATCGGGAGACTTACCGACAGGCCGGTGACGGGATCGCAGGAGTTGGATCGGCGCGGCGGGCTAATTAGGGAAGAAGAGAGGGAGAGGGAGAGGGAAGAAGCGGGATTTTAGGGAAAATTTAGCGACGAATCTATATTCGTCGCCAATTTGGCGACAAATTCTATTTTCATTGCAGAATCTGCAACAAAAAAATTAATTCGTTGTAGAATCTGCAACGATTTATTTTTCGTTGCAGATTCTACAACGAAAAAAAAATTCGTTGCAAATTCTGCAACGAAAAATATTTCGTTGCAGAATTTTGCAACGAAAAATAAATTCGTTGCAGAATTTTGCAACGAAATAGCAAATTCGTCACAAATTTCTCCAACGAATTTTTAATTCGTTACAGAATTTGTGACGAAAATAAATTCGTTGCAGTTTGTGTAACGAATTCAAAATTCGTTGCAGAATCTGCAACGAAAAAATAAATTCGTTGCAAAATTTTGCAACGAATTTATTTTTCGTTGGAAAATTTTGCAACGAATTTATTTCCGTCGCAAATTCTGTATCGAAAAACAATTCGTTGCAGAATTTTGCGACGTAAAAATAAATTCGTCGAAGATTTTTGCAACGATTATTTTTTTCGTTACAAAATTTGTAACGAAAATAAATTCATCGCAGATTTTGCAATGATTTTTTAATTCGTTGCCGGATTCAGCAACGAAAAAAATAATCGTTGTAAAAATTTGCGACGAATTTATTTTTTCATCGCAAATTGGCGACGAAAAATAATTTTCGTCGCCAATTTGCGACGAATTTTGCAACAAAATTTAAATGTTGGAAATTTTATAATTTTTGTAACAAATTTTTTTTCGTCGAAAATTTCATTACAAATTTGCGACGAGACATAAAATTCATCGCAAAATTTATTGCAGATTTACAATGAAATTTTTCGTTGCCAAAGTTCGTCGTCAAAAAGCAGTTTTTTGTAGTGATTGGTGCATCCGAGGGACCACCGGACGGGGAGCGAATAGAGTGAGACCAAAGGGAAGCATACTTCGAGGGCAAGAGACGCGAAGGATGGCATTGCGAAGCCGTGCGCTTGGCGCATCCGAGGGACGTAGGCCGAGGGAAGAGAACTTCGGTGGGGAACTCCATGAGGGATAAGGTGGACTTGGCCAAGTGGCTAAGACTGAGTATCGGAGGCTCTAACTTGATGTTTAAGGGTTTACTCGACGGTCGGATGCTCAAACAACTTGGTGTTTGAGGTTTTGCCCGACAGCAGTCGACTGGAATAGGTGTCGGTTCGACTGATCCAAGTCAACTAGGGTTCGACTGGTGTTAGAATGTAAGTTATTGCCATGGGTAGTAGTGGGTGATGTCGGCGATGTAGTCGGGGCAAGAGATAGCGATCGGTGATGGGAGTGTCGCAAGCACAAAACGCTCCATAGCCGACTGGGCAGTCGACTACTAGGTCACCAGTCGACTGATGGGCATGATCAGTCGACTGGTAGGTGATCCGTTAGAACTTATCCAACGTGGATCTGGCCATTGTTAGACAACTGCTACAGGGGCAGTCGACTGGTGTCTTTTGGCAGTCGACTGCTAGGCGCAAAAATAGCTTGATGCAGGTTATAAATGGAGCTCAAGTGGGAGGGTTTCGCCAAGACTTTAAGGAAGCGATTGGAGGGGAATTGTTGCTGCATTCCAGTCCTTCAAGAGCCATCCAAAGCAAGCAACAAGAAAGGGTTCAAAGCAAAGAGTTGTAAAGCGTTCTTTACTTGTATTTCTTGTGTCTTTGTATTTCTTGTAGTATTACTGTTGTAATAGCTTGTGAGAGGTTTCTCCACCTCCGACGTGTAGTCGAGAAGGAGTTTAGTTAGTGTCGTGTGCATAACAAGAACTCGGTGAGCTCACCCGTGGAGTAGAAACCATTCAGTTCCGAACCACGTATATCGTGTGTGTTGCGTATGCTTATTTGTTGTTAGTATTATTATTGTTTCTATTGTTTCCACTGTGCTAACGACAATCATAAGAAAGCAACGCAATGAGAACGAACGAATTCCACCATCGAACGATTGAGGGCTATTCACCTCCTCTAGCCGGCCACATACACATTGATCGATCCCCTACAAATCTTGCCAACTGTGTATCCAGTCGACTGAACCATACTCAGTCGACTGGACTTCAGTTGACTAAAATCCTTTCGGTCAATTGTTCCTTGTAAAATGAGATTAGCAATAGAAAATAGTTTAAAATACAATAGCAGTAGTAATACTGCTCGATCTCGACTTCTAAGTCCCTCGCGGAATATCCGTCGGATCGACCCTTAGATTTGTTCACCTACAGAGGACTCGGCCTCACCTCTTCACTCGAGGCTTACCTGTCGGTTGCCTATCGGACTTACCATTCTTGACATCCGATATGACCCACAAAGGCTTCCACCAGTTGTCCGGTCTCTCCGACCCAGCTGGACTTCATGTCGATTGTTCGGTCTCCTGACCCAACCGATCTTCATGCTAGATGTCTGATCTCCTGACCCATCTAGACTTCCTGTCTGGTGTCCAATCCTCCTGATCTCTCAAGTCTTCTGCTTAGTATCCGGTCAACATGACCTACTAGGACTTTTCATGCATTGCTTAGTATCCGATCTGTCTGACCTACTAACACTTCCTGTTAAGCCTGCACACTTAGCACATATATCAAACCACAAGTGATTTCTAATTTTAACTATGGTTCATACATCAAAACTAAAAAGTGGTGCTCGCTACACCAATATTCCGTCTCTATTCTTGTTGAGAAGAACAAAGTATCATCACTGGACATTAGATTGTGACATTGTGGAGTTATGTTGATAGTGCATTTGTGATTATCATCCCGACTGCCAATAGTCGGTGATTAGAAGATTTCTTCGTATTGGAGATTTATGCATTACAATCAACCGAGGTATATTTTATTTCGGCAAAGTAAAAGTAAATTATATATTGCTTTTTAATCATCAACCAACATGAAAGATAGATTAGATGATCAAACATATTTGCCAACCGCATTGTTAATAGTTTGGAAACTACCTTATAGAAAATAGTGTAGCAAAAAATCAACTTGTAACTACTTGCATGATTGATTTAGGCATTAGTGTGACGAGGATATAGTTTGTATGCTTTAACAACTTCTTATTTTTAAAAAATACAAGGACAATATTAGTAAAATTCATGTGAATTATATTCCAGGATTGCTCGAAAGATTTAAAGTCATATCCATTAGGTCATGAGGTTTTTTTTATCTCCAATGAGTAATACATCATTGATTCCCTCTTCTAATTTAATGGGCTTGTTGTATGCATTTTAGTTATAGAGAAAAGAGTTTAAGAAGAGGATAAGAGTGTATTTGGATGCCAACCGAGGGAAACGAAATGAGAGTCATTTGCAAGGAACTTTAAATAATATTCTATTATTGATACTGTTGTTACCTCTTTTCTATGAATAAGGTAAGAAAACTCGCGCATAGGGCACTATCCGAACCAAGTAGCCGGTTCGGTGGGGGAATCTGTGAAGAATGGTTCGGGCATGTTAGTCTGGGGGAATTGGAATGGGAGGATAGTTTGTGCTAGTTGGCACGGCAGGGCGATCGTAAAGATTATTCCGGTATAGGACGGACGAGAATCGATTCGGTCTAGCGGGCCTATAGATGGTTCAATACGGGAAGAAGGGAGTTGGTTCGGGCTACTGGGAAGAGCCTAAGGGCTATGCTACACGTGAGTGGTAGGTTTAGGTTAGTTTCGTCGAAGGCAAGTGGCTGAAAGGGATGGGCTAGCATATTTTCTGAAATATAGATAAGAAGTTGTTACACAACAGAGGAGGGCCCCCACATAATATTCTGAGGAGCCTTTGCTCCTCGTGTCTGTAAAAGAATGATTCTTCAGATGGGCAAGGTTGCCACGTGTACGATGAAGGAGGTTCGCGGTGCAACAACTGGCCAGAGGAAGGAGGATAAAAGGGAGAAGCACGCCAAGAAAAAGGGAATCCGCATTATTCCAACAAATGATAGAAGAAGGCACATTCGGAGGGGAGAGCAACCACATTGCCGGAGAAGCCAAGGAAAGTAGTGAGCTCCATCTTTCTGATACTTTCCTGTGTATTAAGCTAATTGTAAGAGGTTTTCTCCTCCACCTCTAGAAGTTCTTTCCGCGAAGGAGAAAGTTATAGTGAAAGTGCTTTAGCACCGTAGCTCGTGGGAGAGCTCACCCCCGTCGAGTAGGAATCCTTCTTTCGAACCACATTACATCCTATGTCTTTGTTCATTGCTTGTGTGGTGTACATTTCTCTTCTTCATATTTCATTTTACTGTTACGGCCGGAGAGAACCCCCCAAGCTTCCCTCGCGCTCCCCTGCGTTGAAAGGAAGCTCGAAAACCTTTTCCCCATGACCGCATCAGTTGGCGTCGTCTATGGGAACATCTGAGTAAGACGTAGAGATGCAGCAGAGGAGATACATCATCTGACACCCTCCGCCTAGAAGAAAAATCTCATCACAATATTACCATCGCAACTGAGAGCCATGGTGGACATCACCTTGGCTGAGGCCCTTGCTAGAGAACGGAAAAGGATGAGGTATCTTCATCCTCATTCTGGTGAATCTTCCTCCAGTGGACCGCCACCAGAGATGCCCCCTCCACTTCGTACAACCACCAACGTCGAAGCATTGCCTGGGGAGGGGCTAGGAGGATGAGTACATCATACCACTATGCCATTAACCCAGAATTGACGAGAAGAACAAGGCGAAAGCCATTCGACTAGGGCTCCGGAGATTTACGAGCCTAGTCCTTTCACCATGGACATCCTTTCTGAAGTCCCACCGTCATACTTCAGAAATCCCCAGGTAGATAAGTATGATGGTACGACGGATACTGAGGAGCATCTATCACAGTTCGCATGAGCTGCCTCGCTTCATTGCTATACCGACGCCCTCAAGTGACGGGTCTTCCGTACCACCTTAACCGGCTCGGTGCAAAAATGGTTTAATACCCTGCCCCCGGGGTCTATTACTTATTTTGCTGACTTTCAGGGGATGTTCCGACAAGAGTTCTCCAGTTGTAAGGTGTACAAACATGATACTTCCGTCCTGATGCATATTACACATGAGCCCTCAGAGTCGCTTAGAGGGTATCTTCACCGATTCACTTCTACTGCCAGAAATATCCCTTCGGCAAGATCAGACACCTTTAGAGTGGCCATTCCACATGGACTAAGGGAGGGTCCTTTCCTTATCTCACTGTTGAGAAAGCCCGCGGCCAGCTACGAGGAACTACTGAGCCGCACAAAAAAATATATCAACAAGGAAGAGGAGTTAAAAGTCCGGAGAGTCGAACGAGCCTCTGCAATGGTCCCTGCAAAAAGAAATCACCCCGCAACCCCTCGAGCACCTCCCCAATGGGAATATATACGACCATTTCTACCGGAGGCTCCCAGACCTCGATTACTGATACAGGGAGCTCGCCCCACACCTCCGTTGCAGATCATGGCCGCAAATGCAGTCCCTCCCCAAAGAACTTGGAAGGAGCGGGAGATGGAGTTCTATGACCAGCAAGGTCTTCTACAGCGGCCAATGGGGTATAGGGGAGTGCCCTGCAACCCTCCCACCCCGTTCTTTTGTCAGTATCATATGGATTATGGCCATGCCAGTGGCCGATGTTTCAAATTTCAAGAAGAACTGGAGCGCATCTGAGCCGCTTACCAATAGGTGCGGCCTCAGATAGGAGGACCGGCATGACGAGGCCAACGACCCAACATGGCTCATCCTAGGCCCTATAACCCACAACTGCAAGTTACTTTTCCTCCGGACCCTCAAACTCCAGCCCAGGAGGGTATCTCACAAGGAGCCCCATCAGGTGAGGGTCCGTCATCTGATCTGAATGACGTCCCCACACGGGGGGTTATTCACGTTATCACAGGAGGACCCACTAATGGGGATTCTAATCGGGCGCGAAAATCATACGCCCGTCTCATGGAGAGCTTGGCTATAGTTACTGATCAGGCTGTCCAGACTGCACCACCAATTTCGTTCGGGACCGAGGATCTCTGAGGCATTATGCTGCCTCAAACGGATGCTCTGGTGATTTGTATTTCCCTAGCCAACTATGAAGTGGACCGGGTATTAGTTGATTCAAGAAGTTCTCCTCTTGAGAGGCCTTCAGACAGATCTTTGTTGAAATACCCGGTGAGCGCTCAAGAGGACATGGTCACTCCTCTCTTCGGGTTCGCTGGGCATGTGGTCCATCCTATAGGGCAGATCTCATTACCTCTCACTCTGGGCACAAAGCCCAGCCAGAAAACCAACATTGTTCCTTTTCTTATAGTGGATGCTCCATCCACTTATAATGCAATTTTGGGTTGTCCTTTCCTTTCTATTTTTCAGGCGGTGGCTTCTCCTTACCACCAGAAGGTGAAATTTCCAGTCGGTCAGCTGGTTGGAGAGGCCAGAGGTGAGCAGAAGGTTGCCCAAAGCTACTATGTACAAATGGTCAAAGATGACCAAAAGAATGCCAGATCAGACGACCCTAATGGAAAAGTCATCGTGATCTCCGATGTCTGCGTGCTGGAAGAGTCTCCCCCTAAAGCGAAGAAAGTAGAAGAAGGTGAACTGGTGGAGATAACCCCTGGAAAAGTCACTCGGGTAGCTCAACAGCTCGAGGCTAAGGAGGAATTGGTGGCCTGCATAAAGAAAAACGAAGACATCTTTGTCGAAAGGGTGCATGACCTCACGGGGATCGACCCTCGCATCGCTGAACATCATTTCAACATCGCTAGAGGGGTTCGACCCATCCAACAGAAGCGGCGACATTTTGGGCCCGAAAAGGACAAAGTAATAGCTAAGGAAGTAGATAAACTATTGAAAGTGGGTCATGTTAAAGAGATTCAATTCCCCAAGTGGGTATCTAATGTAGTCCTGGTCCCCAAGCCTTCAGGGCAATGGAGGATGTGTATTGACTTCCGTGATTTAAATAAAGCATGCCCTAAAGACTGCTACTCCTTGCCTTGCATTGATTAGTTGGTGGACTCTACGGTGGGATATGAGGTAGTGTCTTTAATGGATGCTTACCAGGGATATCATCGGATACCACTAGCCAAAGAAGATCATAAGAGGGTTAGTTTTGTAATAGCGGGAGGGCTATATGCCTATGTGGTTATGTCGTTCGGTCTAAAAATGTGGGAGCTACGTACCAGTGGCTCATGGATAAAATCTTTGCAGAACAAAAAGGCAAAAACATGGAAGTCTATGTTGATGACATCCTGGTCAAATCGAAAATCACTCGGGATTTGGTTACTGATCTAGATGAAACTTTTGCTACCTTGAGGCGATATAACATGAAGCTGAACCCTAAAAAATGTTTGTTCGGGGTGAAGAGCGGGAAATTTTTAGGATATATAGTAACTGAGAAGGGACTGTTGGCCAATCCGGAGAAGGTGCAAGCATTATGCAATATGAAGTCACCCACTAATCTGCGAGAGACTCAAAAGCTGGTGGGGAGAATTGTTTTCTTGTCCCGATTTATAGCCAGATCAGTAGACAAGGGACTACCTTTCTTCAGAATTTTGTGCAAGGCTACTAAATTTCAGTGGGATGATCAATGTGAGCAGGCTTTCTAAGAGATGAAAAAATATTTAATTGGACTTTCGCTGTTAGCCAAGCTAGTAACAGGAGAGCCCTTGTGGATGTACTTAGCTGTTTCGGAAGGAGCCATCAGTTCAGTATTATTAAAGCAAGAAGGTTCTCAACAATAACCTATCTATTATACCAGCCATATCCAGAAAGGGGTTGAATCCCATTACACTGAGTTGGAGAAGTTGGCATATATTCTAGTCTTGACTGCCCGCAAGTTGAGGTCATACTTCCTAGCTCATCCAATTAATGTCTTAACTCACAGTGAATTAGGCAAGGTGGTTACTAAGCCTAATTCTTCTGGGAGATTGGCTAAATGGGTGGTAGAACTAAGTGAGTACAACATTCATTATCAAACCCGAATCGTTATCAAGGCTCAGGCTCTCGCGGACTTTCTAGCAGAAGTACCTATCGGTTCAGAAGATGGCTCGTCGGCAAAAGAAGAGGGATCAAAGGCATGGAATGTATTCATGGATGGCTCTTCTGGGTCTATAGGCAGCGGGGTGGGAGTCCTGTTAATATCCCCGGAGAAAGAGGAAACTCGCATAGCCGTGCACCTGGGATACTGGGTGTCCAATAATGAAGTAGAATATTAAGCTATTTTAGCAGGGTTGCAAGCTTCCAGAGTCATAGGAGCAACCTTCGTTATAATCCATTCGGACTTCCAATTGGCAGTATCACAACTTCAAGGCTCTTTTATGGTTCGGGAAGAAAGATTGCAAAAATATTTTAAGGCTTTCGAGAAAGAAAAGGCTCATTTTCACCAAGTTCTCTTAAAGAAGATTCCGAGGGAGAACAACGGGAAGGCGGATGAGTTGGCTTGGTTAGCTAGCGCTATGGAAGGGGTGAAGCAACTTGAAACGGTCTGTGTGGAAGTCCCTACTTCTCTGGTGATATACAATATGGAGGGGGCCGTACCAGAACTAGATCAGATCCTTGATTGGAGGACTGGCATCATAGCATATTTACAATAAGGAAAGGTCCCAGAAGAAAGAGGAGCAGCATCTGTTTTGATGAACCGAGCAAAATGATTTACCCTCCTAAATGGAGACCTGTACAAGACGTCTTTTGGACATCCCCTGTTGAAGTGTTTGGGAAAGAAAGATGATGAATGGCCAGGAAATTCATGAAGGTTGTTGCAGTAATCATTTGGGAGGGAGAGCTTTGGCAAGGAAAGTCTTGTTAGCAGGATATTTTTGGCCCACTCTCCAACAAGATGCAACTCATATAGTGCAAATTTGCTCGGCCTGTCAGAAGCATAGCAACCCGTTCGAACGACCAACTGAATTGATGAAAGATGTTGTTGCTTCATGCCCTTTCGATCAATGGGGAATGGATATAGTGGGCCCCATGCCTGTGGCACCTTTGCAGAAGAAATTCTTATTGATGGTTGTGGATTACTTCTCTAAGTGGGTGGAAGCAGAGCCCCTTGCCAAAATCACTGAGAATGTCGTGATACAATTCCTATAGAAAAATATTATCTACCTATATGGAATTCCTAGAAGGTTAGTCAGCAACAATGGATGGTAGTTTCAGGGTAAAAAGATCAAGGAATGGTGCCAAAGTCTTAATATCTAGCAGGCTTTTACTTCTGTAGCTCACCCTCAGGCTAGCGGGCAGGTCAAAGTAACTAACAGAATCCTCGTTCAAGGATTGAAGACCAAATTGGGTGCCCAAAGAGGAAATTGGGTGGATGAGTTGCCAGAAATCTTGTGGGCCTACCAAACCACGCCAAAGACCGGAACAAGTGAAACTCCTTTCAGCCTGGTATATGGAACCGAAGCCGTCATTCTGGTGGAGGTCCTTTTAAGTAGCGCCCACATGGAAGTTTATGTTGGTTCAGTAGACACCTAAGTCGAACCTGAGTTTTTATTATAGCAAACGATACAAAGTTAAGCTCATGTCGTTATCTCACGAGCTGAATCGAGTGTGCAGAAAATTGCTATAGCTGGAGCTGAAGGCTAGCGACACCCGGAGGAAGCCGCGGTGGTCGGGGGACACTTGAGTGACTTCGGAGGGAGCCGAAGGAATCGAGTGGAAGGCCGGAAGCGAAAGAAACATAGTAAGTATCGAGGTAAGCTCGTGTGTGTGCGAGAGTAAGTGAGGTTGTATCCTCTTTACGGGGATGATCTTAGGCGTAGATCCGACCAAAGACATCCTATAGGTGGTATAGGTCGAGATTGGACGGTCGGAGGCTGCCAAATTAATGTTTTTTTTAAGCTAACTTTGCCTTCTGCTAGCAGCATCGATCGACTACGGCTTGGAGGACTCATTGTCGTCCAACGATCATTGCACGAGGTGAGCATTCGACTGATGCTTCCATTAGTCGACTGATGATGGCCATCAGTCGATTGATGGTGAAGGATCAGCCTCGAGGAGTCAAGCTTTATCACCATTTTTCAAGGAGCCATGTGCCAAAACTCTATTGGGTGAAGTTCCTCTCTAAAAGGGGTTCAAAGGCTATAAAAGGAGGGCTAATCCTAGGGTTTTATCATCAATTCTAAGCTTCCAAAAGCCTCCGCCAAGCTACAACCTTCCGACAACGAAGTGCTTCTTCTCCGACGTCTAGGTTTATTTGTTTTCATTTTATTACGTCGGTTAAAGTTTTTATTTCAGTTTAGTACTTTCATTTCTCGAAGCTTTTATCGTAACGAGGAGAGGGGGAGTATCCCTCTACCTCATGCTTTGTACTTCACTTGTATCGATTAAACTCCTACCTCTAACGGGGAGGAGTTCTTTAGTGTTTTTGCCCTCCGTACGTGGTCAAGGACTGCTAGGGCCTTGGAGTTGTAGCCGAAGGCTATGAACCAAGTAAAATTCCCGTGTCTCTTTTTACTTTACATTTACATTTCCTCTTCGTATAAGTGTTTTTTAATCGCCTACCGAAAGAAAAGAAAAAAAAAGGTTTATCGCTATTCACCCCCCTCCCCTCTAGCGATCTGCTTCAATCCAACAGTTTATGAGCCGGAGCAGAACCAAATCATTCGGAGCACTGAGTTGGACTTGGTGGAAGAAAAAAGGGAACAGGTGCGGAGGCGAGCGAAATTTTATAAACGGAGGGTACAACAAGCCTTTAACAAAAGGATAATGCCCGGAGATTTCAAGAAGGGGATTTGGTTCTGCGAAAGGTTAATCCCGTTGGAGATCCGAGAAAATTAGCTCCAAATTGGGAAGGACCCTATGAGGTGACGCATTGCGTGGCAGGATCAGCGTATTATCTGAAAGATGATCAGAGCAAGGAATTCCCTTGACCATGAAACGTTGTACACTTGAAATATTTTTATACTTTGTAAGGGATGATGGATGGAAAAAAGAATTGAGAGGTTTCTTGGGGAACGTATTTGACAATTCACTATGTCGTTATTGAAGGGTTTTGCTTATCGAGTCCGTGAGGGGAAACTTTGCTTCCCACTTCACCTCAGTAGATTGTCCATGGCGATCCCTTCGATGTCCCCGGATTAAAAAAAAAAAATCCTAGACAAAATGGATTGCCCAAACCACCAAGTCATCGTCGTGCTATTCGTTTAGAGAGGTCACTTGAACAAACTAGTTGTTCAAGCGACCATCCTCTATTCTACGAGTAGCTGCGGAATAGACGATGTCCGGATCGCCGGTTTTTGTGTTTATTCTTGGGATCCAAGTATTATTTATCCATTTACAAATTTATAACATGCTTATAATTGAAAAACAAAAACAAGCAAAAAAAAAAAGAAAAAAGAGAATAGATATACCTCTTGATCTTCTAATGTATGTCCTTCCTCCTTTTGGACGTCGTGTGGGCGACGATCTACCAAAAGTCGAAGCTCCTAGATCACAAATCTGCCTTCCTTGCTCTTCCAAACCAAGAGGAAGAGTAGAAACAAGCTTTTTCTCCTCCCTAAAACCAACCAACAAGGAGCACACAATCTCCTTGCTGCCGGCCAACTAGAAGGTGGAGAAGATGATGAAAAACAATCAAGACACCAAGGGAAGCCCTGTATCTTGTTTCCACCACCTAAGGAGAAGAAAGTAGGGCCTTTTGGGTGCCGGCCAAAGGCTAGAAGGTGCTGGAAAACCAATCTGGATGCCAGTCAATAGAAGGAAGAAGAAGAAACAATCACCTTCCTTATTTGGTGCCGCCCTAGCCTCCAAACCCTAACCCTAATCCTATCTCAACTAGGATTCCTTCTTGCCGCCCAAACCCTAGCTCTCCTTTCATGTAGTTCACGCCAACTCCCATGCCCTCCTTTTATAGAGTTAGGGATAAGTCATGAATTAATCTCCTCCATTGGTTCTAGGGATTTAATCTCATCCGTCAGATCTTAGAGATTTAATCTCTACCAATGGATCTTAGAGTTTTGTTTCTATCCATTGGATCTAAGCTTCATGAGGTGTTAATATGCTACATTAGGGACCATGAGGATGAGTTGGATCTTGGCCACCCATGGATCAAGCCCACATAAAGTCCGATCCACTAATGATGATCCAATCCACTAAAGGATCATCATTGATCTACCTCACCAACCCCCATATGATAATATGGGCTCCATATATTATTTGTACATTTTCTCCCCGTGTTTAAGATCTTGAATGTTCGTCGATTAATTAATTTACTGACCATTAATTAATCAACATCTAACTCCTTGAGTAGTACCACTCAACCTTTTCATCATGTCGGACCAAGTCCACCTGCAGGGTTTACATGATGAACCTTATGAGCTCCTCAAGGGGACATCATCATCCTAATATATAGGACACGGCTTCCTCCTATAATCAACGACACACCATATAAATAATATCATCTCCCAACTTACTGAGCCTATCGATTTAATCTATAAATCTTGCCCATTGGTAAATCAAAGAGATGAGTACTAAGTATATGTGTCCGTTATTATATCGGGATTAAGAGCATGTACTAAATAATATCTGAGGTCCGATTCGATTTTGTAGTCAGCAATAAATCGAATCACCTCTAAGTCGGTTCTGCTCAATACACACAAAGTGCACTAGTGTGATTCTATGGTCAAGACAAACCAATACCAAATCACACTACAACCATTCCGATGGTTTGTCCAAAGTCATCTCAGTTGTGAGCCTTTAATTATACTTTTCAAGGGGCCGATAACATGATCTCCTGTGTGACACCACACACCATGTTATCTACAATGTAAAGTATTAGACAATATTGCATAACCATAAAAATATGCAAACAATGATCATGTGATATAAAAATATTTCAAAATAAAGATGTTCATACAAAAGATAGAATTTTCAGTATACATCCCTACAATCTCCCACTTATACTAAAAGACTATGTTGTCCTCAAAGTGTCATACATCTGATCCCCATTCCCTCCACATGCCTATCAAAAGCTCTCGTCGGAAGGGCCTTAGTGAAAGGATCTGCCTGGTTATCCTTTTAACTCTTTCAGAACAATTTTACTCTTGGGCTTGTGGCTCATCACATAGTCTTCCTCTAGAAATCTGGCATTCATGCTAACGATCACCCTCTGATCTCTAGGACTATAAAATAATCCACCCTTCATTCCCCTGGGATAGCCAACGAACATGCGTACTTCTGTATGAGGTTCCAACTTACCAGCATCTGCCTTCAGCACATGTGCTGGACTCCCCCATATCCGAATATGTATTAGACTAGGCTTTCGTCCAGTCCACAACTCTGTGGGAATAGAAGGCACTGATTTAGATGGAACCAAATTCAGAATGCACACCATCATATCTAGAGCATATCTCCAGAATGAATCTGGCAAGTCAAAATAACTCATCATCGATCTAACCATCTCCATAAGCGTCCTATTCCTTCGCTCTGCTACACCATTCTGCTGGGGTGTGCTAGGTGCAGTCAATTGGGATTGAATCCCAACCTCTGATAAGTAGTTCCTAAACTCTCCCAAGAGGTACTCACCACCACGGTCAGATCGTAGTGTCTTGATACTTTTACCTTGACGTTTCTCCACATCAGCCTTGAATTCTTTGAACTAGTCAAAGCATTCAGACTTGCGGCGCATCAGGTAAATGTATCCATATCTTGAGTAATCATTTATAAAAGAGACAAAATACTCAAAACCACCTCTAGCCTGGATAGACATAGGACCACACAAATCAGAATGAACCAATTCTAACACATCTTTGGCTCTATACCCCTTGGCCTTAAAAGGCCTCTTGGTCATCTTACCCTCCAAGCAAGATTCACAGGTTGGGAGATCCTCCACCACTAATGAACCCAAAGGTCTATCAGCTATCAACCTTTGAATTCTGCTTAGTTTAATGTGACCAAGCCTAAGATGTCAAAGATATGTTTGGTTCATTTTCGAAGGTTCTTTTCTCTTATTGGAATTAGAAGATGAGTTATTAACTTCAATTTGCATCGTGGGAGGTTTTGGTTTAAGTGTGTACAAATTTCCTATCAATGCACCCGAACAGATAATCTCCCTATTCCTTCTTATAACAACTCTGTCATTAAAAGAAATAGAATATCCATCCATAAACAATTTAGAAATCGAAATTAAATTCTTTATAAATAAGGGTATATAAAGGTAATTCTTAAGAACCAAAAGTTTATTTTTCTCAAAAGATAAATGAACATCTCCCACTACAACAGCCGCCACCTTCGTGGCATTACCCAAGTACACGGTAATCTCCCCCTCATCCAGTCATCTAGTTTCCTGGAACCCCTGCAAAGTATTGCAGACATGATCAGTGGCTCCCATATCTACACACCAGGTGCCGGTAGATAACACCGCTAAACATGTTTCAACGACTAGACCAAAAGATATACCTTTGTTCTTGCGGTTGGGGCAGTCTTTCTTCCAGTGTCCAGTCTGCTTACAAGTGAAGCACTTGCCTTTTGGCTTCTTCACTCCTCCCTGAGTACCTCCCACCGCCTTCACCCCAGTTTGTTTCTTCTTCTTCTTGGCTTTCATCTTAGAAGTAGAAACCTTCTGGGTCACCACGGCATGCGCCTGAGTACTCTAACGAAATAGTCCCTCTGCCGCCTGGAGTTCTGTCAGAAGTTCCGCCAACGAATACAACCTCTTGTTCATATTGTAGTTGAGGCAAAAATGCTCAAAACTCCTAGGTAGAGACTGGAGTATGATATCGACCTAGGTTTCCCCATCGATCTCAGCTCCTAGGACCTCCAGCTCATTCAAATGAGCCATCATCTTGAGAACATGATCCCTCACGGGTGTTCCCTCGATCATGGTGGTCGTCATCAAGTTTCTCATGGCCTCTTGCCTCGCAGGCCGATTCTGGTGTCCGAAAAGCTCCTTGAGATTTAGCATCATATCATAAGCAATGGATATGGCTTGATGCTGATGTTGCAGTACATTTGACATAGATGCCAAAATATAACACCGCACCATCTCATCGACCTTGATCCACTTCTTATAGCTCTCTCTCTCCTTTTCCCCAGAATTATCTGCAGGCTTGGGAGGGCACTCTTTGAGGAGTACATATTTGTAATCCTCAGCAGTCAAGACAATGTCTAGATTCCTCTTCCAATCAACATAGTTTGGTCCAGTAAGTTTGTTCTCTTTCAGTATCACATCAAGTGGGTTGAAAGTCATTTTGAAAGAAAACCTAAGAATCACATAAATCAAAACATTAGATTTCAAAAAATTATTGATTCCTCAAACAATAAAATTTTAAAATCAACCAACACCTCAAAACACCGAGAATATCGTATGCCACGATAGTGTGGACGTATATGAATTCTACATTTGTAAGAGGAGGTTTTACCCATTAATTTTACTATCTTGTCAACCTAACTTTTTGACAAGTAAAATTAATAGTTGGTTCCTCTTTGGCCCTACAAATAAAAGCAGTGACTCCGATGGAGAGGATACTTATATTTGTATCTAAGTGTTCACCATTATTCGGTACTAAGGTAATTATCTCGGGTTATGTGCCTTACGATGGGCAAGTACACACGCTCCTTACTAATTTCCTATAACCATATTCGACCTTGTGATCCGCAAACAAACCCATCCGATATGGAGGAAGGCACTCAGAGCCGACGTGCAAGTTTGTTTGCATCACTTGTCAAATCATAATGGAGGCCGTGGGAATTTATAAAAATATCTCTCTCCCACTTAGTAATTTGAAATTGAGGAATTTTCCTAGCCTACGACATGCATATCAAACAAAAAACAATAAATTTGAAAAATAAATTATTTTCCAACTATTATGACTTTTGTCTTCAATATGACTCCCGTCGCATCGCCATCTCGTCCGCTCCTCCTACGCCATGTACGAGCCATCCGGAGATCCGAGCCGAGACTAAAACCTATTTTAATTTACATCCATCGATCCTATACTCCACGAGGGAGTGTACATGAAATCTAGATCGAAAGTAAAATAAAATAAAGAGTGGCTAAACAATGTCGTATTTAATTTACAAAAACTAAATACTAGCCTCATCAACCCCGAGGATTCAACAAAATAAATATTTACACACATACAATCACATACACACATATGGCCATAATAGTCGGATCTTATGCCTGCAACCAAAGAGTTAAACTACGCATATCCTACTATTATCCGGCACATATAATATATGAAAAAGTGCATAAAAATTAACCGAATCCTAAACACACAAAACCGAAAACCTTGGCTCTGGTACCAATTGAAGGGTTTTGCTTATCGAGTCCGTGAGGGGAAACTTTGCTTCCCACTTCACCTCGGTAGCTTGTCCATGGCGATCCCTTCGATGTCCCCGAATTAAAAAAAAAAAATCCTAGACAAAAGGGATTGCCCAAACCACCAAGTCATCGTCGTGCTATTCGTTTAGAGAGGTCACTTGAACAAACTAGTTGTTCAAGTGACCAGCCTCTATTCTACGAGTAGCCGCGGAATAGACGATGTCTGGATCACCGGTTTTTGTATTTATTCTCGGGATCCAAGTATTATTTATCCATTTACAGATTTATAACATGCTTATAATTGAAAAACAAAAACAAGCAACAAACAAAAGAGAAAAGAGAATAGATATACCTCTTGATCTTCTAATGTATGTCCTTCCTCGTTTTGGTCGTCGTGTGGGCGACAATCTACCAAAAGTCGAAGCTCCTAGATCGCAAATCTTCCTTCCTTGCTCTTCCAAAGCAAGAGGAAGAGTAGAAACAAGATTTTTCTCCTCCCTAAAACCAACCAACAAGGAGCACACAATCTCCTTGTCGCCGTCCAACTAGAAGGTGGAGAAGATGATGAAAAACAATCAAGACACCAAGGGAAGCCCAATATCTTGTTTCCACCACCTAAAAAGAAGAAAGTAGAGCCTTTTGGGTGCCATCCAAAGGCTGGAAGGGGCTGGAAAACCAATCTGGACGCTGGCCAATAGAAGGATGAAGAAGAAACAATCACCTTCCTTATTTGGTGCCGCCCTAGCCTCCAAACCCTAACCCTAATCCTATCTCAACTAGGATTCCTTCTTGCCGCCCAAACCCTAGCTCTCCTTTCATGTAGTTCATGCCAACTCCCATGCCCTCCTTTTATAGAGTTAGGGATAAGTCATGAATTAATCTCCTCCACTGGTTCTAGGGACTTAATCTCAACTGTCGGATCTTAGAGATTTAATCTCTACCAATGGATCTTAGAGTTTTGTTTCTATCCATTGAATCTAAGCTTCATGAGGTGTTAATATGCTACATTAGGGACCATGAGGATGAGTTGGATCTTGGCCACCCATGGATCAAACCCACATAAAGTCCGATCCACTAATGATGATCCAATCCACTAAAGGATCATCATTGATCTACCTCACCAACCCCCATATGATAATATGGGCTCCATATATTATTTGTACATTTTCTCCCCGTGTTTAAGATCTCGAATGTCCGTCGATTAATTAATTTACTGACCATTAATTAATCAACATCTAACTCCTTGAGTAGTACCACTCAACCTTTTCATCATCTTGCCGACCAAGTCCACTGCGGGGTTTACATGATGAACCTTATGAGCTCCTCAAGGGGACATCATCATCCTAATATATAGGACACGGTTTCCTCCTATAATCAACGGCACACCATATAAATAATATCATCTCCCAACTTACCGAGCCTATCGATTTATTCTATAAATCTCGCCCATTGGTAAATCAAAGAGATGAGTACTAAGTATATGTGCCCGTTATTATATCGGGATTAAGAGCATGTACTAAATAATATCTGAGGTCCGATTCGATTATGTAGTCAGCAATAAATCAAATCACCTCTAAGTCGGTCCTGCTCAATACACACATAGTGCACTAGTGTGATTCTATGGTCAAGACAAACCAATACCAAATCACACTACAACCATTCCGATGGTTTGTCCAAAGTCATCTCGGTTGTGAGCCCTTCCTTATACTTTTCAAGGGGTCGATAACATGATCTTCTGTGTGACACTACACACCATGTTATCTACAATGTAAAGTATTAGACAATATTGCATAACCATAAAAATATGCAAACAATGATCATGTGATATAAAAATATTTCAAAATAAAGATGTTCATACAAAAGATAGAATTTTCAGTATACATCCCTACAGTTATATGTATGGAAAACACAAATATGGTTGATGAATCATTTGCATTAACATTAAATTCTCTTTGGCGGACTATGAAAAGGAAAGAAGGTGAAAAGGGAACTACATATAATAATCCAAATCTCTTAATGGTGACTATTCCAAAGCAATACATCAAGCTATAATTTAAAAAGGTCTGGAGGATAACGCCAGAAGTCGGTTTCCCAATGCAAGTAGAGAGCAGGGTGGTTCACAGGAGGTAATCCCTGGTCAGCATATTGCCGAACCACTTCATTAAATCTATCCTGAAATGTGGCACACATCAGGGCTATTAGTCATTCGCATCGGCTCGGGTTGTCAGGACTTTGATTTTGGTGAAGCCTGTGGCAATTCTCTTGATGCTCCCAGAGGGATTGACGCATTTCGCTGTAATGCTGAGATATTTTCACAATAGTATCAGCTAGGACCGATATGTCGTCCGCTCGGGAGGTTTGGTCCTGTTGCATGAGCCTCGTCATATCCATCATATTCTGATGAATGTAGGTTGAAATCCCCTCTACCGCCTCCGTATGAGACCTAGTGCGAATAAGCTTGCTACCCAATCTTTGGAGGGACACTTCCTACCTGCATATATGAGCGTGAGCATGCACCCTAGAAGTTAATAAGGAGGAGTTTTCTTGTACCTCCTTGCACAAATGGGTGCGGAGATCTCCTATTTTGTCCTTCGTTCTTTGGTGCTAGACCCGCAAGCTTGCAATGAGTTCAGAATCCTTTTGTTTTTCACATAGGAGCTCACCTATTTGCTTTTGAAGGTTCACCAACTCTTGAGGACAGGAGGCTACTATATCATCTTGTTCCCACTGAGCATCCTATGGAGTGGGTAGCAATTCTATGTGGGCCTGTTGTTGTGCTTATAATGTCACTATGGTCTCAGCATCTTTCTGTTGTTGGCAATGAGTTTCTGTCAATTGCTCCTGACATTGTTTCAGCTGTTGTAACAAAAAATGTTCCCAGTTCTGGGTAGCAGTTTGGTCCTCTAGTCGTTGCTACTCCCACTTTAAAGACTGAGCTTGATATTGTTGGAAGGAGCGGTCCAGTTCTTGATAATTGGTTAAGGCCTGGAGATTATTCATCAAAAAGAAATCATCAAGCGAAGAAAATAAGAGAAGTCAATTTGAGGAGCGTATCAATTCCATAGTGTGGCGCAAACCTTCCATCCGTGGGATTAATTCTTCTAGGTTTAAGATCCGAAGACCCCGGGTAGAAGAAGAAGAAGGGATGGATGACACCAAAGGCAAAGACTCACTTATGATGGGGGGAGGAAAGACGGGAGAAACGGGTTGTGTCGAGGGTTCAGAAGGAAGAGAAGAAAGAGCTTTTGTTAGGAGGCACAGAGAGATAGGAGAAGAAAGAGAAGAAGTAGAAGCGGGAGGTGGAATACTCAACATTGCTGACTGTGAGACAGGAATGGAAGAATATGCGAGAGGGGATTGATTCGGTGAGGAGCTTGGTGAAGAAGATATAGAGAGCACCAGGATGGAAAGCTCTTCGCTTGGAAGGGGAAAAGTAGAAGGACCCTGGTTTATATCCGAAAGAGGGGAAAGGCCTCCCAAGTTATGAGCATCAGGGGAAAGTGACGATGGGGGAATGTTTACTACCATAGGTTCAGGCACAGGAAAATACTTTGGGGAAAGAGAAGGAGAGGATGTAGGGATGTCTACTATCGACAGGCGTTGACGCACTGTCTCTTTGTATTCAACTTCATGTTGCAATAAGGGAGGGGGCGATTTGCGAATGCCCAAGATGGAAGAGGAAAAGATGGGCGAGTTAAGGTTTACGAGTGACATTGGAGATAAGGATAGACCGGCTACCCTAATCTCATCTGGAACTAGGGAGACGGGGGTTTCAGATGAACGAAGAGGAGAAGGGAGACCTGAAGTAGACGCGGTGGCGATGGACGAAGGTAAGGGAGGAGATGAAGGCGAAGGCGCCGCAAGTTTTTGACCCCCATCCCGCCTAGATTCTTGGTAGCGTTTTACCACTTCCCGTTGAAAAAAGGAGTACATCTTGCCTTTCGAAGGAAGAAAAGAAGTACAGGAGGTAGTGGCTAGAGTGCAGAAGGATGGCGGTGGAAGGAAAAAAGGATAAAGAAGTAGGAGAAGATGGAAAGGTAGATAGAGAAGATGAAAACGGAGAAGAGGAAAGATGAAGTGTCCTATATAGAAGGGGTGTTGAATGGGCTTACAATGTTAATCGGGCTGCAAATCTGTAAAATGTGCCCTAGGAAAAAGAAGAAACAATGATTTATTCCTCTGATTGCTCACTATATGTTAGAACCACTGCCTTCATATGATAAAAGAACGAGGACATCCAACTTCAAGGTGAATGAAGAAATAATGGTACTATGAGGGCAGATCCTTGGGTCAAGTTATCATATTTTTTATGCGGCTTGACATTGGTAGCAGTTATTTTATCCCCGTACGGTGGCGGAACGGAAGAGCTGAACATTCCTTCAGCTATATATTATTTTATCCCCGTGCGGTGACAGAACAGAAGAGTTGAGTACTTCTTCAACTATATTTTATTTTATCCCCGTGCGGTGGTGGAATGGAAGAGTTGAGTACTTCCTCAACTATATATCATTTTATCCCTGTGCGATGGCGGAACGGAAGAGCTAAATATTCCTTCAGCTATATATTATTTTATCCCCGTGTTGTGGCAGAACAGAAGAGTTGAGTACTTCCTCAACTATATATTATTTTATCCCCGTGCGGTGGCGGAACGGAAGAGTTGGGTACTTTCTCAACTATAATTATTTTATCCCCGTGTGGTGATGGAACGGAAGAGCTGAACATTCCTTCAGCTATATATTATTTTATCCCCGTGTGGTGGTGGAACGGAAGAGATGAACATTCCTTCAGCTATATATTATTTTATCCCCATGCGGTGGCAGAACAGAAGAGTTGAGTATCTCCTCAACTATATATTATTTTATCCCCGTGCGGTGGCAGAACGGAAGAGTTGAGTATCTCCTCAACTATATATTATTTTATCCCCATGCTGTGGCGGAATGGAAGAGTTGGGTACTTTCTTAACTATATATTATTTTATCCCCGTGCGGTGGCGGAACGGAAGAGTTGAGTATCTCCTCAACTATATATTATTTTATCCCCGTGCAGTGGCGGAATGGAAGAGCTTAACATTCCTTCAGCTATCTACTATTTTATACCCATGCGGTGGCGGAACAGAAGAGTTAAGTATCTCCTCAACTATATATTATTTTATCCCCGTGCAGTGGCAAAACGGAAGAGTTGAGTATCTCCTCAACTATATATTATTTTATCCCCGTGCGGTGGTAGAACGGAAGAGCTGAATATTCCTTCAGCTATATATTATTTTATCCCCGTACGGTGGTGGAACATAAGAGCTGAGCATTTTATCATCTCTACATTATTCTATCCCTATATGATGATGAACCTGAAAGGTTGAGTTTTCTCCCATCTAGCAATATGAAGGAGTTGGGTGCTCATCTAAAGAAGTTTAAAATTTGGCATAGCAGAAGGAAGGCCAAAAAAGATGGTAAGCAAAGAAGGGTAGGGATAAAAGCTCGTAATAAAGAAGTTCATTGCTCGGGAGGAACTACATATTACAACTTCTCTTAAAAGAAGAGAATCACAAAAGGAAGTCCCTGTTCACAGGGGATTTTAGTTCTTTATTAGGAGGTACTGAAGGAGCTTCTTTGAGCGGTTTAGGTTGGCGTAGTAGCTGTCGGAGGTAGGATTGTTGTATGAAGATGTGCTTGGATAGATTCTTTTGGGACACTGCCAGTTGCTGGCGCACGGAGTAGTTGCTGGTAGAAGACTCCCTTAGGCGACGCTGCAGGTACCAAACTTGTTCTTACAGATTGGCGATGTATCGTTGTTCCTCAGTCTATTCCTCAGGAGGAGGAGGGCTGTTGTCCTGTTCAGAGGTATGTTCCATGGTGAGGAGAGGGAAAGGAAGAAATGGATATTAAATAAATAGTGGTATGGGGGTTTTTTATAGCGGGGAAAGGAGGATGCGCATTGGCTCGCGGAGGAGGTAAAAATAATAAATGTGAATAAAGTGTTGGAGAATTGAGGCCGCTAGAGAGGGGTGAATAGCGTTTACTCTTGCATAGATGGAAAAACATTCGCGTGCTTGTCTACAATTTTCGTTAGCGCAGCGGAAACAAAGATAATAAAGCAACAACGAAAACACAAACACACAAACGCAAGGATATAATGTGGTTCGGAACCGAACTGGTTCCTACTCCACGGATCGAGCTCTAAAGAGCTCTAGCGATGCCAATGCAATCACTAACCACAAATACTCCTTCTCGACACAAGTCGGAGGTGGAGAAACCTCTTACAAACTATTCTTACAACAATAAGAAATAGATACAAGCAATTACAACAATGAAATATAATGCAAGTAAAGAAAACTACTTTAAAAGAGCACATTCGTTGCTTGATCTTTGGTTGCCTTGGACTAGCCTTGAAGGACTGGAAGAACACCAACAATTCCCCTTCAAATCGCCCAAGAAAAACCTTGCCTTGAGCCTTCCATGAACAGTTGCTTTTATCCTTCATCGGGCTGGATTTCCGCCTATCAGTCGACTGCCATAAGTCACCAGTCGACTGATGCCATTGTTGTCGTGAGACAACGGCTCGATCCACGCTGGAAAAACTCCAACGGATCTCTTGGCGATCGGCGCCAACATTGGCGATCGCCCGGCGCGTCGTCGATTGCCCGATCGGCTACGGGCGTTATGTGCTCAACATTGGGGCGGTCGTATCGACCCTTGGATCGCGCCGCCGACGATCATTGCTCCAATGAGCGCGATCATTGCACCATTTCGGCTCTAAACCGGTCAAACTCAAGTCGACTCACGGCAGTCGAACCGGCCATAATGTCAGTCGACTACCAACCTCAAAAATGAGGTTTTAACCCAAGTATGGCGCCCCCATACTTGCTAGACCACCCTTAGCCTAGACCTAAGCCTTCTAGCCACCTCCATTAGCCTCACGCCTCTCGGATCCCTCCAAGTCATCCATGACTTGTTCATCCATCGCGCTAGCCTCCAGGTGCTTCCCTCGGCTATGTCATGCTAACGGTGTCTACACCACCAAGGCACATTGGACTTACGCCGCCAAGACTCCGCTTGGACTTTACGCCGCCAATATCCAACCCCTTGGACTTCTCAAATGCCAAGACTCAAGCTTGGACTTTTCCTTGCCAACCCATGTTGGACTTTCCATGCCAAGACCCATGCTTGGACTTTTCCTTGTGTCAAGTACTCAAGACTTGGACTTTCCCAAATGTCAAGTGTCCCACTTGGACTTTCTATGCCAAGTATCCATGACTTGGACTTTACCTTGCCAAGACCCATGCTTGGACTTTGCCAAATGCCAAGTGTCCCACTTGGACTTTCCATGCCAAGTATCCATGACTTGGACTTTACCTTGCCAAGACCCATGCTTGGACTTTGCCAAATGCCAAGTGTCCCACTTGGACTTCCCATGCCAAGTACTCAAGACTTGGACTTCCCTATGACAATTACATTGTCATATGTTTTTGTCGAACATCAAAATATCACTCAAGTCAAACTCGAGTCCTGGTCAATCGTGACCTGGGCCGATTGCACCAACAGTCTCCCCCTTTTTGATGTTTGACAAAAACCAAACAAATCATTTGAGTTAGACCACTAACTCAAGTCTCTTACCAATTATTCCAAATTGGTAATCTTAAATGTTCTCCCCCAAACATTCTCCCCCTTTTTGACTAACATCAAAAAGGTTTTCTCTCCAAAGAGGTCAATGTCTCATGTCCCAATGAGATTTTACAATCTCCCCCTTGGTCCAAAAATACCTAGGATGCCTACCATCTTCTTAGTGATAAGTCTCATATCACTTAAGAGAGGCAATCCTATACACTCTCCCAATTTCCAAATTGGGTTTCTAAAAATCCATCAATTTTCCCAATTGATAATATTCTCCCCTTCAAGAAGAAAGAAAAAACACATCCATCACTCCAAGATGGATACCTCCCCCTAAAGGCTTGCTCCCCCTTGACCATTGCACCAATAATGTCCTTGGGAAGTCCCTAAGCCAATAGGAACTCTAAACCATCAAAATTAAGGTTAGAAATTCAACATTGAACTTTCCAACACCTTATAATTGCTACAAACCCTAAACAACTCTTTTAATCCATATCCAATGGATTTTCACCCTTCATCATGCTTCCCAAAGCATATCTTAGGGTTAGGAGTGGTCAGGGACCTTTACCATAGCTGAACACGGGCTAACCAAACCTAGTTTTCCCGAAATCAGCCTTGACAGTCGACTCTGTCAGCTACCAGTCGACTGCCACTCACATTAGTCGACTACCACTCAGGGCAGTCGACTGATAACTGAAAATCTCGATTTTCAATTATCAGAAACGAAATTCAAAAAGTCATAAGTAATTCTACGTATATCAAAAAATCACGAAATCTGATACGTATATTACTTATAGTCATTACAATGGGTGAAAAATATTTGAAAATTATTTTACCCATAAAATAGTGAGTTTGATACAAAACTCAAAACCATTGAAATTTTCAATGTTTTGGCCCTATTTTGTATCAACTTCATCAATGGTGATTGCTATCAAAAGATAGACTTCACCAAGGTTTTCCAAAATGATTTTAAAATATTTTCAAAACCTTATTTTGGATCATATTCCTTGGGCTTTATGTACATGACTTGTACACATGCTCTCCCAATGATCCACAATTGAAATTAGATGAGTTTTAGTTCATCTAGATGCAAAAACTATGCACCTTGAACTTAACTCATATCCTAGCATCTCACATGTATCTAGGGTGTATAAATATATATACATGTCAATTGGATGTGAGATGTGGGTTTTGGTTCATTTAAACTAGGGTTTCATGCATCTTCTAAGGCAACCCTACTTGATTCCCTTATGAATGGGACTTCAAGTCATGCCATAGTCCTTAATTCAATTTCAACCAAATTGTCTTTAATGCATGAATGATTATGTCATTAGAAATGATATAAATAAGCATATGCTCATAATCATGATGTCATGGCATAAGATGAAATCTAAAAACACATGACATTTGAAACCTTAATTCTAAACATGAACATGACATATAAAATGATTAAAATAAACATGATATCATGGCATGTTATATGGCAAACAAAGCATGACATATAAAATATATAGGTATAGTAATACCTAAATTTTAATATTAATTTCCATTTGATATAATTAGGTTTATTTTGCCATATTAATCTAAATTTTCCCAAATGTGCCAAAAACCCAAATTGACACATTAAAACCTCTATAACTAAATTGTGTCAATTTGATCAAATTATCAAACTTCTTAATTAATATTGGTAAATCCTAAAAACCTTTAGGATTCAAATCAAACCACATTCCCAAGATAACCATAACCTTGAAAATGACCTAAAATGTCACCTTTATCATGGTTGAGTTAACTACCCATCCAATGAAGGTTGGCACACCCTAAACCCATCTAGCGTGAATCAATCACGCTCTTAGGAACCCAAAACCGATTTGAGCTCCTAGGGTTAATTAGGTATTCCTTAGGGATAACCTCCCTAGATACCTTCCTAATGACCCTCCTAGGCTTGTTAGCCTTGGTCATTTGGGTCTTACCTAGGTTGACTCTAGGGGTAACTCCCCTTGCAACCTTCTTAGTGGTCACCCTAGGTTTCCTAGAAACCCTAGCCACTAGGCACAACCTTTGGTCAACCTTAGAGATGACTTCCCTATTGATCTTGGTCTTCCTAGACCTAGTTTGTGTCCCATAATCAAATGGAACACTATGGTAAGCTACCTTAGGCTTAGGTTTGTGACCCAAACCTTGCTTGCCCTTGGTTGACTTTTGTCTTTGAGCTCCTAGGTGTTGACTTTGATTCCTAGATCTTTTGACTTTGAGTTTTGGACCCTTGATTTTGACCACTAGACCCTTGCATTTGATTTTGCATAATTTTGAGGGACTTTTCTAATTTCTCAAGCCTTGATCTCAAGGCTTGGTTCTCTAATTCTAGTTGCCTAATTTTAGAATTTTGATTAAGTTTTTGGGCATTACCATTTTCTTTAGGCATATGCCTAGTCCATTTAGGATTGAAACTTAGGTGCTCTTGCACCTTTCTAATTGTCCCCCTAGGTAAAATTGATCTTGAGTTATTTGACCTAGGTTTGTCCTTAGGTAAATTGTTTTTAGGGACATTAGTCCCAAATTTCTCCCTATTATCTAAGTAGACATTCTTAGCTCCTAAGCAAAAATACTTGTTCCTATTAGCATGCTTTTCATAAATTGCAAGTGAATTGAAATCCCTAGCATGCTTTTGCTTGTAAAGTGAAGAAAGAGCAAAATTAGAAGTTACCCTAGGGTTTGCCTTAGCTCCCCCTACATATGATGCTCCATTTTGAGTCTTCTTGTCCCCCTTCTTGCATTGACTCCAGAAATGTCCTGGTTGTCGGCACTTGAAGCAAATTACTTGTTCTTTGCTCTTTTACGTTGAGGGACCGGCATCCTTGACCTTTGGAGCCGGTGTAGCTTTCCTATTCTTCTTTGGGCACTTGCTCTTATAGTGCCTGGTTTCCCTACACTCAAAACATATTATATGCATTTTATTATTAACACATATGTTTGAGTTACCTAGGTTAATGGAGACCGGAATTGGACTTTGGGCTTCTTCATCTTGACCGGATGTCAAAGCTTCTTCTTGATGTTCTGGTGTGGAAGTTATCTCCTCCCCCTCAATCCTTGAGGTGGATGCTTCTTCCACTTCCTCCACCTCTTCTGATCCGGATGTTGATTCCCTATCAACCTCCGAATCCTCACTTCCTTGTGAGGATGATGCATTAGCCTCTTCGGTCTCTTCCTCTTGGACCGGTTGTGAGCCTTCATGATATTTTGCCACTTGACTCCAAAGCACTTTGGCATCCTTGTACTCACCTAGCTCACACATAATTTTATTAGGAATCAAATCAACCAAGAATTTAATTACCTTTGTATTCTTTTCGAACTCTTGGATTTGTTCCTCGGTCCACTTCTTCATCTTGACAATTCCTCCCTTGGGCCCTTTTGGATATTGAAATCCCTCCATCAAAATGCCCCACTCTTCAAAGTCCTTCATCATCAAGAATTCTTCAATCCTCACCTTCCATTGATTGAATCCTTCTTGTCCATAGAAGGTATAAGGGATAGGTGTGTTGATATCCCATCCAAGCTTGTCTTGGAATTCCATCTTCACCCTCTAGTGTCTTGCTCCCGGTTGTTAATCCGTTGAAGAGCCACCGAGCTCTGATACCATTTGTTGGAGAATTGAGGCCGCTAGAGGAGGGGTGAATAGCGTTTACTCTTGCGTAGATGGAAAAACGTTCGCGTGCTTGTCTACAATTTTCGTTAGTGCAGTGGAAACAAAGATAATAAAGCAACAACGAAAACACAAACACACAAATGCAAGGATATAACATGGTTCGGAACCGAACCGGTTCCTACTCCACGGATCGAGCTCTAAAGAGCTCTAGTGATGCCAATGCAATCACTAACCACAAATACTCCTTCTCGACACAAGTCGGAGGTGGAGAAATCTCTTACAAACTATTCTTACAACAACAAGAAATAGATACAAGCAATTACAACAATGAAATATAATGCAAGTAAAGAAAACTACTTTACAAGAGCACTTTGGTTGCTTGATCTTTGGTTGCCTTGGACTAGCCTTGAAGAACTGGAAGAGAACCAACAATTCCCCTTCAAATCGCCCAAGAAAAACCTTGCCTTGAGCCTTCCACGAACAGTTGCTTTTATCCTTCATCGGGCTAGATTTCCGCCTATCAGTCGACTGCCATAAGTCACCAGTCGACTGATGCCACTGTTGTCGTGAGACAACGGCTCGATCCACGCTGGAAAAACTCCAACGGATCTCTTGGCAGTCGACTGCCAACATTGGCAGTCGACTACCAGCGCCCGTAGTCGACTGCCCAGTCGACTACGGAGCGTTCTCGATATTGATCGACATGATGATCACGGTCGTATCGACCCTTGATCATTGCTCCAATGAGCGATCAGCAGAGCATTTCCAGCTCTAATGGAGCAGTCGACTGCCAGAGCATTTCCAGCTCTAAACTGGCAGTCGAACTCAAGTCGACTCACGGCAGTCGAACCGGCCATAATGCTAGTCGACTGCCAACCTCAAAAATGAGGTTTTAACCCAAGTATGGTGCCCTCATACTTGCTAGACCACCCTTAGCCTAGACCTAAGTCTTCTAGCCACCTCCATCAGCCTCACGCCTCTCGGATCCCTCCAAGTCATCCATGACTTGTTCATCCATCGCGCTAGCCTCCAGGTGCTTCCCTCGGCTATGTCATGCTAACGGTGTCTACACCGCCAAGGCACATTGGACTTACGCCGCCAAGACTCCGCTTGGACTTTACGCCGCCAATATCCAACCCCTTGGACTTCTCAAATGCCAAGACTCAAGCTTGGACTTTCCCTTGCCAACCCATGTTGGACTTTCCATGCCAAGACCCATGCTTGGACTTTTCCTTGTGCCAAGTACTCAAGACTTGGACTTTCCCAAATGCCAAGTGTCCCACTTGGACTTTCCATGCCAAGTATCCATGACTTAGACTTTACCTTGTCAAGACCCATGCTTGGACTTTGCCAAATGCCAAGTGACCCACTTGGACTTCCCATGCCAAGTACTCAAGACTTGGACTTCCCTATGACAATTACATTGTCATATGTTTTTGTCAAATATCAAAATATCACTCGAGTCAAACTCGAGTCCCGGTCAATCGTGACCTGGGCCGATTGCACCAACATAAAGAAGGGGAATCGTAAAGACAGTAGGTGGAAGTTGTTGAGTGCAATAACTCTGAAGAAAGATGGTTCGAATTCCAGGGAAGTAGCAAAGGGGAAGTATATTCAGAGAAGGTTGCAGTCCTTTCTAGTGAAAATCACGCTACATTTACAAGAAAGAAACAAAAATAAGTATCAGTACCTCCATTTCTTTTTATTAACATACTCGACGGCAATTACATTATTTAAGCTAATAGTTATACAAGCTTTTTATGGTTGTCATTAGTAGGGGAATTATCAAGAGACTCCGCTGGAGGGGATGGTGCCAAGACGACTCTGTAGACATCGCCTTGGACTGGAGGTGCAGTTGTTGGAGCTTCATCAAAACGGGGCGGATGAATTCCCGCTGGAGGGACTGGAATGAAAGCTTGGGCCGGCGGAAGCGGAGGGAGTTCGACGGGGGCCCGAGGATCTCCTATAGTGTATTCCCATGTTAGGGGAGGATTCCAAATCTGATTATGGAATGAAGGGAAGGGGGCTCGGAAGGATCTCCCCATATTAGAAGTTGGAGCCGTGGTTGATGATGGAAGAAGAAACGGACGAAATGTCGAAGTTGCAGTCGATTGTGTCTCAGATTCTTCGGTGTCCTCCATGACCCAATCGTGCAATTCGAAAGAATCAGAGTCTAAGGAGATCTCAATGGGGTATTCTACGGCGACCATGAAGGTGGGATGGAAGGCCAAAGACGCTTGTGGTGACAATTTATAATCGAGGGAGGAAGAACCGCATTTGTCCTTGGGAAGGAAAAGAAGATGGAAGGACTAACATCATAATGGCGTCAGCATAAGAAATTAACAAAACATTATTTTCGGAATAGCCAATTAGCCTGAGAAGATCAAGAGGCAAAAGTAAATTAATTGCGGGCCGAGCCAAAATTCGTTCGGGCTGGAGGAAGATCACTCTTGGGATGTCCCGAACGGAATCCCGAGCAAGGAATATCATCACTCATTTAGCGTTAGGGAAAGCAGAGAATAGGCAGTAATTTGGAAAAGAGCAAAACCAAAGAGCAGACTTAAGACTCCAGACTCATACTAATACATATATAAGGAGCGGCACAAGGCTGTGCCAATTCAAATATTCTTTAACAACAAAGAAGCAGTCAGTATAAAGAGCAAATATGACAACTTACAATTCAAAAAGTTCGGGGGGGGGGGCATCTAGATAAAGCTATTTCGGGATTCAAGTAACTGGTGTTTGTGCCAGGAGGAGGGTACCCTCGTTCGGCGTTTAAAGCAGAAGACCTGTCGAA